>OZ038490.1:36979395-36989395 GCA_964036315.1 Acanthosepion esculentum
CCCAAGGACATTTTTGTTTGTTCAACACGCACAAATCACCTGTGCGTTATACCTCGCAACTACGCTCAGCGGACTTTGTTACAGTTTCTGGGGGTGGGGGAGAGCGCACAGCCTGTTATGGCCAGCCGTTTGAACAACGCCAGTACGCTTATTAGAACCTCGGTCACGATGAATTGTTACTTCATGCTAGCACAACCACCGACGGCTCCCGAATAGTTCCGCTTACCCAGTTTCACTCACAAGGTTTGGGTCAATAAGATAAGTGGTATGGTTTTTCAGACATTTTCCAAAGGTGCCGCATGGTGTGATCAAGAAGTAACTTTCCTGACAAATCGGCCATATATATATATATATATATATATATATATATATATATGTATGTGTGTGTGTGTGTGTGTGTGTGTGTGTGTGTGTCTGTGTGCTGTACGCTCTGGCCTTCTTCAGGTGATATAAGATAGAATTTCGAACCGAATCCTTTATTTGTTCTAGTTCCACGTGCCATGCCTTTTCTGGATATCTCAGTTTCAGTTATTTCTCTTGAGTAACTCAACTCTACAAGTTTTTGTTCACCTCTGCTGGGACCAAGTTTGAACTCATATCTCTTTGGGTCAAGTTACTGGATTGCTCCAACAAACGCTTTTATCCACTGGGGCATGTGTCCAAAGCGTTTTAAGTTCAATACCTGGCCACAGCAGAGGTGAACAAAAACTTGAAGAGTTGAGTCCCTAAAGGGAATTAATTGAAAATTGAGATATCCAGAAAAAAGCATGACACGTGGAACTAGAGCAATCTACCCCCGTGGATTAAATAAAGGGCTTGATTGGAAATCCCAACGTATATCACCCAAAGAAGGCCGGAGCTTAAAACGGCCGAAATGTCGTGAATATGACTATAAAGACAAAGGCAACAGTTCGAACAATGTAAATAGTGTAAATAATTACAATACTTCATTTAAGATATATATATATATATATATATATATATATATATATATATATATATATATATATATTTCCGAATGTAATGAGAACGAAAATGATATATAAATTCTAACGTTCACAGTATTAATTCAAAAGAGGGCTCAATACCGATAGCAATAATTATTTATTATACTTTTTTCATATAGACAAAAATAATTTACTCATTACAAAGATGCAACTTCGTTTCAGTGCATTTAAAATTGCACTTCGACAGGCGAGAACCAAAATGGTTATGAACAATTCTGTTTGTAAGCAAGTCGCATGTGAAACGTCACTTCCTTTTGTTCCATTTGTTTGAAGAAAAATAAAAATAAAAAATACATCAAGGCAAAAAGGTGACGGAATGAAACAATAGTGGTTAATATAACCTAAAAATATATGCAATTCAATCTGTCTTAGTTTTTTTAAAATAGCCAAAAAATTATTCCCAATTACTACTATAACTATCATTTGAATTTTTCCCTCCTTCCTCTTTCATCGTATTAATATCTCCTATTCTCACCTTTCCTCGCCCACCCTTCACTCTTAAAAGGCTTGGAGATGCTGTGCCTAAACACTTGACCGTTGTTGTCGAAAAGAAATTTTTCAGATCTAGTAATTACATTAACACCTCAACCATCCTTCACCAAACTGCTATTAACTACCACTATTGTTTCACTCCGTCACCTTTTCGCCTTGATGTATTTTTTTATTTTCTATTTTTTTTATTTATTTAATAAGATTTATTTAATAAGATTTATCGAATATTCAGGCCGGTAAACGATAAAAATATATAGTTTATAAATTAAACCAGAGCGTTTAATCAAATCTGGGTGTACACTAAAAATAACGTTTAAGTGATAAAAATCTGACGGATTAATAAATAAAACATCTACTACACCTACCCTGACTCCATCATAAAAAATCAGGATGTGGAATTAGTAAACATTAAAACTTATTATTGCTTCAATTCTGACAGGATTCATGCTGCTCAAAAGAGGTTATTTTTTTTTACTGGTGTAAAGTTCAATCTGTTACCTCAAATATACATCCGGTTCATACAGGTCAATCTATTACCACAAAATAATTCCGTTATTTTACAGGTCAATTTATTACTACAAAATATTTCCGGTTCATACAGTTTATCAGACGTAAGCACCAGGTTAATTCCCTACAAACAATTATAAGAATATTTGCATAGTTTTCTTATAGCGTAGTTTTCTTATAACATATTTTTTTCAAAGTACCTTTTCAGTACCCTACATATGGTAATAATAAAAGTCGTTTACTTATAAGGAAACATGCGGTATTCACTGAACGTACTTCTGTCGGTTGAAATTTAAAAAAAAATCCTTTTCTTAAAACAATTTGTCAGAAAAATAGCTTTCATAAGTTCAGTAGCTGTTATCGAACTTTTCGCTTTTGCTAGGAGTTTCCTTCCAAACCTTTTGTTTGAAGTAGTGCGGAAAATCAACATTTGGATTATGTCATTATATTAAAATTAGAGGTGGGTGAGGAGAAAGGATAATAAATGAAATCACCGTAAAGGGGTGAATCGAAAAAATGAAAACAAGAAAATAGTAAAAAAACAAAGTGGTTCGCTGTTTTTCCTCTGTTGATTTCCTGTTACAAAATTTATTGGGTTTTTAAACGTTGTGCACACAATATACACTTTTGTCCTCGATTGAACCCGAAGAGCGAGGATCGAAAACCGGTTAGCCACTTTTTGTTGTTGTTATTCTCTTGTATATTGTTATTTTCACGATTCACCAGTTTACGGTAATTTATTTCATTTTCTTTGCTTTCGTTCCATTGTTAATTTCTTTCGTATATACAATTTTAATGTCCTTTTTATAGCTTTAACACACACACACAAACACACACACACACATATATATTATGAAATGGACTAAGTTCGATAATTATTTTAATATATATTCTGTTTATACGTTATTTTTTATAGATACAAATATTTAAATAAATGATCAGTTTATAGTAAACAGTATATACAAAGGGAACCAAATGTAGGTGGACAGTAGGTAGAATAGGGTTTGTGTTAGGGTTATATTATGACTATGGTGTTTGTGTGATATTATATTAAATAGATAAATTAATTTACTTAAATTTAATCTGTATTTCTTTTCAGATAGCTCAGAGAACTCATAATGGCAAATAATCTAAATACTGATGTAATGAAATGGCTGTTAAAAGAGTATCGGAAGTCTCGAATTGGCTGTTAAAAGAGTATTGGAAGTCTCGAATTTGCTGTTAATAGAGTATTGGAAGTCTCAAAATCGCTTACAATTTATTTCCTTGTTACTTGCAATGCATTTTTACTGTAGGATCTTTTACAAAACTTTCTATATGTAAAATTATTTGCAAACTGTCACATTAAGAAACATAACATTTAGTATAGGAGATAAGGAAATTGAACCCAGAATGGGCTGCACCAGTGATAGTTTTTGTCTAACACAACAAGATTTTACAAAAAACAAAATATTAAGCTGAAAATGCGAGTCATGTAATTAAAAGATCGAAACTTTCATGCGAATGTCATGCATGGTGGCAAACCAGTTCAGAAATATCTAAACTGTCAGTTCCGGTCTCTTTCCAGTCAAGTTTGATACTCAAAAATTTAAATGCAATGTCGATCGTTATCTTCTGTCTTTTTAATACATAATTGTTCTCTTTTCCTAATGTTTTCTTTTTCTCATATTCTCTCACACTCAGTCTTAGTGGCTTTATTGCCTTGCTTGAGGTTAAATAATTAAAAAGTTATGTATATAATTGTTTTCTTAAAAAGGACACTTATACTTAATACCAGAAAGTGAAAGTTGAACTTTCTGGGGTACATAATAAGGAAAGACGACTTGGAAAATTTGTCACTCACAGGATATATTAAAGACAAGATGAACAGAGGAGAGTAGCATGTAACCAGTCGAACGTGCTTGTGTAAATGGGTGGCAGAACCGGGATTAGGAAATATAGCGAAAAGACAAAATTTACTAAGAGCTACCAAGAATAGTGTGACCAAATAAATGGTTAAAGAAATAACAAAACAAGCGTTGCAGATATATCCTATATTAAACATTAAGTACAACAGAAGAGTATTACACGACTAGTGAGTGTGTGTCGGTTGACCTAGCGTTCAATCTATTCGACTGTTATATTTAATAGACACCCGCCCGCCCCACGAGGAATGTATGTGACACAAGGCCGAGTTTACCGTGGGTTCTCCGAGCCCGTAGGCTCGGCCAAAAATATTCACTTAGAACCCGCATAAACGGGTTCAGGGCCCGTCTACCTCCCCGGACGAAACTTTGCCCTTCGGCAAATCTCGCCCGTGTTCCTCTCTTCTCAAGGCAGAGAGTTTGACAGTAATGAACAATCTATTCGACTGTTCCCCAAACTCCTCTCCTATTAATCTTATAGTAGGCAGAAGAGTCCAACAGAGACTCTTCAGAGGGATGACACCACAACAGATAGGAAAGTGTGGAGAGCTATAAACGTCCACGTCATGCAAAGACGCAGAACACAACCTTCAGAAATAACAACAGTCATTTTTGGCTGAGCCTACTATATATTTTATAAAATGGATGTTCAGTATTACACGAATCACTTTTATGTTGACGTGTCTAAATATCTGTTCGTATTTTGTACCGATAAGTTAATTCACCGTTTCACTTGTAATTCTGATGACAGTTTATCGAAATCTATTACTAGAAATCTGTTCTCCAATTAACACCGTTTGACCGAGATTTGACAGAACCTGAGTGGAACGATTATTCCATTAAATCGCTATTCTCATAATCGCAGTTAACCAGGGAATCGACTATTGGAAGGGCGCGATCTATCTTCTCCAGATGTCGGAACTGACCACGATTAACAGACAGAAATGGCGGCATAGCACAGCTGCAATCCATCAACGATGACATTCAATTTGTCACATGACCTGATCTCTCTCGCCTTGTCTCGTTTTTACTGTTTCTCTCTGATTTTTATGCAACCATTTTCTTAGTGTCCGCCGTTTAAGAATATCTTTCCCCACTAATCTTTTTCTCTCGACTGTTCTTGATCACTCTCCCCACCACACTTTCTTTTCTTTTCCCTTTTCTTTCTCGCTTAAATCAACATCGATACCTCTCCTTTCTCATCATCAAGCGTTCCTTTCTCATTCGCTCTTGTTTTCTCATGCTTCTTTTCTGCCTGTTTCTCTATTTTCGTCTCTTCTCTGTGATTCTTTTTCTTTACATTTTCTTTACATTTTCTTTACATTTTCTATGTTTTCGTTCTTTTTTCTCAAGTAACTATTGACCTCACTCACTCTTTTGTTTTTCTTTCGTTTCTTCTTTCTTCTTTTCTTTTTTCTCCTCTTTTTTTTCATTCTCGTTTTCTTTTCTTTCTTTTTCATTTCTTTCTCTTTCCTTTCTTTCTCTTTTCGGTTCCTTTTATGCCCGGATCAAGAGTGATCCCTTCCTTTCTCCTCCGTTATCTTTCTCTCTTGCTTTCTCTCTCTCTTGTCCTCTCACGTCTTATCTCTTGTCTGTCTGTCTCTCTTTTCTTTCCCTCTTTCTTGTCTGGTTCTCTTCTTTATCTTTTCTGATAATTTTTCGGTCCTTTTTCTCCCAAGCTTGCCTTCATTCACACTTTATATTGCCATTTTCTTTTATTCTCTCTTTTATCCCCTCCTCTTCGGGCTTGCGGCCATATCACGTTGAAATACCGGTTCCCGTACGATCACTGAAGTTAAGCAAACAAAATAATTCTTACAATCTATAAAATATTTTTTGGATTTAAATAACCTGCAAAGGGTTGGTAAACTGTAAAAAACGAACCAAACAATCAATTTCTCGCTTCCTTTTCTCTTTTGTTTTCTTTTCTCTTTATATTTTTTGCCTAATTCTAGCACTTAATTTCTCACCATCCAATGCTCTCTTTTCTTTCTCTATTGCTCTCTCATACTTTATCTCTATCTCTCTCCTTCTTCCTCTCTCACTATTTATTTCCTTTTCTTGATGTTTTATGATATTTTTGGTCCTTTGTTATTGCCTTCTTCTTTTTCTTCTATGTGGCGTTGGCGATCATGGCTCTCCACAATTTCCTGTCCTTTGCAGTTCTTAATAAATTTTATCATTTTGTTATCACTCTTAAACCTTGTTCTGCCACCCATTTACTCAAAGCTCGCTAGGTAGGTTATGCATTGTTTTCCTCTGTCCCGCTTGCATTCAGCATGTCCTACGAGTGTCTAATTTTCGAAGCCCTCTTTCCTCATTAGGTGCCCTAGAAATTTAAAATGTTTCTTTCTGATTCTAAGTGTCCGTTTTATTTACATTTTCTTTGAAACTTTGTCATTGCTTACATGTTCAGTACATAGAATTCTCATCATCCTTCTGTCGACCACATTTCTGTTGCTTCAAGTCTCTTCTTCATCTGTGAGGAGATAGTTCAGCATTCACTCACTGCCATATAGAAGAACTGATATTACGTAACAGTTCAGTACACCTTTCTTTGTTTCTAACGAAGTTTTTCTCTTTTTTAATACTCTGCTTAGCTATTGGAAGGCATCTTTCTCTATTCCAATGTACTTTCAGATTTCGGTAGGGCCCTTTCCGCTATTTCCATAAAACACATCCCAGATATTTAAATTGTTGTACTTGCTTTGGTATATCCAATTTGTAATTTTAATGTTGGGCTGTTGCTTTTTGCTGACAACCATTCATTCTGTCTTCTTGCAATTTGCATATTTATCATTTTTTCTGTCGGTCATTTTCGTTTCTTCTTTCTTTCTTTTCCCTTTAGTGTTTGCTCATCCTACACTTTTTTCGGCTTTCTACTCGGGTTCTTTTCTTTCTATGATTTTCTCTTTATTTTTGGTGTGTAGCATTTGTGTGCACTTTCTGCGTATGATTTGATCATTGAGACTCACAGGTAAACAATACTTAATAATCAAAAAGTAATACTTTCTCTAAATACTCTTAGATTTAGATTATTTGTTCAGATACTGAAATACGAACAATGTTGATTCCAGAAAGTTAACAATAGATTTGAGAGCCCATAAATTTCGTTCTAGGTTTATAGATACTTGGCATTAGGAGTGTGTAGTTTGAGCAAAATTAATTCCCAAAAGTTGCTTTTCATTATATGACAAATTTATGTATCAGCGATATATTTTTTTTAAATGGTTTAAATTGTCGGAATTTTGTTTATTTATTATAAGAGTTGAGAAAATATCAGCATCACGTCATGTCATGAGTCGCGTCACCCATTTGAGTTGTACGGGAACAACATGCACTCCATTCACGACAGCAGTCGTGTGTCTGGGGCAAGAGAGCACATAGGCATTATATATATATATATATATATATATATATATATATATATATATATATATATATATACACACACACATATATATATATATATATGTATGTATATGTATATATGTATATGTATATATATATATATATATATATATATATATATATATATATGATAAAATATAGTTTTAATGCATGCTATATTTATGGGTTAGAAAGCTCAGTATCTGGGATTGCGTATTAGTACGCATATAAGCGATTATGACGATTGTGTATAGGCAAGAAACACAGTCGCTGCTGGGCGTTGACATCAATGTATATATACATATATATATATATATATATACACATACATACATACATGCATATATACATACATACATAAACATATATATATGTATAAAATGACAATTGGAAAAATCTTAGATTTTGCCGACGCGTTTCGTCTTCCGACTTTTTCAAGGCAAAAATGAAATCGAAATATCTCTGTTATAGTTACTTTAAAATCCAAATTTAAAAACACAGACGCTTCTGTCCAAGCCTTTTTTTCTGGTTAATGTAAATTACCGTTATAGTAAGAGATTTTTTTTTCCATGTCGACAATATAGTTAAATTCTCAGATCAACTCTGTGGACAAGACATATTGGTCTAAAATGACAATTGGAAAAATCTTAGATTTTGCCGACGCCTTTTTTTCTGGTTAATGTAATGTAACTATAACAGAGATATTTCGATTTCATTTTTGCCTTGAAAAAGTCGGAAGACGAAACGCGTCGGCAAAATCTAAGGTTTTTCCAATTGTCATTTTATACCAATATGTCTTGTCCACAGAGTTGATCTGGGAATTTAGCTATATATATATATATATATATATATATATATATATATATATATATATATACATATATATACGTATAAATATATATACATACATATACATATATATACAAGAAAGAGGTTATAGTGGTTCCAACTAGAGAAAAGTGTGTATATTAAAAAGAAGAGAAGTACTGCAAATGTTTTTGTTTGTAATGTGGATTTAAAAAAAATATTATGCTTTATTTTCCATAACTTTACTACACGCGTTTCTGGTCTCGCGACCGTCTTCAGGTAAAGGGTGGAAATTTCCACATATAATTAAAAATAATTAATTTTTTCTTTTATGTTTTTCAATGTTAAATATTCTCGATATGAGACATTCTCTATTTTTGTGTTAGTAATCCGAATGTCTTTTTTGAAATGGCAGTGAAGAGTTCTGCATGAAGTGTCATAAAACAATTACGGTTGATTTGAGAAATGATGAATTAGTTGTCGGTATCTTATCTTTTAATGACCCCTGTATGTTGTTAGATCTATTTCCATTTTCATTTGTTTCTGTCAGCATGCGTGTATATATGTGTGTGTATATCCCCCCTCAATACATACACAGTCTCACTACGAGGAATTAGTAAACGCATTTGTACATTAGGGTAGGTTGATTTTTCACTTTTTTAAAAAATATCAAAAAGAATAATGTACCGAAAGTTGTGTATAGACCTATTAAGTACTGATACAAAAAATTAGATCTGACACTTCAACGGTTTTTTGAGCATTTGGCATCAAAGATCGTGGACAAAAATGCACTGAAAAATTTTGCAAGATTTGAACTAAATATTGATAAGAAAAAACCCAAACAATTTCACTATTTAAATCAGGGAATGTTGTCATTTTGTTTTATCAAAATGAAATAAAATGAAGAAATTATAAGTAAACTTCAAATTGAAAATCTGCCCCCCCCCTAATCACTGACGACTTTGAAATGCTGTTTTTTACCTCATGAAATAAGCAGTATTAGTTGAATACATTAAAAAATTGATTTCTTTCTGTTTTGAATGAAAATACAACAAACAAACAGAAATGGAAAAATAAAGAATAGTTTAATAGGGCTTAATATATAGAATCAAATAGCTCCATATAAGAGCCCTCAGACAAAACTGATGGTCTCAATTTCTGACACAAAAAGCTTTTGCTATTATGTGCTGGTGCCTTGCTTCAAAGCCATACACAGACTGGGAAGCTTCTGTTGTTAACTTGACTGCCCGTTCCACGCCTTGAGAATGTGAGGGCAAATCTGGCAAGTCAAGCTTCTTACCATTTAATAATTATTCCCGAAGTTCATTTTCAGAAAATTCTTCTGTGAGTGGTGGTTCACAAACTCCACTTAATGACATAATTTTTAACTGTGTCCAGTGCATAGCTTTGAAATTGATAATTGTGATTCTTTTTAATCTTTTCTTGGTTTGCTCCCAAATCTTGAAAGAATATATTTTAAAAAAAATGCACTCTGTACTGCTTTAATATTTATGGTGAAATTAGATAAAATCCTTAAAATGATTCCATAAGTTGGCATAACTAATTTAGTCAGTTTTATATGAATAAATATTTACTAACCTAATGGCCAAAATTCTTTTTATAGCTTCTTCCCTCGCTTCCAGTTTATCAGATTTGACCATTGAATATAAGATATTTTCAGGCAGTAAGGCAAAAGCATTGTATTGTATATTTTTCAATGTGATCTGTTGGATTTAATATGGTTGCTTCCTAATCCTTTGGATCATATTGAAAATATACATTTGCTGATTGTGGAACTTGTTATTTCTTTTATTTTCGAACCAGCAAATGGCATACACATTCACAATAAAATTTATTAAACTGTGGAGTTTGGTTGAAATATTTCATGGGTAT
>OZ038490.1:36999312-37056812 GCA_964036315.1 Acanthosepion esculentum
TTTCCCACTCGAGGCCACATTTATGAACGCTCTGTTCTTCGATAAAATTTACGTCTCAATATCGAGAAATCAATCCGTCTTAGGTGACAACGACAGGCTTCGCGTGCAAGTTGGAAGAAGATGGAAAGAAAAGGAAGAGATGGAGGAAGAAAATCAAAGGTCACGAAATAAGGAGGAGGACTGGAAAAAGTAAAAGAATATTAAAGAGTAGAGGAAGAGAAAGAAGAGGAGGGGAAGCCAAAGAAGAGGAGGGGACGAGAAGACAGGACACGAAGTAAGAATACGTCTGTTATGAAATGTCTATTTTCTTCTCAGTTGATCGGCAGTCGTTAATCTCGCGTATCGTATTCGATACCATACTTCTCTGGCTTTGGGTGGGGTAGTTTGAAATTAATATTAGCTCAAGCCCTAGAAAGTACTTCTTCTTCAGGTCGGGGTTGGGGGTTTATTGCCCGATGCCTGAGGGGGCTTGGGCAATTTCTCTCCAGTATTGCCGTTAAACCCACTTTAAACTAACCTTCGGTAGCGACGTGGGTACACAGAAAAAAATAAAGTATTCGATATCTACTTGCCGCCTCACGCAGGCAAGATACGACACAAGGTCAGTTTAATATCGGGAGTACAAACATGTGCACCCGGGATAGGTTCAAATATAGCCCTGTCCCCGCAAAAGTTAGTTACGCTGACATCGCTATTGGTATCGATCCCACCTCTCTTGTTATGTTTATCGAAGACGACGTCCCGGCACGGTCAAATGTAGCGTACAGTGGTTTTTGACAAGGAAATTAATTTCCATGCCTTAACGTGCGTTTGGATGCGCGGTTGGTGCAGTGGATAACGCCTCGGGAAGAGAAATCGGAGAGGTGAGTTCCAATTTCAGTCGGGTTCTTGACATTCGCTTACGCAAATATTCTTGGGCGATCATGTATCGAAAAGAGACATGGTTGCCAAAGTGTGTCAAATCCGGAAATACCAAAACGTATTGCGGTGGCAGCAAGAACAAGAAGAAGAAAAAGAAGAAAAAGAAGAAGAAAAAAAAAGAAGAGAAAAAAGAAGAGAAAAAAGAAGAAGAAGAAGAAGAAGAAGAAGAAGAAGAAGAAGAAGAAGAAGAAGAAGAAGATTCATTCACAGTCAGCGTGGAAATTGGACACAAGAGGGATAGAGGAAAACCGCGAATAATCTAGTAAAGGGATTAGGAGAGATAACGAAAAGACAAACCTTATTAAGAGCTACAAAGGATGGGAAATTGTGGAGAGTCATGATTACCTACCAAACTAGCTTGTGTAAATGGATGACAGTACGTGGATGGGAGATATAACGAAAAGACAAAACTTACTAAGAGCTACAAAGGATAGGAAGTTGTGGAGAGTCATGATCACCGAACAAACGAACTTGTGTATCTTTCTCCACATCCTCTCCTTTACCACTCCTATCTACTCTTCCTCTAAACCTTCTGTAACCCCTTGCGTGCTAGTGGCTTCCAGCCTTGCCTGGGGTGAAAAGCTTAAAAAAAAATGGATGACAGTACAGGCATTGGGAGAGATAGCGAAAATAGAAACCTTACTAAAGTTTCACTGTCCTTACAAAGGTCAGTGAAATGTTTGAGAACCATGATCGTCCAAGTCTCAAAGAGAAACAGCATTTCATATTTATGAAAATGCAATGAAGCTATAAGAAATCTTAACTACCAAGGGCATTATATTCTATGCTTATTTAAACTGGTGGTAACGAATTCGACTTACAAAACGGACATAAAACATATACCATAATGTAGTATTAAAATCGTGTGCGCAGCCCTGTTCTTCATACATTTCATACGGTTTTCTTTTTAGATCTTTGTATATAGAACAGCATAGAAATAACGAAATGTGTTTAACTTTATCCCACGAATGATGATAATAATAATATTCGAGGATTAGAAAAAATGTATATAATATGTAATGGCCCAATCCCTGTACTGTTACCCATTTACACTAGTTCGTTAGTTCGGTGATCATGACTCTTCAAAAGTTCTGATCACTGGAGCATGTTGTATTTTTTCAACACCCACGGAGCAATCCTGGGCGTGATCAGTTTTTTTGTTTGTTTTTTGACCAGGCCAATGTGCTCAAAACCTCGGTTTTCAAACACACCCCAACGCACGCATAGCAATGTTATGTACTCGCTTGCGGGACAAATTGACTAAGGTGAGATTGGAACCCCGGGTGGAACCGTTAAAGCACTAGCCATTCGGTCAAATTAAATCTACCATTATAATTTGATTTTAAGTAATTTTCCTTCTTTTAAAAAATATTCACGTTATTTTAGAACCATTTCAGTAAGAAATTGAGGTATACAGGAATAACTCTGGCGTGTATCAGTCGATGAAGACTCGTAAATCATCGCACTTTTAATCATTGAATTTCGTTCATTTGTAGTAAAACGGAACAATTTTCACTTTCAAATTCTTTCGTCTTTATGTAGTATAGAATTTGGTTCGTTCAAATAAAATGTTCTTCCTGTGATCAAAATACAATATATATATATATATATATACACACAAAAATATATATATACATACAAATACACACATATATATAATATATATACATATATATACATATGTATATATATATACATATATATGTTTTTATATATGTCTATATACATATGTCTATTTATACATATATATATACACACACACACACACACACACACACACACACACACACACACACACACACATATATATATATATATATATATATACTCATTATTCATGAGTCCGGTTTGATCAGGAAGACAATTCCTTAAGGGGCATTTGAACTCATAGATAATGTTCGTTCTTTGCAATTTTGACTTAGCTGGTGTGTTGTTGATGTTGAATAATTACATCGGTTACACAACTACATGCTTATCCAGACGTCTTACATTAAACCTATCTGACCATAGCTCCATTAGAACGCATTTAAACACGCACACAAATTTACCAGACTCCATTAGAAACATAGCAGTAGAAAACACAAATATATTAACTGCATCCACCTGCAAAAAAAGATTAAAAATAATGGAGGCTTTAATAATAAAAAAGAAAAAGCCAACTCTTAACAATATTAACTACGAACAAAGCTACAATGTGCTAACCGTATTCGGAAATTAAAAATATCCCCACTACACACTAAGATATACACATAATGCACACACTCAATTAAGCTGAAAAATCGAATCATCCTTGATAATGACTAAAGGTATAGCCGAAAGCGCCTTGGAAACATAAAACATTGGGACAGTTCTTACACACCCTTTGTCCCGTAAAGAAAGCTCTTGTTCGAACACATGAAAAATTAAATAAAAAGCTCAATCGTAGTACCTTGTCTGTTGTTTTTAATGAAACATGCATAAACGAAGGATTGCTGCCTAAATATACAACTATATATATATATATATATATATATATATATATATATATATATATATATATATATATATATATATATATATATGTAAGTTAAACCTAAAGAGCCAGGCAAACTTACCACAGTTTCACCTAAGCGGATCGTCAGTAGTAGTCCTTGACGACCAGCTTATGTGAAACCGTGGTAGGTTTGTCTGGCTCTTTAGGTTTAACTTAGGTTTGCTCTACTTAGCGTATCGAGAACTTCAATTAGTTATTTTACTTACTCGTATCAGGTTTTTCTTCTTTGGACTCTGAACTTGGATGCTAGACGATTATTTTCGGCTGACGTACATGTTTTCTGTTCTTTCTTTTTTGTACCATATTTTCACTTTGGTATTGGTTTGTTTATTCACAAATCAAGGCAACTAAGGTTTTCCGGACGAGTATAATTTCTTATATTTAAAAGATTACAACTAGTATATATACATATATATACATATATATATTTATATACAGATACATGTACATACATATATATATTTATATACAGGCATATATATACATATATATATATGCATATATATATACATATACATATATATATTTATATACATGCATATATATACATATATATATATATATTTATATAAATGCATATATAAACATATATATATATATTTATATACATGCATATATAAACATATATATATATATTTATATACATGCATATATAAACATATATATATATATTTATATACATGCATATATATACATATATATATATTTATATACATGCATATATATATATATATTTATATACATGCATATATATACATATATATATATATTTATATAAATGCATATATATACATATATATATTTATATAAATGCATATATATACATATATATATATATTTATATAAATGCATATATATACATATATATATATATATTTATATAAATGCATATATATGCATATATATATATATTTATATAAATGCATATATATGCATATATATATATATTTATATAAATGCATATATATACATATATATATATTTATATAAATGCATATATATGCATATATATATATATTTATATAAATGCATATATATACATATATATATATTTATATAAATGCATATATATACATATATATATATTTATACATGCATATATATACATATATATATATTTATATAAATGCATATATATATATATATACATGCATATATATACATATATATATATATTTATATACATGCATATATACACATATATATATATTTATATAAATGCATATATATACATATATATATATACATGCATATATATACATATATATATATATATACATGCATATATATACATATATATATATATACATGCATATATATACATATATATATATATACATGCATATATATACATATATATATATATTTATATACATGCATATATATACATATATATATATATTTATATAAATGCATATATATACATATATATATATATACATGCATATATATACATATATATATATACATGCATATATATACATATAAATATATATACATGCATATATATACATATAAATATATATACATGCATATATATATATATATTTATATACATGCATATATATACATATATATATATATATACATGCATATATATATACATGCATATATATACATATATATACATGCATATATATATATATATACATGCATATATATACATATATATATATACATGCATATATATATATACATGCATATATATATATATATATACATGCATATATATACATATATATATATACATGCATATATATACATATATATATACATGCATATATATACATATATATATATATACATGCATATATTTACATATATATATATATACATGCATATATATATATACATGCATATATATACATGCATATATATACATATATATATATATACATGCATATATATACATATATATATATATATATATACATGCATATATATACATATATATATATATATATACATGCATATATATACATATATATATATACATGCATATATATACATATATATATATACATGCATATATATACATATATATATATATACATACATGCATATATATACATATATATATATATACATACATGCATATATATACATATATATATATATATACATGCATATATATACATATATATATATATTTATATAAATGCATATATATACATATATATATATATATTTATATAAATGCATATATATACATATATATATATATTTATATAAATGCATATATATGCATATATATATATATTTATATAAATGCATATATATACATATATATATATTTATATAAATGCATATATATGCATATATATATATATTTATATAAATGCATATATATACATATATATATTTATATAAATGCATATATATGCATATATATATATATTTATATAAATGCATATATATACATATATATATATTTATATAAATGCATATATATGCATATATATATATATTTATATAAATGCATATATATACATATATATATATTTATATAAATGCATATATATACATATATATATATTTATACATGCATATATATACATATATATATATTTATATAAATGCATATATATATATATATACATGCATATATATACATATATATATATATATTTATATACATGCATATATACACATATATATATATTTATATAAATGCATATATATACATATATATATATACATGCATATATATACATATATATATATATATACATGCATATATATACATATATATATATATTTATATAAATGCATATATATACATATATATATATACATGCATATATATACATATATATATATACATGCATATATATACATATAAATATATATACATGCATATATATACATATAAATATATATACATGCATATATATATATATATATTTATATACATGCATATATATACATATATATATATATATACATGCATATATATATACATGCATATATATACATATATATACATGCATATATATATATATACATGCATATATATACATATATATATATACATGCATATATATATATACATGCATATATATATATATATATATATATACATGCATATATATACATATATATATACATGCATATATATACATATATATATACATGCATATATATACATATATATATATATACATGCATATATTTACATATATATATATATACATGCATATATATACATGCATATATATACATATATATATATACATGCATATATATACATATATATATATATATACATGCATATATATACATATATATATATATACATGCATATATATACATATATATATATATACATGCATATATATACATATATATATATATACATACATGCATATATATACATATATATATATATACATACATGCATATATATACATATATATATATATACATACATGCATATATATACATATATATATATATACATACATGCATATATATACATATATATATATATACATACATGCATATATATACATATATATATATATACATGCATATATATACATATATATATATATATATACATGCATATATATACATATATATATATATATATACATGCATATATATACATATATATATATATACATGCATATATATACATATATATATATACATGCATATATATACATATATATATATACATGCATATATATACATATATATATATACATGCATATATATACATATATATATATACATGCATATATATACATATATATATATATACATGCATATATATACATATATATATATATATACATGCATATATATACATATATATATATACATGCATATATATACATATATATATATATATACATGCATATATATACATATATATATATATATACATGCATATATATACATATATATATATATACATGCATATATATACATATATATATATATATACATGCATATATATACATATATATATATACATGCATATATATACATATATATATATATATACATGCATATATATACATATATATATATACATGCATATATATACATATATATATATACATGCATATATATACATATATATATATACATGCATATATATACATATATATATATACATGCATATATATACATATATATATATACATGCATATATATACATATATATATATACATGCATATATATACATATATATATATATATACATGCATATATATACATATATATATATACATGCATATATATACATATATATATATATACATGCATATATATACATATATATATATATACATGCATATATATACATATATATACATGCATATATATACATATATATACATGCATATATATATATATACATGCATATATATATATATACATATATATATATACATGCATATATATACATATATATATATACATGCATATATATACATATATATATATACATGCATATATATACATATATATATATACATGCATATATATACATATATATATATATATATACATGCATATATATACATATATATATATTTATATACATGCATATATATACATATATATATTTACATACATGCATATATATACAGATATATATATTTACATACATGCATATATATACAGATATATATTTACATACATGCATATATATACATATATATATATATTTACATACATATATATATACATATATATATATTTACATACATACATATACATATATATTTACATACATATATATACATATATATATTTACATACATATATATACATATATATTTATATACATACATATATATACATATATATTTATATACATACATATATATACATATATATTTATATACACACATATATATACATGCACACACACACACACACACATATATATATATATACACATATACATACATTTATTCACATATATACACATATACAAACATATATACATATACTAGCAGCATGGCCCGGCGTTGACCGTGCTTGATGCAAAAATCATACAGCAATCGCTATCACTTGACTTAAAATATTTTTGCCCTTCCTTGCCTTTAAAGGAGTGCCCTTTGCCGTGCTGATGTTGCTACATGCCTTACTTCTTGCCTCATACTACGAATTTTTTCTAAGGTCTATACTAAATATTAAATCTGTTACGAAAAAAGAACTAAACAAAATGAACACAAAACGATCAGCTTTAGAAAAGGACTCGTAACTGGAAAAACCCAGTTCTGCGGAATCAGAATCAACGTTGAGGTTAAGGAAGCGAATAAGCCAATTGGAGTAAAGTGCCATGCAGATTTAAATTTTTCCCACTTGTGATGAATGCAGCTATCGATTTTTTTTTGCATGTTAGCATGCTAGTTAACATTCGTGTCAGTCAGCTGTTGGCTCTCACGCTGGCCAATAGAATGTTCCTCACGTTAGTGGCAGCCAGGTATAGGCTCTCACACTGGCCAGTAGAAAATGGCCGCAAACTACATGAAAACTGACATAGAAGCATGGAAAATCGATTATTTATGGATCGGAGTTGGGGAATGAAAAGTCGGTCTTGGTCTTTTCACTAACTTGGAGCATGTGCATGTACATTTTGGTGCAAATCCGTCGAAAATTGCGGCCGTACATTCATTACACACACACACACACACACACATCCTGTCTTTTATAGATAGAGATACATACATATATATACATATATAGACATACATATATATACATACATATATATATATATATATACAGACATACATATATACATACATATATATACATATACAGACATACATATATAGATATACATATACAGACATACATATACATATGCATATATACGTACATACATATTCATATATATATATATACATATACATATATATACACATATATATATATACATACACACACACACACACATATATATATATATATGCCTATATAAATACATACATATACACTGTGTACCGAATTATTAACGATGTGGCAAATTCCTATTCTGTCCAAACACACATGTTGGAATTAACAAAATTTTCACAGAATGATGACAAGAGTTTGTCTTCCCAATCGTGTTGTTAACGTAAGAATAATGTACCATTGAAGAATGGCAGAAAATAGATATACATATACAGACATACATATACATATGCATATATACGTACATACATATTCATATATATATATATATACATATACATATATATACACATATATATATATACATACACACACACACACACACACACATATATATATATATGCCTATATAAATACATACATATACACTGTGTACCGAATTATTAACGATGTGGCAAATTCCTATTCTGTCCAAACACACATGTTGGAATTAACGAAATTTTCACAGAATGATGACAAGAGTTTGTCTTCCCAATCGTGTTGTTAACGTAAGAATAATGTACCATTGAAGAATGGCAGAAAATCCCAGAAAAGACTAGTTCAACTCTCATCAAAAACTTTAGAAAACGATTGCAGGAAGTTATAAAGATGAGAGGCCATGCTATTGACTATTGTGGAAATTGTTCAAATGTTTCATCCTGTACGAATAATTTTGTCTTTTCCTATTTTGCATAATTCGCCATACTCAAAATTGTTGGGTGCATATGTATTTATGTATATATACTTTAATAAATACATATAATAATAGCTGGCCAAGAAAAGAAGGGAAGAAGAAAAATGCAAGAATAAAAGGAGAGGGAGTAAGAATTGGTCTGTAACAGGGGAGGGAGTTATATAGATAAAGAGAGTTAAGAGACCTAATGTGGTTGTGGTAGAGTCGGGTACAGATAAACGCGACGGTTGAAAATGGACACTGACATAAACATAACCTATCAACACCTGTGCAAGGAAGAAGAATGAACAACAAAAAAAGTCTATGGAATATTTTAGAGAGGACCAAAAGATTAGTATAGAATGGGAGTAAGAATTTAAAATTAATATTTTTTTAAAAAAGATGTTAATATTAATCCATTCAATACTATATCTTTAACTACGAGGGTCATTCAATAAATAAGATGAATTTTTCGGTATAAGGACTTCTAATACAGATAGAAGCTTACTTTTAAAAAAAATTTTTTTTGTTTTCCTTCTTTTTCACATGGATTTAATTTCTTCTGTCGATTAAAAAAAAACTTTCACAGTTTTCGCGATTAAGAAAGATGGCCGACCAAGAAGCATGCTCCAGGATTGAACAGCGGTCAGTTATCAAGTTTTTGGTTGCTGAAGGGTGCAAACCAGTTGAAATTCATAGGAGAATGTCAAGTGTGTATGGTGCCACATGTTTCAGCCAAAAAATGTCTACAAGTGGGCTAAATTGTTTAAAGAAGGACGGAGCAGTGTTCAGGATGAAGACAGGCCTGGGAGGCCTACAGAAGTGAGGTCTCCTGAGGTGATCGAATCAGACAATGACCTCATTCAGTCTGACAGAAGGGTGACAGTGGGTGACATTGCAAGGACTTTGAGCTTATCTGTTGGGACAGCACACAAGGTCAGCTGCCGGTGGGTGCCAAAGATGCTTACTGCAGAGCACAAACAGCACAGCAGCCCAAACGGTGCAGACCATCAACGAGCTGGGCTGGGAACTGATCCTTCAGCCCCCTTACAGCCCAGACCTTGCCCCTTCAGACTTTCACCTGTTTGGTCCCTTGAAAGCGTTCACGAGAGGCACGAAGTTTAAAAGTGAAGATGAAGTCAAAAGTGTTGTGAGCGACTGGCTGAGACATCAGTCCAAAGATTTTTACGCTGAGGGAATACGGAAGCTTGTGCACAGATGGGAAAAGTGTGTGACAGTGCTGGGAGACTACGTTGAAAAAAAAAGTAAAGAAAAAGTAAGCTTCTATCTGTATTAGAAGTCCTTATACCGAAAAATTCACCTTATTTATTGAATGACCCTCGTATATCGTAAAAGTTACAGTAAATAAAATTAAGTAAATTATTAATATATTAATTTCATTTAAATATAACCAATCTCATTACATAAATATAATATTAATAAACTTTCAAATACTAAGTTTATAATTTAAATTATATCAAACTTATACTAATTATTTAAAAATTCTCTAAAGGATTAAATTTAAATTCAATATATAAACAAATTTAGTATTATAATAATAATTAAATATAGAAGAAAATTCCACAAATAGAAAACAAATAACAGAGAGAGAAATATTTAGATATAAAAGGAAATTCTACATCCCGAAAACAATTTCACATATAGAAAAATTTTTATATATAGGGAAGATGCCACAATAGAAAAAATTCACATATAAAAATATAAATGAAAGAAAGGACTGCGAGGTTCAGCTGATATTATGTTAGTTGAAACTTGGTCCTGTGACGACACTTGGAGTGTAGGGTTGAAATAATGTTATGCCCGTTGGAATTTTTTCCTATGGCGACACTTGGTTACCAATTCATTCCTTTTGTTTAGTAGAATATCTTGATTCTTAAATTTAATGATTTTAATTTTTTTTCTTCCAAACATAAATTACATCTACCCTGAAAAACTATTTGGAGTCCGAGGAAATAATTCCCAGTCAATTTGAGGGTTCAAGTCTTTCTCCTTCAATTCCCAAAATTTTGGGGAGAGAGTAGTTTGGATGAGTTTTATTTCAATAATTTATCATCCATTGACTGGTTTGAAAAATCCTTGTAAATTTTATTTCAGTTTACAAGGTGAAAATGATCATTAACCTAATGTAATCTTAATTCGTATTGCACATATATATATATATATATATATATATATATATATATATATATATATATATATATATATATATATGCACACACAAGTATAGGATTGGTGTATATGGAATAAATTCCAATAACCAACTATTCTTAAAAGAGTGCTCAATACAGAGTAGAGGAGATATAATTATTTATTTAAAAATTATAACATAAATATGTTATAAAATCACTAGAAAAATAGCCATTTTGTTTCAACACCTCCGGTGTCTTATCAAGTGATGATGTTGATTGTAGAGTAAAGGGTTTTATTCTACATTCAACATCATCACTTGATAAGACACCGGAGGTGTTGAAACAAAATGGCTATTTTTGTAGTGATTTTATAACATATTTATGTTATATTTTTTAAATAAATAATTATATATATATATATATATATATATATATATATATATATTTTAAATAAATAATTATATATATATATATATATATATATATATATATATATATATATATATTTTAAATAAATAATTATATATATATATATATATATATATTTTAAATAAATAATTATATATATATATATATATATTTTAAATAAATAATTATATATATATATATATATATATTAAATAAATAATTATATATATATATATATATATTTTAAATAAATAATTATATATATATATATATATATTAAATAAATAATTATATATATATATATATATATATATTTTAAATAAATAATTATATATATATATATATTTTAAATAAATAATTATATATATATATATATATATATTTTAAATAAATAATTATATATATATATATATATATATTTTAAATAAATAATTATATATATATATATATATATATATATATATATATATATATATATATATATATATATATATATATATGAAATGAACAGCTACTTTCGTTTTCCGAGCACTGCCGTTTGTTCGGGCGTCTACCCAGTCCATGAAGTCACACATTTATGTTTCTTCAACAGAGCCCAACCATGGTTTATATTTAGTTATAGTTTCTGTAAGTGAGCGCATAATCAGTTCAAACACCGCCAGTATGCTCAATGTTCACAATGACTTCCGGCTAGTATAACCATCAACGAAGTTCCAAACCCACAAAGCTGTGTAACCGTTTGTGCTGAAAAAAGGAGGTTTTTACAGCTCCAGTCCACATATGGCTGCAATACTACCTTTTGCATCCGATCTGAAATTTGTAAAGATAGATCTTGGAAGGAGGCATTAGGATCTTTCGGGTTAGCTACAAGGATCCGACCATTTGTGCAGAAGCTTTAGCGATGGTACAAATATACGAGTCTCACTTGAGGTCTGGATTGAGTTTGAGTTACATCTCCAAGTAAATCTATGCGGAATTTACTTGAGAGTTTAATTACTAACAGTCACTGTTCGAATCGAAATACATGGACAACGAAAAGAAGTTTAAATTTGAATTTTGCATCTTATCTTCTCCAAAAATGAACTTTCTTAGCAAGTGATAATTCCAGAATTATTTTGGCGTGAAATCGTATGTGAACGAAAAAATAGCAATTAGATTAACAAAGAAATCGATTTACTTACTCTTAGGATTAAATCCTGGGAGATGATCTGGACACGAGATACTCGCTAGCTGGCCAGCCAAGGTATAATTCCAACATCCAAAGCCATCAAAATGACTTGGACAATAAGCTCTTCCTATAAAAGCAAAAGGAAAATTTAAATAATAATAAAATAATAATAATGATAATAATAAAGATGATGATAATTAAAGTCACAGAGAACAAGATGATATGAAAAGCGTTGTAGGTTCTATCGACGAAATAAAATATTCCAAACGGACCTAAAGGAGATTTACAGGAAAAGCAGTTATAGAAAAAAAAACACCATCTATTGAAGTGCAAACATTTTGGGAGAAAATTTGGAGCAACCTAAATGAATCTAAACCCAACGCAGAGTGGATCAAACAAGAACAAGAAAGGATGATGGATAAACCCATACAAGCATGGGAAAAATAATCAAGAATAATGTTAGGCAAGCTATTACAAAATCCCCATGAAATGACAAGGTACCCAACTTTTAGCTTTATCACCTGGCATCCATCCATAAAATCTTGCGCAATCTTCAAGGCTAATTAATAACCCCACCAAAATTCCAGAATGGATCACTAAAGGTATTACATATCTCCTACCAAAAACGAGTGAAGCAGCTGATCTAAAAATTATAGACCAATAACTTGTCTGCCCACCACATAAATTGATCACGTTTGTCCTGACGAACTCTTTTCTCGATGAAACCAACATTCTTCTCCTAGAACAGAAGGCATGTCGAAGAGATTCATATGATTGTAAAGATCCTGGGAAATTGCAGGAAAAAAGATAGAAATCTCAACACAGCTTAGATAGATTACCGTAAAGCCTTTGATAGTGTGCCACATTCTTGGATCCTTAAGACTTTGGAAATGCACAAAGTCTCCTCGGTGACAGTAAATTTCCTTAAATGCGGCATAAAAATGGAAAACCACATTATACCTAAATTACAGCAAAGGCACTGCCACTTCCAATTGTTTGAATATCCGACAAGGAATCTTTCGAGGAGACTCAATGTCTCCCCTTCTGTCCTTAATCCTCCTCAGGCATGAACAAAACAGTAATACCTATGCATACAAAGTAAAAAAAAGTGTTTAATCGCCTATTCTACAAAGATGATATCAAACTCTTTGCCAAAGATGACAATGATTTGAAGGGTATACTCAACACTGGAAAATGTTGCAGTGATGACATCGGTAGGGACTTTGGATTGATAAATGTACACAAGTAACACTCGAGAAAGGGATAATTACTGGAATACACTCAATAGATCTCACAAACATTAGGAAACTGGAAAACGAAGAAGCCTATAAATACCTAGGATTCAGCGAAGGAGATAGAATACAGCATCCCCAAATGAAGGAAATATGTAAAAAAAGAATACTACAGGCGTGTGCGTCTGGTATTAAATACCGAGTTGAATTCACAAAACAAAATATCACCCATATACATTTTGGCTCTCCCTGTGGTACAATATGTTTTTCAACACCCTTAACTTCACCATAGCTAACAATAAACGAATGAATGTCAAAGCGAAAAAGCGTCTCAGTTGCCACCGCATGCATCATCGTAAGTCTGATGTTGATCGTCTGTATGTGCCCAGATCAGAAGGAGGCAGAGGATTAGTTCAACTAAAACCGTCTTACGAAACTACAACAATCGGTCTATACCTAGATACCTAGAAATACCTAGAAACTCGTGAAGACTGGCTGTTGATCTGTGTAAAAGAACATGAAAAAAAATAAGAATTTTTATTTTGTAATAAAAGAAGCCAATAAATTCAAAATAGAATTTCAAGTGTATGAATAAAAGCAAGAATACAACTACTGCAGCGCAAAAGAACCTAAAGAAAGAAGTCAAAAGCAAAGGCAATGCAGGATTCGAACATGCGTCCGCCTTTGCAGGAGAAAACACTTCTGATCCGTCGAGCTTTGATCGCTAGGTTAAGTTTTCTAGAGTAAGCAGTCCAGTTGATGAAATAATTATGAATACTGTTTAAAATGAACGGAGCGTTCACTCAAATACGGGTATCCATTAAATACGAAGGTTGGCAGAAAAGCTCGTAGGCTGACTATGAAGGAGTGATGCTAGAGCTGTGAAATCTTGCATGCATTAATTTCAACTCTTCTGCATTGTTTATTTCCACGCAAACTGAAATCTAACTCGTAAACAAAAGTAACTAGTAGCAAATTCTCTTGAAAATTGACACCATTTGACATCGTAGTGTTATCAAGTACCTTCAGAAAAAGGGTTTAGCCCCAAAGGACATTCAATACTGATATTGTTGCTATATTAGAGATTATTATGAGAGCTAAAGCGGGTTTTGAATTTAGGATGGGAAAGGAAAGTCTTTAAGATAACCCAAGGTCTGGACGTCTTGCAATACGTTTCCTGCCAATCGGCTCCAGCCATACATCCGCTTTAACCAAAACAAAATTAATAATATATTATGACCAGTCAGAGCCAATCCCGCTGAAAAACCAAAACCTTACTTTCGAGCCGGCTAAAAGCTATATATACCCAAATTGAAACAGACCGGACACAAACCTGCTTTTGATGTTAACACACACACACACACACACACACACACACACACACACACACACACACACACACACAAACGCCAGTGAGGAAACATTGATCGTGTTCATTACATGATGATGAATCAGATGCGACTGAGTTGAGAATATTCTGCACAATGAATTTGACATGACGAAAGTTTCTGCTCGGTGGGTGCCACATCAGACACCCGATCAAAAGCACACAATGTTGATCACATCACGGGAAAATCTAACATTGTTTGAGGCAGATCCAGCTGATTTCCTTGAACGTTCATCACTTTGAGCCAAAGATAAAGAGACAAACCATGAAGTGGAAACAACCCCTCCTCACCTGCCGCAAAGATGGCCAAGGCTGTTTCATCTGCAGGGAAAGTGATGGCCTCAGTTTTTGGGATGCAAAAACATCGTGATTATCGACAAAAAGGACGACAAAATCAATGGAGAGTAATATGCCAAATTGCTGAGGCAGTTACAAAGGTTATCAAGACCAAACGCCCAGGAAAACTGACAAAATGGGTCTTGTTTTTTCAGGACAATGCTCCAAAACACAAATCATTGGTTTCAATGGTTGCTGTACGGGATTATGGCTTTGAACTGATTGATCAATTTTCCTGACAATCATCTTGCTTCGTCTGACTATCGTTTGACTATCATCTGTTCCCTAACATGAAAAAAACTTTATCTGGGATCCAGTATCGCAGTGATGATGACACCATATCTATTGTTGATTACATTTTGACCAACAAGTTGAAAACTTTTAACCAATTGGATCCGAGCAATGCAACGCCAATGGAGGAATTGTATGGACCACAAGAGGGACTATGTTGAAAAATAAACCTCAGTTAGTCATATTCCATATGACCAGCCTATCCGACTCACGTGAATAACGTTTTAAGTAATAAAAATATGTAGAATTAAAAATATGAAATCCATTAATTCTTTAGAAATTGATATATATATATATATATATATATATATATATATATATATATATATATATATTTGATAGCTTATGTACGGATAAAGATATAATATGCAATTGGTTTAAATTTGAATTAGACTACTTAAAATTTTAAGTTTAACTCAAGATTTCTAATGAAAAGCTTAAGGCTGAAAGCGAATTCCCTCCAAGAATAAGCCATTTATTACGATTAGTTTTCATAGAAAAATCTATTTTAAAGTCGTTTCACTCACCTATTAGTTTTATAGTTGGTAATGAAGTCGTTGTCGGACTGTGATTTGGAAAAATGGAATTGCCAAATCGAATTCAAATATTTATCAGTCGACTGATCTCAACTTTAATGAGAAAGAATTAATCAAATTTCTTTGTGTTTATTCCATGTACAGATATTTTGATAGCAGAGTCTTGTTATTAGCCAGTTTCCAGTCGTAGACAAGTAAGAAAAATGACCTACTTCTGTACAAGTCTTTCGCATAAGTATTCGATGCGAAAAAAATTGTAACTACAGTGGCAAAATGAAAAAATACATTATTCATCAGAAGAACTTCTTCGGGTTAAATAATATTTTTATCGATGGAATCATATATATGAAACAAAAAGAAATACAAATAAAAATGTCAATTACAATCTTCACAAATCAAAATGCAACGTCAATCGTCTTTTTCTGGCTCATACGTCTTTTACACAAACTGGATGTTGACCGTTTGACAACCCAGTATAGACTGCGTAAATACGTTTCCTGTCCATCGGCTCCAGCCATACATCCGCTTTAACCAAAACAAAATTAATAATATATTATGACCAGTCAGAGTCAATCCCGCTGAAAAACCAAAACCTTACTTTCGAGCCGGCTAAAAGCTATATATACCCAAATTGAAACAGACCGGACACAAACCTGCTTTTGATGTTCACACACACACACACACACACACACACACACACACACACACACACACACACACACACACAGAGTTACCACCAAGTGTCCATTTCGTTTCTAATTTCACCATTCTCTCTCCTGGTGCCTTAGCAACAGCAACAGGTAGAAGTTACCAGTCTTTGCATACATGGCTCAACTCATCTATAAATTTACCGTGGAAGACTCAACTCAGCTATAGATTTATCGTGGAAGACTCAACAAATAGCCTCTACTTATGAATAAATATAATAATGAGAAATTTTGAAAATTCGTATCAAAATTCACATATTATAGATCTTCATAAAAGGGATGAGATGAAAGTTTAACTTTTCAGACAAACCTTCAAATAACAGGCGTCATGCAATGATAAGAAAATCCAAAATCTATATTATAAAAGAAATGCGACTTTGTATACGCGATCTTTAATGTATATACGTATGCCCGTGTTGTGCGTCACTTACAATGTACACACACACATATACACACAATTAGTTTGAAATAAAATATTGTAATAATATATAAAATATTGTAATAATATATTCTTCTACCAATCACTGGAAAATCTTGACGGAAAATCTTGACTAAAAATTATCTATTTGAAGACATGAAAAAAAAAATAGCGATTTATTAAGCGTAGCTTACGTGTGGTATAAGGCTGAAGGTGGGGAGCACCCAGTGAAGATCGAACTCATATACCCCCCCCCAAATGGTGATTTTTTTATTTCTTTTTTTAACTTTAGAAATAAAATAATTATCAAAAGAACATATAGATACAGATTTTTTGCGTAAAAACATGCACATACAACCTGAATGAAACTGAAATGGACGTCTGTGTCACGAGGGTTAATTTCTATATCCCTCTGGTAAAACCCATGGGTAACAAGAAAAGTGCTAACCAGCTATATGGAATTATTTATTTTTTTTACTTATTCTGTATTTAAACCGAATATACATTATAGCAAATGTATTTCAAATAGACAAACCATTTAGATAATCTTGCCGTCAGTGAAACGGCAGGTGTCAAATTAGCGATTATTAAAATGGGATTATAATCATTTACATGCGAGTTGCTTCATTAATAAGGTAAAACATTTTGATCTTCAGTTGATATATATATATATATATATATATATATATATATATATATATATATATATATATATAGCCATCCACAGACCGTGTGTTTCTCACAGCTCATCAATTTGGCTAGACGTCCGGTTGCCTCTAGCTAAAGGCTGAATTGGCGTCAGTCAGAGTTTTTACCCATAAGCCGTTGACGCACGACAGGGAAGACGAATTTTAAGCGTATTTATTTTTAGATAAACACACAATGACAGAGAGGACTCGATTCGCTTTACCAAAGAGTCTTGCATTATCAGTCGGAATAGTCACTGTTTACAAACTCACATTTCCTTCCCCAGAGAGCTCAACCGAAATAAATTTTTCAAGAAGGTCCGAATCCACCCATCCAACAAAAAAATGAAGATCAAAATTTTTAATTTATTAATAAAGCAATTCGTATAGCTGTTCAGAATTTGTAATCAGGATATGAGAACTTCGATGTGGTGTAATAGTTAGCAAGATAGTCTCGGTAGATCAATTACGAATGTGTAGTAGGTACTCATTGGGTGCGCCATACTTTCGGCCTTGTACTACATGTAAACTACGCTTATTAAATTTTTACTGTGTATATATATATATATATATATATATATATATATGTGTGTGTGTGTGTGTGTGTGTGTGTGTGTGTGTGTGTGTGTGTGTGTGTGTGTGTGTGTGTGTGTGTGGAGATAGAGAGTGGGGAAAAGTAAACGGAGAGAGAAAAAGGGTATTTCTCTCTGGATTTCTAGGATTCTTTCGCCAAAAGAAAGTGGGTTCTTCTATCATTTGTTGATAATTTTGTTGACAAAATAATTGCGAGTTCAATCCCTGGGCCGGTGCTGACTTAGACCCAGAGGAAACTGGTCGAGTAATGCCGGAGTAGTACTAAATAAGAAGTAGATATGGACGGTGGAATCAGAACAATCTGCTCACGTTGATTAAATAAGGAGATCAATTCGAAATTCCTTGAACGCTTGACAGACATCTGAAGAAGACCAGAGAGATCGGCGTTAGAAACGTTGTGATAACAACAACAAAGGCGATCATAAGCGTTATTAAAGTATATATTCAGACTAGAACAATTTTTGTTTGCACCTGACGAGTAATGGATATCGGCTTGGATTGAGTAATCGGAGAACCGAGTTCGAATTCCAGTCGAATCCATTACATTCACTTACGTGCTAATACCCTTGGGAAAGGTGTGAATCCTCTTCTTCTCCCTCCAACTATGGGTAAATAGCAGGACAGACTGGGTTCTATAACTTTGGATGGCAACTGGTCTAGGAGAAGGACAACTCTGAATTCAAAACCTGCGGAGGGTCGTTTGGGGACCTTGTGGCACTCAGGGCACCAGGTCTCTGTATTCGTCCTTCAAAAAGTGTAGATGGTCTTGCAGGAAACCTTCACCACTATAATCAAATCTCATGTGTCGGCGTCGTGCTCTCAGTTTCTAGGAACTGATCTGCTTGACCCTCATACGTCGAATTCGACGGGAGAGTTGATGATGATGATGATGATGATGATGATATATATATATATATATATATATATATATATATATATATATATATATATATGCAGCATATATTCATTCAAGGTTGAAAAATCCAGGCCTATTATGTATATTTATTTTATGTTAATCCTCTCAAATTCACGGATCATTTTCTTAGTGCTTTTACGAAACTGTGTAAGAAAGACACCGTAGTTTTGGTTATTTCTTTTATTTTTCCCAAGCACTTTCAATTTTCATCCAAGATCATCTTCAGGGTAAAAATTAATGTAATTGACAGTTGTGAATTTTCTTGTCAATGCACGTGAAACGCGCTCTGTTATAGTCGATTTATGTTAAGAATATATAAGGGGGGATAACTTAGTTATTATTTATTATTAATATTTTAAAGATACTCAACTTGCAGTTATTAAAAAAAAATGTTTTTACAATTTGAGCATCCCAAAACATTGTTTTTATAGACATTTTAAAACATTGTTGCTCTACTCATAATTCATTTTATTTTGTGTTAGTTTCATTTTTTTTTATATAGAGCTCTTCGAGAATTTGAAGCTTTTGTTTTTTTATTTTTCTGGTGGAGTATACTTGTCAATTAATATTTGTCTAAAACGTGAATGCGGACAGGATTGTTATTTCAAATGTTGTGCAATATAACTTGAAACTGTGTAAAGAAAGCTTCCTTAATAGTGTCGTCGTCGTCGTGAAACCAACATATATACTTACGTTTTGTCAGAGATATAATCTCCCAAAGGACATTTAAAATGATATACAATGTTGGTCTTTTGCAAAACATAACTTGACGAAGAAGAGTTATTGCGGATGATTAAGTTGGTTCTATTACATTTAGTATAGTATATAAATAGGTTTATTTTTTACTGAGATCAGAGAGGGATATATTAGTACTTATAAGGTTTTTCGGATTTTTTCATCTTGTTTGTAGTTAAAATGTATTTAATTGCGGTATCGTAGTTTGGTATATTTAGGTTTATTTGAGGAAGTATTATGTTCTTTTTGGTTTATGTTAATATTTCTAATAGTTCGTATAATTTGTTCACCATCGATGTAATTAGGAAAGTCATTACACGAATTATTAAAAAGATAAACAAATATTAAAGAAATTATTAGAATAAAGCGGACAGTTGCATCTAGCTAGTTCAACAGTAATACTGTGAGGTCTAGTTGCCAATCTAGTAGCAATAAGAAAAGGTCATCAGAGCAATTGCCATGAAAATATTTGCAGAAAAGACAGAGGGAAGGTACGACACCTCGGTGTGAGTGAAGTCGAGATGCCATATCAGGATCCATTACATTACAGAACTTTTGTACAAGGTAGAGATCCTATATTAAAATGGGAGATAGTAAAAAATGGCGTAAATATAAGGAGGGTGATAGATATTGCCTCCTATGTATGGATGAAAAATTAGTTATAGCTTCTTACAATAACCCTAATGAAATACTCAACCAAATAATGGTTGTAGGCATAAAAAAGCCTGGTTACTTAGCAAATAGAATATGTTTGAATATTTTTGTTTTGTTTTATGCTAATTTTTTTATTCTTTCTGGTGGCCGCTTTATAATTGAAATGTCATTTGGGCCAACCCTCTTTAGTCAGAATTACCCTGATGATCCGGTAGGTGAAACCTAGGTAGATAGATTCTGGCTCTTATATATATATATATATATATATATATATATATATATATATATATAGATAGATAGATATATATATATATATATACAAAGATCGCCTCAAAGTGTATACACACTCCAGGAAAGGAAAATCTTGTATAGATATTGTAATACTAGATTTATACAGACATGACGGAATTAATACTTGTTACCTGCAATCACAAGAAATGCTCAGAATGGTGGCCTTTAGCCTCCACACATTTATTAGTATGGTGAACTACTGCTAAGACAAGGCCATAGTGTCCATTGGTATAGCATATCTTTCCAATTTCTTGTCTAAAATTCGCCAATGTAATGCCATAAGCCAAGAAAATATCGTACTACAGTAAACAGTGTCATCGTAATTTGATAAATAACAAATTTTTTTTCCTTTCCTGAAGTGTATATATATATATATATATATATATATATATATATATATATATATATATATATATATATATACGGATATAAAGATAGAATATGCGACTTTTTTGTTAGATCAACTTGAAATAAAGTCAGCACTTGTTAATTTTGAGCCTTGATTTGTAGTTTTCCTTGTAAGGAAAAGATTCATTTTGAATATTTTGCTGGGAGAAACCTACATTCTACTCATATTCTTTCCATGACGTTCAATTGGAGTGTGTTTTGTTTTTGAAATTTTATTTGCTTCACTAGAGAAAAAGATAGCGTCTCTTGAGATCAAAGTTTACAAAGAATAAAAACACCTGTTACGTTAGAATATCAACCCAACATGATATGAATTTACAATGAGATCTGCAAACAAAAAGAGACACTTGATATGATTCCTAACGAATTTTTCCTGTTTCTTAATACTTTGCTCATTTCTTGAAAGTCATATTTCGCTATTCCAGTGCGTCTTCGGATTTCGGTGCCACACTTTCCATCCTTTGTTAAAATACTTCCCAGATATTTAAATTGTTGTACTTGCTTGATTTTGGTATCTCCAACAAAGAAAAGAGTACTCAGCTGTTACGTAATGTCAGTCTTCATATATAGCAGCTTCTGGAAAATGTACCCGCAGAGGAAGAAGAGACTTGAAACAACACAAATGTGGTTCTACAGAAGGATGCTGAAAATAACGTGAACTGAACTTGTGAGCAAAGGCGTAGTTTTATAGAAAATGGAAACAAAAGGGACACTAATATTTAACACCAGAAAGAGACACTTGAAATTTCTGGGGCACATAACGAGGGAAAGTGTGCTCAGAAAATTTGACACTTGAAGGATATACTGAAGGCAAGATGGAGAAAGGGAATCAGCGCATAGCCCAACTTGAACTAAATAAATGAATGGCAGAAAAGGGTTTAGAAGATAAGATTTGCTAAAAGCTATAAAAGAAGGAGATTGTGGAGGGACATGATCACCAACGCCTGAAAGTACATGGCACATAGAAGAAGAAAAATGCAGTATTAATTGTAGATTTTTATCATGAATCCAATCATGCCTACCGTCTCATTTTTTTGGTGCAAAATATTGCCTTTTAGTTTTCTTTGGATATTTCTGACGGATTCCTGATTCACTAATCTTTCACGAGCTTTAAGACATTACAAGTGCATCATGGATGATCTGCAAAAAACTGGTTGTAAGTAAAAAGATTTTGCCTAAAAATCTAGTCAAAAATGCCGAAAATTTGCAGTTCAGCCTTTTTGGAGCCTCGGTTGCCCAAACACAAGAAGCAATTTCTTGCTGTCTCTTAGACTGTGCTAGAAAGAGATATTGGATAAGAAACCGGATGTTAATAGGCACAAATGGTCATTTCTTTTGGCAAATAATAAACTATAGGAAATATAATGGACTTTTTATAGTTCCCCTTCGCATACTAAGAAAAAATACGGGTTTGTACTTTAACTTTTTCAGGTTTTAATGACAGACTTAATTTAGCTTATTTTAAACAGTACTTTCTATTTTTTGAATACATGATATAATTTTTGCCCCAAAGACACGAGCTGCGGTATGGTTTACGCAAATTTGTCATGTCATTCTACGCGCTGAATGTCAATGTATGTATCATCGTTGTGAAAAAGAGTTTATTTATAACAGCACAACCCAAATATCATGATTGTATTTGGAGGTTGAGGCAAGACCAACGTTCATTAACATACAAATAAGCTTTATGAACACCATTGGCAAGCTATGACGAGGTGCTGAAAATTGCTGCTTCGTTTCAGAAAGGATTCTTCAACGCCAATTCTTATGTTTGGTCAGATTTTTGGGACGAGCTTATTAGCCGTACCGAGAGCGTTTTTAAAATATATATTTCTAAGCATTAATGGATTTCATTTTTATTTTTACATTATTCCTTATTACACCAAACGTTATTTTAGTGGTTACCTATATTTAAGTAGACGTCCCATTTTTGTAAACTATATAAATGTCGTCTTCGCGAGACTTTGCCCTCCGACAGGGTTCGAAACTGCGTATTCCTTTGTAGTGGTTTCTTTTAGAAAGGGTTACGAAAACTTCCGGAGAGTACATTTTCTTTATTAAGTCTCTTGAATATACAGGCTGGTAGACGTCGTTCATATTGTTTTAAAAAAAACGGGGCGTCTACTTAAACATGGATATCCCCTCAAATAACGTTTGGAGCCATAAGATATATATGTTCAAACATGTTTTATTGAATAATATGATCATATTATGTCTATTTTTATCATAATCCTTTCTAGTTTTATCATAATCCTTTCTAATTATCTTCATGTTATGCTGAAATTCATCAAGGAAGGCGCGGTATTTTGTGTTAACACAAGTACTTTCGATCTCAACCGAGATCATCATCATGGGTGAATTGCGAAAACAAATTTAATGGAACTGGGATCGTTGTCGCGGTGATTTTTGTAAAGACGCGTGAACGCGCACTGTTATAATTATTTAAAAATTAACCGTTGTGGTTACGATGTTTTGTAAACAAGCGTTCAAAATGCAAGCGAGTAACTAGAGATAATAAACTGCAACATGATGTTAAATGTTATTTCATGAAAAATGCTTGAAGATATGCCGACTAAATACACACATACACACATATATATATGACAAAAATAGTTTTAAGGTATGCTATATTTATGGGTGAAAGTGCGCAGTATCAGAGGTAGAGCGTATGTAAATATAAAAGTTGACACTATGGTCAACAAGGAGCGGTGACGGTGACGAAAACAAAGAAGCTTGAATGAAATCAGACCTGAAGATTGTGATCAAATATGGAACAGGTTATTGCCGCTCGGTATTGATATCAGTGTACACAATATATATATATATATATATATATATATATATTGGCAAGGACCAGACTCCACCTCAACATCTTCAAAACAGTTATTAATTTGCAATTTCCAACCCTGTATAAGCAGAGAAAATTAAAATATAAATCAGCACTTTTTGTTGAATCTATCGCCAATTCTAGGATAAACTGAGGGGAAATATTAAATATTTATTTTAATATATATATATATATATATATATATATATATATATATATATATATATATATATATATATATGTACACGCAACCACAAAACAAAGATTGCATTGAAAATGCGTCAACAATGGATGCGAATGCTTGCTCTCTGGTCTTACGATGCTTCTTGTATCTGTTGCAGTTTCTTCTGAACAGATAGAAGTCATTAAGTGCGAAGTTTACTCATATATATATTCCACGTTATATGCGGGAAGGTTCAACCTCTTCATATATACCGCTAACATCTGCCTCTGACGTCGTGGGCCAACATAAAATAATAGAAGACATTATTTTCAGAGCACCCCTCGTGTTTTTGCGTGCGTTCGTGTGTTGGGTTGCTCGGCATTCAAAACGTAAAGTAGCAATTTCTGAAAGCCAATCAAAATTCATTGAGATGTAACAAAAGTGAAAATACATCGTTATTGTGAGCAATGACAAAAGCCACGGAATAAGAACCGTTTGTTTTATTCCTGGTTGAAAGAATGTGAAATTCTGAATGAAAAGACAATGTCAACATGGAAATCTGAGCTCCATCCAAATACGATTTTCGCGAACAATCGATGGAATTAGCCGGTTATAAACTCTCACAATACAGCCAATGAATCAACTATTCGAATGAGCAAAGATAAAACCAATTTATTATTAAAGTTTCCAGATTTGGTCGACATAAAGTATTTTGTTTTAAATACAAGCCAACACTTAATAAAATAAACCCTAAAGAAGATGTTGCTTTTTTTAGTCTAGATAACGCATTTCAGTGTTTCTATTTAAATAGGTTGCTGAAAAATTTTCTTAATGGCAAAGCCTTTAAAATTAGAAACGAGATCAACTCTGCGCGATCAGATTTATTTTCGTTCAGTCTTCCGAATTCTTTCAAAAATTAATTCTTTGCAATGTGAGCTTTTGTTATTGTTAATTATGATTAGTATATTGTTACCAACAAATTTGGGCTTACGCTTGAAACACCGGTTCCCGTACGATCACCTAAGTTAAGCATGCCTAAAAGAAAATTATTAACATTATTATTATTATATTATTATAATTTTCTTTTAGGGCTGTTTCGTAGTAACAAAGCTAAGAAAGACTACGAAACAGCCCTAAAAGATAGCGGATTCCCAGCAACACTCACATACTCACCACAGAACACAAAAAAGACCGACAGGAAAAGAAATATCATATGGTTCAACCCACGGTACAGCAAAAACGTAAAAACAGACATAGGAAAAATATTCTTCAAACTTTTACACAAACACTTCCCGGAATCAAGCACCCTACACAAAATATTCAACAAAAACACAGTAAAAATCAGCTACAGTTGCACCGAGAACATGGCACAAATAATAAAAAAGCACAACAGGAAAATTATTAACAAACCACACGAACAAATTAAACCCACGTGCAACTGCAGAATAAAAAACGAATGTCCCTTAAACGGTAATTGTTTACAAAACAACGTAATCTACCAAGCCACGATAAAACCAGCATATAATGAAGAAAAAGTATACATAGGAGTAACCGAAGGACCATGGAAACAAAGAAATTATGTACACAAGATGTCTTTCACAAATAGTAAATATGCGAACAGCACAATGCTTTCTAAGTATATCTGGGAAATAAAAAACAAAACACACACCACACCAAAAATATCTTGGAAAATAAGGAAAAAATCATCAGCCTACAACAACCTATCAAAAACTTGCAAACTTTGCTTGGAGGAAAAAATAGCTATCATTACCTTCCCAGATCAAAATAAATTATTAAATAAAAGATCCGAGCTAATCTCAAAATACAGACATGAAAACAAATTTTTACTACGTAACTTAAAATAGAAAAATAAACAAATATATAAACAAACAAAACAACAATAAAATAAGCAAAATAAATTACTCCAAACAAATTACAAACCACACCTGTTAGAATATGCGAAATAAAATCAAAACAAAAGAACGGACGAAAGTTATAACTGTTATATAACGATAAAAAATAAAAAATTAATAAAAGATAATATACTACGTTACTTAAAAATCGAAAGCCAAAAATATATAGTGTAACAAATAAATAACAGCAAGTATAATAAATTGATCTAAATACATTCAAATATCTAAACAAACTAACAACCGATTACAATAAACTAGCCGTTTAGAAAAAACAAATAAAGATAATCAACCCAAATAGATAAATTAAAAACTGTTCCGACCAAAATAATAGTAAGAACAAACCACAACATCCCACCCCAAAATTCAACAAATAGATTTAATCAATGACAAATAAACAAATATATAAGATAAAAAATAAAAATGAAAATAAATAAAAACAAGCAAAACAATTTGACCCAAATAAATAAGCAAACAACCGACTTCCGGTAAATGGCCGCCATAATAGACTACCAACAATAAGCTATATAAACAAATTTTTACTACGTTAACAAAAAACACTGATCAAAATAAAAAATAAATATATAAGATAAAAAATAAATATATAAGATAAAAAATAAAAATAAAATTAAAAAAAACAAACAAAAAAACAAGCTAAATAATTTGACATAAATAAATAAACAAATAAGCGACTTCCGGTAAAAGTAACCGCCAAAATAGACTACCCATAATGCACCACTGACCCTTATATATAAATAGCCGAGAAAAATAACAGCACTAGTCGCCTGACGATTGCACTAGCATGAAACAGACTGTCGCTTCTAAGTGCTGACTTCCATGTCCACTTTTATATATATATAACCGCATTCGGATTCACAATCATTTCTACTTAATAGCCTCGAGAATACTTTGAAATATGACGTTTGCCGTCTAACCATTAATCTTTAAAGAAAGATTTTGTTACCCATAATGCACCGTTGACATAACATTAAACTAGTTTTTGTTCATAATTATAGTTAAGAATATACACTATTAGCAACTAATAAAAATTGAGCAAATATTTTTTTTCATTGTTATTGATCTTCCCTTATCTGATTTCAGTTAGTCAGTTATGTGCCATGCGTGATACATGACTGACGATGCAGATTTTTTCCCCAGTAGGTTGCCATTTCTTTCTGCGGTAGACCAGTTACCATCCAAGGCTATAGAACACGATCTGTCCTGCTATTTACCCATAGCTGGGGGGGGGGAGGGAAGAAGAGGATTCATACCTTTCCCAAGGGTATTAGCACTTATGTGCTAGTACCCTTGGGAAAGGTATGAATGTAATGGATTCGACTGGAGTTCGAACTCGGTTCACCGATTCTTCAATCCGAGCCGCTATCCATTTCTTCGTCGTACATCCTGATTTATATCCTAACAAAAAAAATTCGTCTCAAGAACTATTTGACCCTTCTCAAAACTATAGAATATATCAAAATATTCGTTGTTTGCGTGGATATGTATATCTTATCTAGGAATGTAACCCAGTTATTACCATTTAGCCTCCTGTTTTTATAGGGTGTTATAAATGTTGTTTCCATATCTCCTTTGAATATTTTTTCAGGTAGCATAAACATTTTTAATACTCAAAATCCTATATCGCCTACCAAAATTTCAGCTACTCATAGCCAACCCAACAGTTGAAATCGCCCACCGGTGGGTGATATCACCCAGGTTGGAAAATCCTGCGATAGATACTATGTTATATTTATTGTAGTGTCCTTGCGTCAGATTGAGCTACGTTTATTCATTTAATGAAAACAAGAAGACAACTATCAATTTGAAGAAGATAGAATGCATGGTTTTCGGCAAGAGAAACACTCCAGGATCCGAGCTACGAATTGGAGATGCCAAAATTTAAAAAAATGTACTGAAGTTTAAACATATAGGAAGTGTTTTAACATAGGACGGAAGATATGACACCGAAGTCTGAAGGCGCATTTGGTTGGCGAAAGGTGTCCTCCAAAAGGTAAGTAAAGTATTAAGAAACCGAAAGATTTCACTAGAAACCAGAGAAAGAGTTCTGATCTGCTATGAAATATCAATCCTCTTATATAGCAGTGAATACAGGACAGTTTTCTCACAGATGAAGAAGCGACTTGAGGCTAGGGAGATGCTGAGAATAGCATGGATAGAGCACTAGAGCAACGATGAAGTTTTAAGGTTATGAAAAGGAAAATGACATTTTGCTTATGATAGGAAAGGGAACGTCTAAATTTCTGCAACACATAATGAGGAAAGAATGTTTGGCGAATTTGACACTCACATGGAATACTGGCAAGAAGGACAGAAGTAAACGTCGAGTAACCTATCTAACGAGCAAAACAGGGATGGATAATAAAAGAAAGCAAATATTGCTAAGAGCAGCAAAGGCTAGAAAGTTGTGGAGAGCCATGTCCTGAAGAGAGACGCGCCTCACAGAAGAAGAAGAAAAAGACTCTTAAATATGCAAAGTAGTATTGTAGTGGCGTACACAACATAACCACCCAATTTTCTTAATAAACGCTACGTTGTAAAAGTTAGCGATGCATAAGATGCTATACAAGTCTACAGCATCTGATTACTGCAGTCAGATTCATTGCAAGTGAGCTAACCATAAATTAACAAAAACAACAAACAAAAAAAAACAACTTAAAAAAAAAACAAAAAAAACAGTGTTATTGGGAACACGTCAAATTTAATCCCACTGTAAATTTCCCGACATTAAAATAAGCGAATCAATATGGAATCTCTGCTGGCAGGGATTTACATATCTATCTACTGTTTTTGCTTAAATTTGCTGTGTTCATGACTAACATTTCTAATCTATATTTTCCAGAATTACAGTTTTTCAGCCTATTTTTTTTTGAGCTTTGCAAAATATTATCTTTCGTGATAATATTATTTTTCATGCTATAAAAGTAGCGAATGGTCTACCTCCCAAGCTTGTGTAAATGGCTGGCCAATTCTGTCAGAGAAAAAAAAGAGTACTGTTGATTTTCTAAGCGTAGCTTAGATGTGTCACAAGGTCGAAAGTATGGGACACAAACTGACGATTCAAACTCACTACTAAGTCGCAATTGTTCTAGCGAAACAAGCTTGCTAACCATTGCCCCACGTCGAGATGGCCAAAATGATTTTCTAAGCGTAGCTTAGATGTGGCGCGAGGCAGAGTGTACAGCATCTGGTGATGACCGAACGGTTGCTCCACACTCGTCTCTCGTAACTGCTCTAGCAAGACACGCTTGCTAACCATTACATCACGTCGAAGTGCCCAAATGATTTTCTAAGCGTAGATTAGATGTGGTACAAGGCCGAAAGTATGGGCACCCAGTAAGGTTTGAAAGTACTTTTTCTATTGTAATTTATATTGCGAGACAAGCTTGCTAACCATTATACCACGTCGAAGTGGCCTAAAGGTGACCTACTGAGATTAGCTTAGTTGTAGCACAAGGCTGAACGTATGGGGCACCCAGTGAGGATCGAACTCACTACTCAATCTAATAGTGACAAAATTTCTGAAACACATGAGGAAAGATGGTTTCGTCAATTTGACACTCGCATGACATATTGATAAGAAGGACAGAAGTAAACATCGAGTTACCTATCTAACGAAGTGAACAGAAGATGGTTAATTTACAGCATGTACATTTATAAAATTCTCGAAAGTGCCACTATCAAATCTTATCAAAATATAAATCTACGCCCAAGTTTCTTTCCAATCTCACCCTTCCTGAAAGAATTACTGTTTTCCTAAGCTAACATACACGACAAGAATTATGTTAAAAAATGAAAAGAAAACGGTTAAATCCATTAATTAGATATACAGCTCATAGATCCAAACCATAACAACCTGATCACAATTTAAACAATATTCCTTTATCAAAAAAAATTCTTGAATGTTACTCAGTTTTTTCTTACCAGACTAAATTATTATGGCACGTCGTGTCCTCCATAAGCTTTCAGTGACCTTTTCAACGACCTGATAAATATTCATGGACGTTCTCAAATTTAAAAGCATTGATAAACCAATGACATCATTGCTCTTGTATATAAACACGTGCAACAAAATAAATCCTTACATTTGGCTTAATAAAGTTCCTCAGAGGACGAAACGCGTCGGCGAAGAATAGTTTCTCAATTTGTCTTTTTATTCATTTTGTTCCTTCACATATGTTCCTTCATATATATATAGGTAACTATACTCGTGTCGAAAAACCTTCGAATTCTTGATTTAACAATAGCCAAATCAATCTCGAAGGGAAAAAAAGGTTTTAAAAAAGAAAGAGCCATGAACATGAAAGTCTGTCGAAAATAATCGCAGAGATACAGGTTCAAGGCCCAAAGAAAAAAACCCCGATACGAGTAAACAACTAACTAAAGAGCTCAATACAAACGTAGAGCAAACCTAGTCAAACCTAATGAGCCAGACAAACCTACCAAGGTTTCACTTAGGCAGATCGTCAGGGTCAGCTGGGACTATATATATATATATATATATATATATATATATATATATATATATATATATATATGTACTTATTTGGGGATGTTTGTAAGCAGCAACCAAAAGAAATGCTTTTATTTTTCAAGTGTTTTGCCGATAGAGTTTACTTATTGAGGAATAATACTAACAAGGAAAGTATTTCTATAACTTTAAGTCTCTACATCAATTGATATAAAGAATATACATCAAAATACCGTATTTTCGTGTAGATAATACGAGGAATTTTGAACGAAAATTAAAGGCTAAAAGATTTACACATAATTACATTCTGAAATTTTTACTCAGTTCAAAAAACCTCTTCTTTGAAACATTAAAATCGCAAATGCACTCAGCACGATAGATAGTAAGACAAAGTAGGCAGATGTTGATGACAATTGTTTACAAAAGGTATTTGATATGTCGGCCATATTTGTTCTATGAGAATCATCGTAACTGAACTTCTTTTGTCTCAAGGGAAATTCCCCAAAAATTGATTTAAAAAATTATTAAAGGGAATATACACGATCTGTCATAATTTGATAACATTAATCTTACAACAAAACTTTCCCCCCCAAATTTGAAAACAAGTTTTGAAACGGAAATATCCTGTTCATTTTTAAACTTTAATATCGTCAAAATAAAATATATTTAATAAAATATATGTAGGACATTGAGATTTTAATGGATAATATGGTACAACTTTTCCAAAAAAATTACATAAGGATCGCTGCACTCAGGGGTCGTATATAGTAAAAAAATAAAAAATAAAGGATATGTTAGCCTATCGACCGGTTCTTGCGCCTCCCCGATCTTTTGAACAGAGGTAGAGGTATATCCTTTGTTTCCTGTTTAGGATTGAGTTTACCGTTCCTTCAAAGTCTACTTCAGTTATATCTTCTAATGTCTCAGACTAAAACTCTGAACTTTTATTTACTATTTATTTTTCTTCAATAGGAGTAGATAAGTTTGCCTATCGTCCGGTTCACACACCATGATCTTTTTAACAAGAATAGGGATTTATCCCTTGTTTCCTGTTTAGAATTGAGTTTCCAGTTACTTCTAAAGTTTTTTCCTTTTCTTCCACTTCCGGTGGAGACTTGCGTTTTGGTGGCATTATAAACTTGCGTAAGGTGGTACCTCTTACACTGTAACCCTCTACTTCGAGTGGCCCTTGGGCCTTGTACAGGGTACACATCATTGTAAAAAAAGTCATATTATACACAAGAAATAAATGTCACTTAGCAATGGTAGAAAGACTGCTTATTTGACTGTCGTTTTAGAATTTTGGTTTCTCCAAAGCAAGTACAACAATTTAAATCTAAGAAGTATTTTTAACAGAAGACGAAAAATGTATCGAGATGCGAAATCCGAAGGCCCATTGGGATAGTGAAATGATCACTACTTATAAAAAATATATAAATGCCACACCAAACATTACTTTTACATCAGGTGTGAAAAACTGGAGGGAGAGGGTACAGCATCGATAACATCACCGTGAGTGCGAGAAGGAAAATTCGGTAAGCTGTCAGTCTCTACCAACAACGCCGTATTTTGATTAAAATGTTACGATACGTACAGGTACAGTATTTATATAAAAACAAAACAGTTAAATGCAATGAAAACTAAAAAAAAAAATCAGCATTTTATTTGAAACGCCGCAACCCAATAATCATGCTACGGGTAGCCATGTTACACTCATACATGGCATTTTAGATGTAGTTTTTTTCTTCTTTTGACTACCTATATGGGTATCTGCAGGACTTTTTCACATTTTGAATAATATATTTACTGAACATGAAACACCTGGTAAGTAATCCACGAACGAATGTGATGCTGTGACGATCGTTCACAAAAACTGGCGCCAACGTAGGCTACGTATCTGTGCTGGAGAACCACCACCCATGGTAAATGAGGTCATTTACAACAGCTGCACATCACCTAGGAGCCTTCCCAGTACTTTCTGAAATTTTCCATTTGTGGCAAGTCATTTCAGCAGCTGAAAACTTTTCGGATTTTTGAAATTCGGATAAATGATAATCAGCCTGTATTAAAACTTTGAGTATAGCTTGATGAAGCGGAGACATGTCGGGAATTACTGTCGAGAAAAGAGAAACACTGCTATAAATCCTCTTAAGCTGTCAGCTTTTCAATATAAACCAGAAACGGTTGTCGTCTAGAAATAAAAGCACATTCAAGAATCGTCTCTTTGTAAGCAAAATGATTTCCTTTATTTCTTAAAATTACCTGCTATTACTTCAGTTTATTACTATATGGTAATAATAATATTAGCAGTTTCCTTATATTCATTGATCGAGCAGCCTGTTATACTGAATTCTTTTATGAAAAAAGGGATTTTTCATATAGCTCGTGTATAATGCGACTCTAGCTTCAGAGCAATACCATTAGGCCTACCGTAGATAAATACTGCTGTATTGGGCATCATCCGGACATATTTTATAGCCAATAAATGACCTTCATTCTTTGTTGTACAAAGCAACCTCAGAATGGAGAGAAAAACCACTTACCGTAAAATATCTGATACGAAGATTTAGATTCCGTGCTTTTATCGGATCTTTTCTGTTAATTTACCCCAAAATAAAAAGAATTTATATTTACTAAAATCCAGTGCGACGCCATTCCATTGCACTCTGGTTGGGTTAACTTTTGTGATCGCCCCAAATGTGGGTGACTCGGGTGCGCTATTTCTAAGGTTGGGGGTCATACATTTGCGCTCACCCTGATAAACAAGCCGAAAACAGATTTTTTTAAATTTTTTTAATTTGTAAAAAAACTCCTTGTAAGTACATGGAATAGCATCCACACTTACGAAACGTGAATAACTCCCTGATTTTTGGTAATTTTCATTCTGAGTGTTACAGTTGTTGCGTAGCAAGCTAAACAAATTTTGATTTAAAATTCATAATTTCAAAAGAGTGTCAAAAATTTAATAAAAGAACAAATTTTGATTTAAAATTTATAATTACTTGGGACGAATTAATATTTGCGATAAGTGACTTTTCATTATTTGAGGTGAATTAACAGAAAAAATCTTTATTTTCGTTCCTGTCTGACTACGGTAGCTCCTTTACCCTGGTCCTGCCACCTTTGTGGCCTAAGTTTCTTCCCTGTTTTCGCTACATGAAGCGCAAAACCTCGTCCCTTATGTATACCACTTAAAATCAACAAATACCTTATTTAAACGAAGAATTAATATATTTTTTCCACTCTCAAATTTGCATTCATCTTCGCTTCGTTTACATCGTCGACGTTTTGTCTTTCCAATTATACTGTGAAAATGTAGACCGACCAGGTAGGTTGCGATCACTGAAATTGCATGAATTTTAACACATCCAGAAAAAAAATTATCTGTGTAAATTGCAACCAGTCACAAAAAATTACTTGTGTAGCGTGCGAACTCCTATTTTTTACTTAAAAACTGATAAAAATTTGCACTCGTGTAAATACGGTTAATTAATTATTCATTATTATGTAGTCTAACAGTAGCTAAAGTTTGAAATTATAACGAAGTCCCGTTCAAATAGAGACCCTCAACTGATTAAACTTCAAAATATTAATTGATTTCAAAGTAATTCCGAAGAAGTAAAACAGCAAATCCAAAAAAAAAAAAAAAACCCACAAAACAAAATGATGCAAATTTATAGAATTTATAAAATATTAGCCGACAATTTAATCTGTCAGCACCGAGTAGTGTTTGAATATTCCACAAAATGTTTTCCCTTAATATTTAGCAAGTGAAATTTTCATTATTAGATAAGCAGCTTTCTGAATAACTCCGTCAATGAGTTTCTGGTTTTTATATTTGTCTGAATTACAAGCATTTTTATCTGTCTACTGAAAATAAAATAAAACTTACTTTTGGAAATTTGAACTTTTGAAACTTACGAATTATTTTTTTTTAATATTGGCCTTTTAGTTCGATCTTTTTTAAAAATAAAACTTTTTTTCCATTTATCCTATAAAATCCAGAAAGAAAACAACACAAGGACAAGAAAATTAAGCACTAAATTATCTATCTATATTTCAGATGGGGCATTTGAAAATCATGCGGAGTAATGCTCTGACAACGCCCCTCTTGTATCAATCGAAGCTAACTTTAAGAATGCCTTCGCGAAACAAACCGTGGCACTACTTAAATTGATTGGTCCGCTCGTAAAAAAAAAATTTTTTGAGGTTTGGCTGGTGGGAATAATTTTATAAATTAGTGTTCATTAAACCAAGCATAGACAAACTTTTCCGATCAGAGGGCTGCATGAGATATGTCTCATCATAAGGCGGGACACATTACTAAAAAAGAATGAAAATCCTTTTTCGTTGAAGGTATCACCGCCATTTTCACTACGGAAGAACAAACGCGTAAGCGACAGCCTTAGAAATGCGGGAAAAGTTGATTTTTTTTGGAGAACAGATTTTTTTTTTCTATCATTAAGAAACTGAAGTCTTAGTATAATATCAACACAGACGACGGTGTAATTAACATTCGCCGCTTGGTGTGATTCATTTCTAATCTATGCACTTGAAAATACAAAAAAAAACATTTAAATAAACAAAATATTTCTTTGCCAAAGAAAAAAAAAATCATTATGAACATTTTCTGTTTCTGCTAAAGTAAAAAAAAAATATTTACACCTCTGATCTTCCTTAGTGAAAATCGCAAATGGTTTAAAATGATGAGAACATTACCTTCGACAAAAGTTTAAAAATTAAAATAAAAACATTGCACTTAATAATTGTTTCTGTATGTGATTATGTATGAGACAATGTGAGTGAACAACTGTAAACGAAATGAAATCAAATTTTTGGCCAACTGGAAAGCTGCTACCCACATAGGTTCGTCAACGCTGTTTTTCTTTTTAATCGAATTTACCCCAAGGAAGGCAGCAAAGCCACTAAGGGATTACTGGGTGTGAAAGCATTAGAAAACAGAAACATTATTAAAGAGCGAAACAATAGAAGAGTAATCAGGAGGACAGTAGATAACGATTGACATTGCATTTAAAGTTTTGAAGATAAAAATTGACCGGAAAGCATGGAGCCGGAAGAGAGTTCCACCAGCGAGAAGTGCGGGCGAAGAAACTGTTAGCATAGAACTTACGGTTACATCTAGCTAATTCCACTGTTGGGTTGAGCTCCGTCAGGATATCCTGCCCAGAAAGCACTACTGCTACTATGGCTGCAGTATATATGGCACATAAACGACTTTAATAAGTTACGGATCTCATATATATATATATATATATATATATATATATATATATATATATATATATATATATATATATATATATATATATTTATTTATATATATATATTTATTTATATATATATATTTATTTATATATATATATATTTATATATATATATTTATATATATATATATATATATTTATATATATATATATATATATATATATATTTATATATATATATATATATATATATATATTTATATATATATATATATTTATATATATATATTTATATATATATATATATTTATTTATATATATATATATATATTTATATATATATATATATATTTATATATATATATTTATATATATATATATATATATTTATATATATATATATATATATATTTATATATATATATATTTATATATATATATATATATATTTATATATATATATATATATATATATTTATATATATATATATATTTATATATATATATATATTTATATATATATATATATATATATTTATATATATATATATATATTTATATATATATATATATATATATTTATATATATATATATATATTTATATATATATATATATATATTTATATATATATATATATATATTTATATATATATATATATATTTATATATATATATATATTTATATATATATATATATATATATTTATATATATATATATATATTTATATATATATATATATATTTATATATATATATATATATATTTATATATATATATATACATACATATATATATATATGCACACACACAATGAGCATATGTATGGATAAATGTATAAAGATATATATATATAAATATAAAGACACTGGAACAAGGAATACCCAGAATCGCATCCAAAAAAGCAATGCAGATGGGTGTGTGCCTGTGTTTGATAGATTATGTAAAAGCGTTTGATAAAGTACGTCACAATGAACTGATGGAACTGGTAGGTAATCTCGACATATTTAGGGAGGATATTAGAAGAATTCAGAAACCTATACTTGCAGCAAACTGCCTACATTCGGATAGAAAATCTATTCAGTAAATATACCAATATAAAAAGGGGTGTAAGAAAAAAGGATGCGTTTTCTCACCAGATGTTTTTAACCTATACAGAGAGGCCATTCTGAGAGAATTAGAAGTCTTCCCAGGATTCATTCTTGGTGGCCACAATCTTAACAAAAGAAGATATACAGATGGCACAATATTGATAGCAGACACGGAAAGTAAACTACAATAACTTATACAGAAGTTAGTGAAAGAAAGCGAGAATAATGGACTAATCATCAATTGCGAGAAGACTGAATACATGGTTTATAGTAAAAGAAACAGCCTAGCTTGAAAATTACAGGTTGGAGGTGCCGAAATCATACAAGTCCAACCATTTATATATCTGGGAAGTGTTTTAACAGAGGACGGAAAGTGCGACACCGAAATCCGATGGCGAATTGGGATAGCGAAATATGCTTTCCAAAAGCTAAACAAAGTATTAAGAAACAGAAAAATTCGTTTGAAGCAAATAGAGTTCTGAACTGTTATGAAGTATCGGTCCTCCTATATGACAGTGGATCCAGGACAAACTCCTCACAGGTGAAGAAGAGACTTGAAGCAACAGAATGAGAATACCATGAACTAATCATGTGTGCAACGACGAAATTTTAGAGAAAATGGAAACACAAGAAAATTATACTTAATACCAGGAAGAGACAGTTAAAATTTCTGGGGCACATAATGAGAAGAGAGGGCTTGTAAAAGTTGATAACTCACAGGACAAATTGAAGGTAAGAGGGTTAGGAGAAAGCAACACTTAACCTACCTGGCGAGCTTGAATGAATGTCCCTCGCTTTAGTTTCATCGGGTGTTTGAATAACCAAGAAAAGTTTTTTTTTCTTAATATTTAGCAAGTGGCAAATCTCTGTGAAGTAATTACAAGGAATTTCTTAATTGATTTAGTTGTCTCTACAGCTTATCATATTATTTAGAGCTAGAAAATTATTTTAGATTGTAAGAATCCTTTGGGGGAGCTAATAATCATTTAACGATACAAAGCTTACTAATTAACTCATATCCAGGTGAGGAGAAGAGGTGGATTCATACCTTTCCCAAGGGTATTTACAGGTAGGTGAATATAACGAACCCAAATGGAATTGATCTCGGCTCTCCGACTAATAATTCCAAGCCATTATCCATGACACCAACCGCACATCCAAGCTTACAGCACCATGCGGCCGCCCAACTAGGTGCAGACCAAACTCAACGTTGCTTAACTTCGGTTGTCGTACTAGAACCGATGTCCCGTATGAAAAAAAAGCGGGGAAAATGCCGTAAATCTAAGATTGAAATTGATTGCTTTGTTTATTGACAGATTATCAACCCCTTGCTGGTTATTTAAAACCGAGACGTATTTCGGATTATAATAGGTTACTTATATTACACGGTGTTTGAGAGAAAGAAATCAGGGTCGGTGTTGGAATACATGCTGCATTAAGCAGGATTCACTTGTTCGTCGATTCGAGTAACCGGCTTTACCAATAGAACGCCAGTCGTATTAGATGTATCAGCTTTGCAGCTGGGTGTACGCGTTCACCGCTCAACATCTGACTAATTAATTTAAATCTATTTCTGCGCCCATGAAAACTAACGAGAAAGTTATGAAACTAATAAGAAATATTAGCAGTAACCTTCAAAATTTCACGTTTTTCCAATTAAAATTTTCTGAAAAGTCAAAATTGATTTATTAAATAAACAAACTTTCCGCGATTCTAAAATAATTGTAGAAATTCTCCTGTTGCATAATTAAATATTTGAGCTAAACAATTTTAACCAAATATAACAATTAACAGTTATGAGTACGAATGCATTGTCTTAGTCTGGTTGTTGGAGGAACGGTGGAGTAATGGATAGCGGCTCGGATTGAGGAATTGGTGAGCCGAGTTCGAATTCCAGTCGGATCCATTACATTCATTTACGTGCTAATAATACTTTGGGAAAGGTAGGAATCCTCTTCTTCCCCCAGCTATGAGTAACTAGAAGGACAGACCGGATTCTATAGTCTTGGATGGTAACTGGTTCTACCGAAATGGCAACCTACTGCGGGAAAAAAATCTGCCTCGTGAGTCATGATCGATTTAGCGTGTATCAAGCATGGCATAACAACCCGAAATTTAATACCGAATATCCAAAATGAAAATTCAGACTTTAAGAGAAGTAAATTAATTAATTAAATTATAATGATTGAGCTGCATTTTTTTACGAAATAATTTTACATCAAACGAATAGTGACAAGTTAGGTTTTCAATTTTACTATGAAATCTATTGTCATTTTGCTATAAAAAAGTATTGTTGTCAATTTTACTAAAATTATGGTAATATTTAAAAAAAAATGCATTTCCTGGTAGTTTTACTATAAATATACATTTTCTACTATCCTAGTGTTTTGATTTTTGTTCTCTGTTTGCCCATAGCTGGGACCCTAACAGATACTACAACCTCGGGTCAAGGTAGATCTAGGAATAACAGCAATTTAGAGGTAGTTCCACGCTCCGCAAAACCTTCAATCTCCCGAAAATATCGTTATTCAAAGACGTAATAGGGTACAAATAAAAAGATTAAAAACTGAGAAGGTTTTCTATCTCATTGAAGCAGAAATAATACACGATGGCATTATCATTTCCTCTTTCTTTCTTTCTTTCTTTCTTTTTATCATTCTGTATGCTTTCCTTTTCTCATTAAAAACAAAGAGCGTCTCTGTTATATCTTTTTCTTCCGTCTTTTCTCGCAATCAAAACGGAATGATCCATTATTTATCTGAGGTAATGACAGGGCGTAACACCTGCGCTAACGAATTTAATAAGTGACGGGTAAACAAGCAGAATTATAAACTGACTAACGGCAATCCGTGGAAATTCAGATATTTTGTTTATTTTTTTACATTGAATTTTTATCCACAGTGACCTTGAAGTATTTGCGAAAATTCATCTATTTATAATGCCATTTTCATCAAGTTATTTATATAAAATACGTAATGAAAATATAGTTTTTAATGCCGCAGTATTTTTCAAATTGTTTTTTTATAACATCAGTTCCCTTTAATTAGGCATAGAGGGACTAGTGGAAATATCACCAATTTGCTATTTTTTATTGTTATTAACTAATAATTTAGAACTGGCATATTTCATCATGCGATACAATTTAAATGAATCGTACGTTAAACACGTGTTTGTTTGTTTCTTTCTTTCTTAATACATCATCGCTACTAATGTCTTACCACTATGTGGGAGGTATTTCTAGGAGGTATATGAAGGATGTATTTTTACTGCAGCATGTATATGACGAAACTGTGGCATCTCTCACCGCCCTGACGTGACTTGCCTCTGTCTTTCTTATAAATATTTTCATGGAAGTTTTTCTAATACCTTTTCCCTTTGGTACCTTGACCGCGTGAATTTTAGCACAGTACTAGATTGGCTATTAGGTCTCATCCTTTTACTGTTGAAATAGCCAGATGTAACCGTAAGTTCTATTCGATTATTTATTAATCATTTCAATTCAAGAAAGGCGATAATGCCGATAGGACGGAAAAGGGGTTAATAGAAGTGGAAGAGAACCAGAAGCCTTTCGTGAGGAGAAGTGGGACTTTTCTCGCACTTCTCGCCCGTGGAACTCTCTTCCGATTTCTTGCTTCCCTGTCACCTACAACCTTCAAAAATTTAAATGCAACGTCAATCGCCATCTCCTGCCTTCCTGAAACCTGTCCTTTTATTGTCCTTTCTCTTTAACTAAAATCTTCTCATTCTCTTCTAGGCTTACGGCCATATCACGTTGAAACACCGGTTCCCGTACGATCACCGAAGTTAAGCAACGTCGAGCCCGGTCAGTTACTTAGACGGGTACCCACTTGGGAATACTAGGCGCTGTAAGCTTGGATGTGCGGGTGGTGTAATGGATAATGGCCCGGAATTGTTAATTGGAGAGCCGAGTTCCAATTCCAGTTGGGTTTGTTATATTCACTTACGCGCAAATATCCTTGGGAAAGATATGAATTCACCTCCTCTCACTCTCCTGCTTTAGATTAAACAGAAGGACTTGAATAACAAACCATTATTATCTCAAAAAAATTCTTACTATCTAAAAATATGATTTGGCTTTAAATAAACTGCAAAATGTTGATAAGCCGTAGAAAATGAATAAATCACACTATTCAATAAAAATGGTAAACTTTTCAAAGTTCATTTTTCTGCATTCGACGCCTTTCGATTGTCATTACAGCCGTTATCAAGAATTGCGAGTTGCTAGTCTGTTTATCAAAATGTATTTGGCAAAATCCATTGCGCCTTACTGGCATGAACGCCTTGCTCGGGGTGAAATGATTTTTCGAAAAAAAAAAAAAAAAAAAAAAAAATCAGCGCCTGATCGCAGGGTATTGCTGGAGCGCACTATGTTAGTGGTAACGGGTTACTAGTTCCCTTAAAGAAAAAATCCAAGAACCCACATAAATATACTTAACCAATTCCTTTCGCTAGAAAAAACTTAATCCCTTATATTTGTAAACATAAACATATCTTAAAAGGATCGTTGGTATATTATGCTAGTTAGTTCAGAGTTATGCCCCTGAGAGAACAATCTGATTTGGTAATAAAGCCTCGTTTTGGAAATAAAGCTGGTCTCGAAGAGATAGCCATATTGATTTCAGTAGTATCCACACCTGTGTTCGCTTCGGTCTAAAATCACTAACAAAACACAATTCTATATTGGGAAATCGTAGAAGATAGACATGCTTGACGTTTTATTTAAATTTTAAAAAATTCTGGTATCCGGTGTATAGAAGGGGTCATCTATATGCCCAGTTTCACCTCGGCGTGGAGTTATGGTTAGCAAGCTTGTCGCGCTAAAACAATTACGACTGAGTAGTGAGTTTGATCCTCACTGGGTGTCCCTTAATTTCGGCCTTGTGCCACATGAAACAACGCTTAGAAAATCAATATATGCCCCGTTTTCAAGAATACGTATGAACTAGATTTTCCCATGACAGTATCGACCCATGAGCCCCCTTAGTGCCGTCTGCAAACTTTTTCTCATGCTTGAATGTAATCTTCATGGCCTGAAGACAGCGTTCAAGCATGAAACAGACAGTTATCATTCGGTGTTGTGGCCTGAAGATAACATTCAAGCATTTAACGGACTCTCAGCATTCGGTGTTGAACTCTGTGTCAACACAGCTTGTTATTTAACACTTTTACCCTATAAACGCAGCATACCTTAAATATTTTACTATATATAATTTAAATAAGATTTATTTGCGCAGTAAGAATACTTTCAAAGAGTGTTATTCAACAATAAGGTTTGCCTATGCGACTTTATTTGATTTTTCCAAATTTCGACTAATTTCTTTTATGCCAGTATTAAAAAAACTTTCCAACGAACTACGAGTTATTAGCCTGTTTATTACATTTAAGTGATATTAAATTAATTCCAGAAAAAAAAACCGTTGGAATTTGCCAAACACATTTTAATAAACAGACTAGCAACCCGCAATTCTTAATAACAACAGTCGAAAGTCGTCGAATGCAGAAAAATGAATCTTGGGAAGTTATAGGTTAGTGGTAACGATGTTTCGCTCGCCAAACTATACCTGACTCCAAGGTTATCATTTAATGAAGGTTTTGTTAGCGCCCTATTTGTTTTCAGTAGTAGCATGTGAATGTGTTATATTCCGTACTCATAGGAATATATATTTAAAAAACACTGTGGATAAAATATACTTATAGGTAGTTACTACCTATAGTGTAGTCACTCATGGGGCTGACAGGTTATTCCATTACACCAGAATGAAAATATAATCATATTCTATAGAGGTTATGGTGGTTTTACAAGTGCGCATAGTAGCTGACTAGTGTTTCTTGCTAAGTTTGTCTTATGTCACTTATTTTTTTTTAAAAAGCACGTCGGCTTTCACATTCAAGATTCAAAACTGATTTTCAAAAGGGCTTGACCAGAACCCAGGAACAAAAAGTCATTTTGTAAGCCCTGAAATAGACAATTAGAAAGGAAATAAATAAACGCGTACTTACCATCGTCCGGATAGACTTGCGAAACTGTAAGATTGCATAAATAATATCCGTATCGATAGAGCATTCGCAGATGCTCGTGTGGGTCTTCCGACATAGTTTGATCTTTGCGGGTCCAAGAGAGAGAGAGAGAGAGAGAGATGTCGATTGACTACTTAAAATGGTCGGCGCTAGCAGAAAAACGGGAAAAGGGTCGATTGTTTTTTAAAATCTATTTTTGAAGCGGTACCTATCAGACGACAGACCTGCAAATAAAGAAAGACAAAAATGATATTATTTGCATAAGTGTGCGACCATCCATTAACAAACAAGCATGCGCGTTCACACAAGCAGACACACGCACATGCGCACTCAGTTATTTTCTTCTTCATTATTCTCACTGAATCCGATTGGATTGAACTCACCATTACTATGCCAACAAATTTCCGAACCAAACCTTTCGTCCACTAGTCCACTAGTCTATTGTCCCGACGATTTCTAGCTTATTGTTCTACCTACTATGGTGATTTGAGTATCGGCCAGCGAGCGAGGATCGAACTCACTATTCAGTTGTAATTGATCTAGCGAGTCAAGTATACTGATCATTATACCACGTCGAAGTGCCCCAAATGATTTTCTAAGCGCAGCTTAGTGTTGCTTAGCCCCCTAGTGGGGGTAATCTCATCTCGTCTTCTCTCGACCGGCGATCGCTAATTGTTTTGGTTCAGCAATGAAAGACTTCAAACATAGAGAATTTTAACTTAACTATTATATTACTCATGTCGACATGTACATTATCTATCTATCTAGTGGATGGGGCGTCCTCCCTCACTGGGGAGCCGTTTCGGTCACGAAAGAGAACACGTCTAGATCTCTTGACACGTAAGAAGCAACTCGCTGAGACATTTTGTTCTCTCTATCTTTCCCATGCTAACTCAGCCAATCAAAATCGACTTCCCTATTATGGCTCACATCTGACCCTGAATGTTAACCTTCGGAAGTCGGAGCCGAGATACACTTCCCTTAAAATTAATAGTGTGCTACACTATTATTTAATATTAGATGTGGCCCAAGGTAGAAAATGTGGATCACCCAGTGTGGATCTAACTCACAACTCAGTCGTAGTTGAACAAGTGCGACAAGCTTGCTAACCATTACACCACGTCGAAGTGAACCAGTCGCAATCATATGATAAACATAGAAAGTTTCCCGTTTTCGCAGTTCTGGTTTGTTTTGTTTTGTTTTACGGCATATCAACTTCAATGGGGTATTTAATGCCGACAAGATGTTTATTGCTGGTAATATTTTTTCCAAAAACGTAATGTTGATAATATTTTTTTCCTAAAATGTATTGATGGAATTATATTTTTTTCGAAAATGTATTGCTGGTAATATTATTTTTTCAAAAATAATATTAATAATTAATTCGTTCAAAAATTCATTACCAGCAATAATTTTTTACAAAAAGTATTACTAGTATTAAAACATATTTTTACACTTTCATAGTGTTTTGACACCAGTATGGATATATATATATATATATATATATATATATATATATATATATATGTTACACATTATGAACTGGACAAAGTCCGACAATTATTTATGTAAAAAGAACGTATAAACATAAAAATGTCTTTATATATACATATGATATATATTATGATGTATATATATTATGATATATATATATTATGATGTATATATATTCTGATACATATCTATAACATATATATATATATTTTTATATATATATATATATTTATTATATATATATATATATATATATTATGATATATATATATATATATATTATGATATATATATATATATATATATTATGATATATATATATATATATATATATATATATTATGATATATATATATATATATATATATTATGATATATATATATATATATTATGATATATATATATATATATATATTATGATATATATATATATATATATTATGATATATATATATATATATATATATATATATATATAATGATATATTTGGTTGGATTGATGTGAGTTTGTGACTCTGGGGTTCACGCTTTTGCGATCGTCAGAAAAACGATCGCAAAAGCGTGAAACCTCGCATATAATATATAAATAATAATATATTACACACACATATATATATATTTATATTTGTATACACACAGTTTTCACATATATTATGATATATATTATATGCTGAACCCACTTTAGACTGGAACACGTGTGGGGTTAGGAGGTCAAACAGCCCTAACCATGAAGACACAGCGATTGAAAATACCGCCATACCACGATCGTACAGTGTGGAAACGAAAGACAGTATAGGAACTCTCCGACGCAATCGTCGACACATTATTTCAAGACCGTCACCTAACAGCGGAATTGAAGAAACGGAATGTCCGGGAAGTGCTCAATCGCCAGTAAATTATGGTGAGGGAACAGTCCACCCACCTCCTATTCCCACGGATTGTTTATAAACCAGGCCGGAATGCTTGTCAAAACCACCCACTAAGCTGAACCTTTCAATAAATAAATAAATAAATAAAATATAATCTAATTACTAGTTCCCCTAAAGAAAACATCCAATGACCCACATAGATATTCTTAACCAATACCTTTCGTTAGAAAAAACTTAATCCCATATATTTGTAAACATAAACATATCTTAAAAGGGTCGTTGGTGTATTATGCTAGTTAGTTCAGAGTTATGCCCCTGAGAGAACAATCTGGATTGGTAATAAAGCCTCGTTTTGGTAATAAAGCTTGTCTCGAGAGATAGCCATTTTGATTTCCGTGGCATCTACACCTGTGTTCGCTTCGGTCTAAAATCACTAACAAAACACAATTCTACGTTGGGAAAACGCAGAAGGTAGACATGCTTAGCCTTTTATTTAAATTTTGAAAACTTTTGGTATCCAATGTACAGAAGGGATCACCTATATCCCCCGTTTTCAAGAATGCGTGTGAACGATATTTCCCATCATAGTATCGACCCGTCAGCCTCCTTCGTGCCATCTGCAAATATTTTTTTTTCTTGCTTGAATGCAACCTTTTTTATGCTTGAATGTAATCTTCATGGCCTGAAGGCTGCATTCAAGCATGAAACAGACAGTTATCATTCGGTGTTGTGGCCTGAAGATAACATTCAAGCATGAAACAGACTCTCAACATTCGGTGTTGAACTCTGTGTCATCACTGCTTGCTATTACATACGCTTTATCCTGGATATTGAACACTATTACCGTACAAATGCAGCATACCTTAAAACTATATTTTACCATATATAATTTAAATAAGGTGTATTTAGTCAATAAAAATATTTTCAAAGAGTGTTATTGAACAATAAGGTTTGCCTATGAAAATTTTTTATTTGATTTTTCCAACTTTCAACTCCTTTTTTTATTATCTCTGTATTAAAAATAGTAGATGCTCGGATTGAGAAATCGGAGAGCCGAGTTCGAATTCCAGTCGAATCCATTACATTCACTTACGTGCTAATACCCTTGGGAAAGGTATGAATCCTCTTCTTCTTTCAGCTATAGGTAAATAGCAGGACAGACTGGGTTCTATAGCCTTGGATGGCAACTGGTCTAAGGCAGAAAGAAATGGCAACTTACTGCCTCGTAAAAAAAAGATCTGCCTCGTCAGTCATGTATCGAAAGATACAGGATCGCCTACGCGTATATCACGCATGGCATTTAAGAAAAAAAAACATTCTAACGAACTCCGAGTTATTAGTATGTTTATCACATTTAAGTGACATTAAATAAATTCCAGAGAAAAAAAACCGCTGGAATTTGCCAAACACATTTTGTTAAATTAGCAAACCGCAATTCTTGATAACGACAGTCGAAAGTTGTCGAATGCAGAAAAATGAAGATTGAGAAGTTTACCGTTTTTATTGATTATTGATTCGTTTTCCACGACTTAGCAACCATTTGCAGGTTACTTAAAGCCAGAAAATATTTTTTAGATTGTAAGAAGTTTTTAAAACTATATGTTTTATCATATATGGCGAATTCAATGATAATTTCATTATCGCCTTCACAGAAATCTCAATAACGTTACTTATTGAATATTTACGAGGGGTGTGAAAAGTTCTCAGGCTAACCAAAACGTCCTTTAAAATAATGTTTTGCTCATTTAATCACATTTTAGTCAGTGGGTCCATTCGAGAACTTGTTACCATTCCATCGTGTATATAAGACAGCGATGAGGGTGCCTCGAGGTGTTGTAATTGTTAGGAAGAACAATTAATCTGAGTAGTGAGTTCGATCCTCACTGGGTGCCCCATACTTTCGGCCTTGTGCCACATCTAAGCTACGTTTGGAAAATCGCTATAAGACGGCGATGAAAAGCTCTCGGCCTTACTAATAATCATTTAAATAAGTTAATTTGGTCAGAAATTTGGGTCGGCCCGTGTACTTTTCAGTTCCTCCCCGTACAAGTTTAAACAATCTTTATTAATCAAATATCAATATTTCTTTTTGAAATGAAGGCAAATTATTAGAAAGAATGAAGGTGAAATTAACAAAACTATTTTTTCCCGCAAACACTATTTTCCCAACTTATTTCATTTCAAAAGTCACACATTGTTCAACATATTTCGTTTCCGTTAAAATACACTTATTTTAAGTAGCATATCCGAAACTAGTTTAAAATAACCAGCATCATATTAGTGTACTATTAAGTAAAAAAAGCACTTGCTTCCAAAAAAAAAAACACTTAAGAAAATATAGAACAAGTGTCTCGTGTCGATGACATGTTTTTATTCAAGTTAAATTTGCATCAAGAGTCGGTAGAAAAATAATTATCAAAGATGCCTTTGACTAAATTATAAACACCAAATAGAGAACTCTGCACTTTTAGCTTGTTATTTTGACAAGGCAGTGTAATGAAGAGGGCATTGTCTACAGCAGACATGAGCAGTGTTAGGAAACTACAAGAACTCCAACAGAAAGTGGTGAAGGAAAACGAGAAGAAAGAACTAAAGGTCAATTGCAATAAAAGAGAACCTATGGCTGTCAGCAAAAGGAACGGCCCAATATGCTAATTACAAATTGCAGATACCGAAATCAAGCAAGTACAACAATTTAAATATCTGGAAAATGTTTTAACAGATGACGGAAAGTGTGACACTGAGATTCAAATGCGCATTGGGATAGCAAAATATGCCTTTCAAAAGCTAGGTAAAATATTAAGAAACAGGAAAATTACATTAGAAACAAAGAAAAGAGTACTGAACTGCTACGTAATATCAGTGAAAGCTGGACAATCTCCTCACAGATAAAGAAGAGACTTGAAACAACAGAAATATGCTTCTACAGAAGGATGCTGAGGATATAGACCAAACATTTGAGCAACGACGAACTTTTAGAGAAAATGAAAACGCTTGTACTTAAGATCAGGAAGAGATAGTTGACATTTCTAGGGCACATAATGAAGGGCTTGGAAAATCTGACACTCACAGGACAGATTGAACGCAAGACGATCAGAGAAAAACAACGCATAACCTTCCTAAGGAACTTGTGTAAGAACTGGGTTTAGGGAAGATAGCAAAAAGTTAACATTTACTAAGGGCTACAAATGATAGGAAAATATTGGAGAACCCTAATCGCCAACGTCCTTAAGGGACATGGCACAGAGAAGAAGAAAAGAAGAAAAAGAGTCGCCTGAGATATGGTTCATCATACGGCGAGCAGCACTACAGAATCTTTTCAGGTATTTTTCACTATAGAAGACGTGTAAACAGCGTTAGAAATAGATACAAACCTGATTTTTATATGATTAAAAAAGAGTCTTAGTAAATTATTATCACTGACAATGTGATTTTTTTATACTATTAATCACCAAGTTCAAGGACCACCAGCCACTCAGAGGATTACTGAACAAGGATGTTGTAAGGCGTTAAGGGGGTGAAGTAAGAAGTGTATCTTATGAGGATATGTAGGATATATAACGGTTGACTCTAAACTTGAAGAGATTAAGATCATAGCATTCTCTTGGGAGTGTTTTGTTTTTAATCAATTCACCCCAAACAAGGCGATAATGGCACTAAGACGCAAGAGGTTACTGGGAGTGAAAGACTTCAGAAGGAAACAGAAACCTAATTCTGAACAGAAAACAAGGGATAAACCTCTACTCCTGTTCAAACACCGAGAACCGGACGTAGGCGCACTTACCTATTCCTATTATGTGTTCCACAAAGTAACAGTTCTCGGGAAGAAGCTGTCTAAGTGAAACTTCCTCCTTACTAATGGAATACGAAGGAGGTGATGTTGACTCGACCCTGTGGACGTGGCATAGCGGTTTTTGGCTGTGATGGTCTGAACTGATGGATCTAAGGAATGTAGTTCATTTGAACATTTGCCATGAAAATGGCGATAGTGTAGCGAAAGGCTCGCAATGATTTGTCTGTGGGAAAAGGGTTATAGAGTGGAAAATAATTCATCGTCCACAAGGCCGCGTAAACGACTTTGTTTCTAATTTATTCATTTGACTACACAAAATAATATTTCTTTTTAGAAAGAATATTATGAACGTTTACAATTTCTAAATCAAATGATGTTTACACGTATGATATTCCTTATTGAAAATTGCCAATGGCTTAAGATGTTGAAAACGTTATCTTTAACTAAAGGCTACACAATTCAAGAAATGTTGTACTTAATCATTGTTTATGTATGTGGTCATGTATGAGAGAATATGGGAGTGAACAAGTGAGAACAAAAGGAAACCAATAAAATTTTAATGACTTGCTTGCCATTCAGAAAACCAAACTGGCCACATGACTGGTTTACAGGTTATTGACGTTAATTCGCATGAATTTGTTGGCCATAATTGCAATGAAGCAAAGGCAAAAGTTAGAATAGAATGCTGGGAAGGGAAGTATGTACCTTATAACAGTGTTACTTCATCTGTGTGCTTTCATCAGAAATATCTAAGCTGTCAACTGTATACAATCGCTTTCTAACATCAATGGTTAAAATGGTTTTGAGCGATTGAAGCCTAGGGGCTTGGCAAAGACTATTATTCTTTGAACATTATGGACTGGCGCTACACAATCCCCCAAAAAGGACTGTACCAAATAACAGAAACCACATCACTTGAGGACTACTAACGGCAGCATCAGCTAAAATTGGATAGCACATGGAACTCGAAGGGAAAATAATAACATAAGACTGTTCTAGTTCCACGTGCCATGTCTAATGGATATCATTATCTCCTGTTAATTCCCCTCTCCAAGTTCTCCACTAATTAACCAGGCCTTTATTCACTGTGCCATGTGTCAGGACACATGGCACAGTGGATAAAGGCGTTATTTTGATCCAGTGACAGAACCCAAAGAGTTGTGAGTTCAATACCTGGTTAAGGTAGTGGAGAACTTGGAGAGGAGAATTAACAGGAGATAATGATATCCATTGAGCATGGCACGTGGAGCTAGAACAGTCTACCCCAGTGAGCGAAATATAGGGTTCAGTTCGACATTCCAACCACCTGAAGAAGGCCGGAGCGTATAACAGCCGAAACGTTGTAATAAATATGGCGACAAAGATGAGGCCAATAATCCGAATAATGTAAATAGTGTACATAATACCTCATCTCAGAAATATAGACAAATAACATAAGAATTTAACGTTCCACACTACTTAAAAAAGGTTTGGAAGGAAAACTCCATCAATATTAGAAAGAGGGATAACAGCTATTGGACATAAGAAACCTATTTTCCTGAAAAATTGCTTTAAGAGATAATTTTTATATATGCCAACCTGTAGTACGTCCTGCTAGGTTGATGAATATCAAATGTTTCTTTGTAGGAAAACCACTAATATTGACATTAAATTTACCATTGTGTAGGTGTTGCAACCTAGAAGTGGTGCCGGCGATTTGTTTTTCGCGTCTGTCTTCCAATTAGATTGGGTGATGTAATGGACAACGGCTCGAAATGCAAAATGGAAGAGCCGAGTTCGAATACCAGCTGAATTTGTTACGTTCATTTACGTTCAAATAACCTTGGGGAAGGTATGATTCCATCTCCCGCACCTATAGTACGAGGAAATTAAATAGTACGACTTGAACATTGCTAATGTAATATTCACTCGAAAAAAATTCTCACAATCCAAAATATGTTTCGGCTTTAAATCACCCACAAAGGGTTGATAAACCGTAAAAATAAATTAAATCAAATTCTTCTTGTTAGTAAACTGACCCTCTTGTAAAACACGCGAAAGTCGAAAAGGTAGGGGACAACAAATCAGACGGCAAAACACTTTCAGTGATAAACTCGGCTAATAAATGCCGGATGTTTCCTTATAAAGAAACGGCTACTATAACCATTAGCATTCCCATTCATACATTTTCCTCTGAAATTGTAAAGATTACTGCCATTCATTAAGAAAAGAAACTAAAGCTATAATTTTCCTGAAGACGATCTTAGACTTAGATGATTCAAAGCCCTCGAGCCTATCCTTCTCAGGATTGTGGCCTGATGCTGAAGTCATGCGTCTCATTACTCTCTGGAAAACTATTAAATTTTCTCCAGCAAAACGAGTAAATTTATTCTTAGCAAAACAAGCAAATTTTCGCTCAGCAAAACAAGTAAATTTCCTCTCAGGAAAACTAGTAATTTTGTTTTTCTATTCAACAAAACTATAAATATCTCATCAGCAAAATTTGTAAATTTCCTCTAAGCGAAACTAGCAAATTTATTTTCAGTAACATTGGTAAATTTCAGCTCAGTAGAACTTGTAAATTTTCTCTTAGCAAAACATTTGAAATTTTCAGCAAAAGTCATTTCTCTCAACAAAGGAATAAATACTCTCCTAGTAAAATCAATTTCAACTCAGGAAAACTATAAAATTTTTACTCAACATAACTCGTAAATTTCCTCTCAGAAAAATTTGTAAATTTCCTCTCTAAGTAAAACTAGTAAATTTAAATTCAGCAAAACCAGTACATTTCGTCTCAACACACCTAATAAAATTCCTCTAGGCAAAATTTGTAAGTTTTCTCTCAGCAAAACTCTCATATTTTCTCTCAAGAAAAACAGTAAATTTCCTTTCAGTAAAATTAGCAAATTTCATCTAAGCAAAACTAGCAAATTTTATTCAGCAAAACTAGCAAATTTTATTCAGCAAAACTAGCAAATTTTATTCAGCAAAACTTCTGAATTTCCTATATATATGCTTGTAGCTAAAGGATTTCATTTGCGATGGTGTAACATTCTGCGCTTTTCTTATTGTCGAGTTCCACTGCAAATAAACCTGTCAATCTCTTCCTCCTACAATGCCGGACGTAAACTTCTTTGGGAATATAATGGTGTAGTTGCTTTCTTCACGATTTAGAATCTAAAGTTTTCGTTCTGTTAGATTGGTTTCTTTTCAAGGCTATAGAGCCAAGTCTATTCTGCTATTAACTCATAGCTCGAAAGAAGAAGTGTATTCTTCCTTTTCGCAAAAGTATCTGCGTGGACACAATAGGCTGGACCGGAGTTTGAACACGTCTCGCCAATTCCCCTTTTGCTGCTAGCCTATTTGCACCTCTTAGTCCATTATTCATTTTCGTTATTGAATGTATTTCTACTTGTATGGCTGTTAAAAGTTATTGTCTCTAATCAGTCAGTGCTGCATTAAGTCTTCTGAACAAGTGTCTTGTGCTGATGGTGACGTAGAGAGGGAAGTGACGTGATAGCAGCTGTGACGTAAAGGGATAAGTGGCGATGTGCGCCCTTAAGTGCTTTGTCATCTGCTACGCGAGGCATTACGTGAAGTTGGATTCTTCTTCTTCTTCTTCTTCTTCTATGCTTTCCCTCTCTTCAACATGTGGCAGATCATGTCTCTCCACAATTTCTTGTCCTTTGTCGCTCTCAGTAAAGTTTGTCTTCGCTATCTCTCCCTATTATTCAAACCATTTACACAAGCTCGTTATGTAGACTATCCGCTGCTTTCCTCTGACCTACTCGCCTTCATATCCTTTGAGTGTCAAATTCCCCAAGCTGTCTTTCCTCATTATGTGCCCTAGAAATTTCAACTGTCATTTCCTGACGTTAAGTATAAGTGATTTTTTTTTCCTTTTTGTTTCCATTTTCTGTAAAACTTCGTTGTTGCTCACATTTTTCTGTCCATGGCATTCTCAGCATCCTTGTAGAACTACATTTTCCTTCATCTGTGAAGAGATTGTCCAGCATTCACTGCCATATAGGAGGACCGATATTTCATAACATTTCAGTACTATTTTCTTTGTTTCTAACGAAATTTTCCTGCTTCTTAATACTTTGCTTAGCTTTTGAAAAGTATTTTTCGCTATTCCAATGCATCTTCGGATTTCGGTACCGCTTAACGATTTAAATCTCTTCCCTTTGTCGTTAGGGCCCTTTGTCTTGTCACCCCTCTGCAATCAGTTCTTTTACGTCACACACCACTTAGTACATTTAAGTCCGGAACTCCAATTAACAGATTAAAACAAACAAAAAAATCAATATCGAAATAAATGATAAAATAAATGAAGAAATAGAAGAAGAAAAAAACAATGACATAAAAACTGGATTTATGCATTGGATTTTGTTCCTCATATTTCCACACATGAAACAGTTACTAAATCTCCATATGAGTATTATATTATATTATATATTATATTATATATTATATTATATTATATATTATATTATATATTATATATTAAATTATATTATATTATATATTATATTATATAATATATTATATATTATATTATATATTATATATTATATTATATTATATATTATATTATATTATATTAAATATTATATTATATATTATATTATATATTATATTACATTATATATTATATTATATATTATATTATATATTATATTATATATTATATTATATTATATATTATATTATATTAAATGTTATATTATATATTACATTATATTATATATTATATTATATTATATTACATTACATTATATATTATATTATATTATATATTATATTATATATTATATTATGAATATATTGGGTTGTTCGATAAATTCATTTGTTTTTTCAATTTATTTTAATTCCATTGTTCTTCAGCAAGTTTATTGATTTGTATTTTACGGTTTATCAACCTTTTACAGGTTATTTAAACCAGAAAATATTTGGTGGGGGGATAATATGGATTCTACTAATACAAGTCTTACTAATTAACCCATAACTGGGAGCAGGAGACGAGAAGCGAGAAGAGTTGGATTCATGCCTTTCCCAATGGTATTTGCGCGTAAGTGACTATAACGAACCTAAATGGAATTGAAACTCGGCTCTCAGATTTCCAATTCCGAACCGTTGTTATTACACTATCCGCAGACCCAAGCTTACAGTGCCTGGTATCACACATCTGACCAGTTTCCTACCTGCTCAGTTTGTATCCAAACGTAAACAAAGTAATTTTTTAAAGAAGTTAGGGAATCTTATTTATTAATCCAACAGATTTCTTTATCACTTTAAACGTTATATTTAGTGCATACTTATATTTGCGTAAACGCTCCGTTTATTTATTAAGCAGTATATTTATTTTCGTCTACCAGCTTGAATTTTCGAGAAATCTTATTAAAGAAAAATAGTGCATTGTAGACACTACTGATTGAGAAACAAATTCAATGAATAATGAATTTCTATAATAATTGTTTTCACATGTTAAAAATGTTAATTAGAATAATTCGTAATCATTTAAATTTAAAAAAAAATTGTATTAATTTGTAGTGGTCAAGTGATATTGTTATTCAGTGAAAAATTACTGATCATAAATCGAAAAGCTTACTACAATTCAGCGTCCCGCAGTATTTAAAAATTTTTTTGAAATTTTGTATGTGAATACAAACGTGTCGATTTTTGTAAATACGGACGTCCATCCACGACATTATTAGGAAAGAAGAGCACTAACTCTGGTAAATTAAAAATTTATTTGTACTTTTCTAACTTTTCTTAAGTAAGACTACAAAGCCAAAGTAGCTGAAATTCAATAAAATATTAGAATAATTAAAATATTTTACACTTTTAAGCTAACTGGGTAGTTAAAAAATATATAAGAAGACGTTTACGTTGTATTCATCATGTAATTTTATTACAATTATCTCCTTATATAAATTGTAGGTTGTCGTTAAATATGTCAATGCTTCATAATAACAGCGACTTCCGCGATGAAAATGCTTTTCTGCGATAATTGAAAATAAAAGTAATATTTGTTTCAATTCAGATTAATTAAACTTTAAATCAGATAATTTTTCTCAAATAACGTTTCAGAAAAGTATATTTTATTCTTGAAATATGTTTTAATAAAATTGAATTACGATGAGTTGACAGATTTGTCAATATGGATGATTTTATAGACTTTACTGATAAACAGAAAAAATAATTCCAATCAATTTAAATTCGAATTGAAATACAGCAAAGTATTTTGCTTATTGGAAATGTTAAATTTAATCAATTAAGTTAGAATTAAAACAAAATGAAAAGGTTAAAGAAAGACTGTATTTTTAAAAATTCATTTTAAAACATACGTATTTGGATTATATATATATATATATATATATATATATATATATATATATATATATATATGAGAATAAAATGTGACAAGAGGAAAAACTATTATTAGCCGACGCGTATATATATATATATATATATATATATATATATATATATATATATATATGACAATTATTTTCAGATGGAGTGTATCTGTAGAGAAGCAAAATGAATAAAAAGAGACAAGAGGAAAAACTTTTCTTAACCGACGCGTTTCGTCCTCTGAGTGATTTTATCAAGGCAATGTAGCCTTGATAAATCCATGACATCCTCGCTTTTGTCTATAAACACGTGCAACAAA
>OZ038490.1:37059312-37074312 GCA_964036315.1 Acanthosepion esculentum
GTGTGTCTGCTTGTGTACTTGCGTGTGTTTGTAATTTCCCAAAAGGGTACCGATATCCTACATGTTAAGTAAATAAAAAACAAAACATATACACACAATATCGGAGTCATCACACACACACACACACACACACACACACACACACACACACACACACACACACACACACACACACACACGTTTCATTAAAAACGACAGACAAGGTATTACGGTTAAGCTTTTTATTTAATTTTTCTTGAGTTCGAACAGTGTTTTCTTTTTGGATACAATGTGTGTAGAAATTGTCCAAATGTCCTGTAATTCCGAGCGCTTTCGGCTATACTTTCAGCCATCATCAAGGATGATTTTATTTTTGCTTTTTCATTGGGTGTATGGGTTGTGTGTATGTTTCTAGAGTTATAGTGATTTTTTATTTTCCGAATACAGTTAGCACATTGTGGCCGTGTTCGTAGTTAAGTGTTGGCTTTTTCTTTTTTATTATTCATGCTTCCATTATTTTTAATCTTTTTTACATGCAGATGAAGCTATTATGTTTTTATTTTCTACTAGAATGCTTCGGATGGAGTTTGGTAAGTTTGTGTGTGTGTTTAAATGGGTTCTAATAGAGCTGTGGTCGGATAACCTAAGGCGTCTGGATAGGCATGTAGTAGTGTGACTGATGTAATTATGAATTCGGTTTGCTCAGGAAGACAGTTCCTTACGTTCGTTGTACTTTTGAATTCAGTAAATTGACAAATAAAATTATACTGAAAAATTAAAATAAATACTTTTTACAACATTTGACTTCGGACATACATATAACTACATATATATATGTAGTTATATATATATATATATATGATAAAATATAGTTTTAAGGTATGGTATATTTATGAGTAAATGTGCTCAATATGAGAGATAGACCGTATGTAAATATGAAAGTAGATACTGAGATCAACACCCAGCAGCGACAGTCTATTTCTTGCTTGAACGCAAACTTATATGTTGTGGCGTGAATATGCTTCAAGCGTTCAGGCTTAAAACAGATTGTGTCCGCTTACATATATATATATATATATATATATATATATATATATATATATGTATGTATGTATGTGTGTGTGTATATATATATATATATATATATATATATATATATATATATATGTATGTATGTATGTGTGTGTGTGTGTGTGTGTATATATATATATATATATATATATATATATATATATATATATATATATATATATATATGTATGTATGTATGTATGTATTTATATTTATATATATTGTAATAAAAGTAAAGAATATTAAGATATATAATCCGGTGTTCTTATTGATATTTTTATTTTTACAAAACAGTGCTCAATGTAAATTTACAGAGCATAAATATTTTTGGAAATTTTCCAAAATTCGCTTGAAAATGAAACAGAACTAATGTTTTTATTTAATTATATAATTAAATTTGAAGTTTTTAGCTTCCGATTTTTGAAGCATGGTAATTCCTGTGTAGCGAAGAAACCATATTTTAATTCAGTTAATTTATAATAATAATAATACATACATACATTATATATATATATATATATATATATATATATATATATATATATATATATATATATATATTAACCATGGCCTGCACAGACTTCACTTTCCAGTCTTGAAAGACCGCAAAAGCAGCTACGCGGCCTTGTTGGTGATTAATTATTTTCTACTCTACAGAACACTTTCCCACAGACTGATACAAACAAGCTAATTGAGCAATACATTTTATAATAATTCATCATACTCTATCTCTCGATATCGTGCACTGTAACTGCAAAAAACTGCTTGCCCTTGTTTTTGGTGATGTTTACCCTGTACAGGGCTCAAGAGCCACTCGAGGTAGTGTGTTACAGTTTAAGTGGCACATGTTATGCTTATAAGTGGGTGAGACCCGAGTGCTGACCCGAGACTTGAACAGGTTAAGATTGTAGTGTTTGGGGAAACATCCTCTTGGGAGTCCCGTCCACAAAACAACGATTCTTTCATTTATAGTAAAAGGTTTTTCTTTAATATGTTATAAACCATAAATATTAACGACAATGTTTGTATGAAAGTAATATCTTGGCACTGAATTCTTTCTTCGAAATCGGCCCTGAAATTCAACATCCTGACTTGCTTCGATTTGAAAGCTGAATATTGGCGCCCTGAGAAGGAACACTAAAGTGCACTAAAGAGATCTCGCCGTGACTCATATCCTAAAATTTGATCAAACATCAGCATTATTAATTTGAGTCCAAGGTCATTTCCGGTTTGACGAACCAATTGTATTGACGAATCTATCATCTTAGTTAACCATTCTGTATGCATATATTATTATTATTATTATTATTATTATTATTATTATTATTATCCTCTTCTTCCTCTTCTTCGTGCCGTGTCTTAGGCTTGACTTTTCACTATCCCTCCCATTAACTGTTCTGCTTACAAAAGCTTTTTAGGCATGTACTCGCTATTTCCCTATCTCTATCTTGGCTTCTATATATCCTGTGAGTGTCAAATTCTCCAAGCCCCCTTTCCTCGTTATGTATCCTAGAAATTTCATTTGGCTCTTTCTGGTCCTAAGTATCTTTCTTTTTATGTGCCATCTCCTTTCAGGACATGGTCGATCATGGCTCTCCACCTCCCTCCTCTATCCCTTGCAGCTTTCAGCAAGCTCCTTCCCTCTGCTTACCCCCCCCCCCAGACCACGTTCTGTCATCCACCTGTTCAAGCTCGTCAGGTATGTCACTCGCTGATTTCCTTTGTGTCTCTTTCCCTCTATTCAAACTGTGAGTATCGGATTCTCTAGGCCCTCCTTCCTCATTATGTGTCGCAGAAACTTTAGCTGCCTCTTTCTGATGTTAAGTATAAGCCATTTCTTTGTTTGTAACCTATCTAAAACCTCATCGTTGCTCATTTACTTGGTCTATGATATCCTTAGCAGGAACTCTCTGAGTCAATGGCTAGCTAACGTAGAGAAGGCAACGGGAAACCACTCTACTACCTATCCCAAGACAAATCATGGCTTACAACTCAGATTATACGAAACCTAACATCGTGAAGGGGGTTAAGTCTATTGTCCTAAGAATAAGCGTCCTTTTTGCTTCCATTATCCTTACAATTTCCTTCTTATTCAAATGCTTAATCCATGGATGGCAGTCCGGAATGGTAATGTTATACATTTAGGGCGCGTAAAATGCAATGAAACACTAATTATCACATGTATATATCCAGCAGCTGCAACATGTCCATAAAGGTTTGTTCGAAAAGCAGCATGAACTCGTCAGAAGAAAAAATGTCGTTCTTCTCCATGACAATACAAAGCCACATACAGCAAAAAATAATACAGAATTTGGAATTCTGTGGCTCTGTTCTACTCCACTATCCATATTCACCTGATCTTGCACCAATCGATTATTGCTTGTTTTGAACTTTGCAAAACGCTTTGATGGGGAGAAAATTTGTTAATAAAAACCACATTCAAATGTTCATCGAAAAGTTTTCCAGATGTGGCATTTTACTCAAAAGTTATCGAAAAAAAAAGCTGCCTAATAAGTGAAAATAAGCCACTGAAACTGAGAGTAAATATGTGATAGGATAGAAATGTCGTTGTACTTTGTTTTTTGAAGGATAAATTTGATAAAAGAAAATCAAAAATTATTTATGGCTCAATCTAATATTTAAAATCTCTTCCTCGTTGGACTGAGAACTTTTCAGTGGAATCTGTTGAAGATTGAGCAAAATGAACGTTCTTGAGTGATATCTGACCGTTTGTATAATTCCTCCATCTTATAATGTGTGACAAGCACGTACAAGTTTCTTTGCCGCTGGATACGGTGTCGAAGTTGATGAAAAGGAATATATCGTTGTGTGGTGGGAATGGGTTTTATTTTACGCGGTCTATGGTTGCCATCTGGAACTTCAGAGAATTATTGGTGTTGAGCGATATTATCGTGAGAGTGACCACTGAGATATCGAATATCAAGAGATGGCAGCAACCATTTCTTCTCACCGTTTCGCCAGACATGTTTTTGAAATGATTGGCGGAATGAAGTCAGTCTAGAAACTAAAGGCAAGGGAATGGAATTGACAAAGATGGTGGCTGATTTAGTATTAATGGCGCTGTTTTGTGTTTTTACGAAGCAGGGGTCTTTTTTTAATCTCTCAAATTCCACAGGATTTGGTACAGTCTACAAGTGCTAACATGGGGAAGTGACAGTCTTCATTCTCAAGATATTTTCTCTGTCAAATCTGGATAGATCTATCAAAGTTGTCTTCAGGTGGCTAAGGTCAACTCACATTCATCGTGGCTCGTGGTGAGAGAGTTAAACGTGCCAATCCTTGTCACGGAGTTCGATTTTTGTTGGGTGATATAAAATTAGGTCTTTAGTCAAGCTAAAACAAATCCAGGAAATATCCACAAAAATATCTCACAAAGGATTAAAAAAATAGATTTGACTGAGGGATTTTTCCATTTCAATTTTAGTTCACTATTTACATTATTCGGACTATTGTCCTCATCTTTGTCGCCATATTTATTTCAACGTTTCGGCTGTTGTACGCTCCGGCCTTCTTCAGGTGGTTGGAAAGTCGAACTGAACCCTTTATTTCGCTCACTGGGTTAGACTGTTCTAGTTCCACGTTCCTTGTCAATTATCAGTTATCACCTGTTAATTCCCCTCTCCAAGTTCTTCACCGCCTTAACCAGGTATTGAACTCACGCTCTTTGGGTCCTGTCACTGGATCTAACTAATGCTCTTTATCCACTGGGCCATGTGTCCTTGAGGACACATGACACAGTGAATAAAGAGCGTTGTAATAAATATGGCGACAAAGATGAGGACAATAGTCCGAATAATGTAAATATTGTACATAATACCTCATCTCAGAAATATAGATAGATACTGAATTTTTGTTTTCTTACAGTAGCCATTATATACACTTTTAGCTATGGCACATGGAAGCCATAGTAATCATATCAGTGACTCCTGGTAGGATTTTAAAAAGACTAACCGAATATCCATCCACAGACAGAAAAAACTGGCAATTTTTAGCCTTCGTTTCCGCAATAAAACAGTGTGTCAAAAGGATGGTTTTCCCTTGATACCGCTATTATTTTAACTACCTTCACTCCTCGGCAATTCATACATTTTCTTTGTTCTTGAGAATTGACAACAAAAATAATAAACACTATTTATTGTTTATTTACACTATTATATTGTTTATTGGAATGATTAACAAAATATCGTCTAATTGCCAATCGATTCGTACTTTATAAAATGGTAAATAATAAAGATTTAGTTGGTTCACATATTTTAATAATTTAATAAATGTTTATAAATTTATGAATAAAAAATTGTTTTCATATTTATTTCTTTATAAGTTGGAAAAAAAAATATTGCATTGCATTAGTTTTAATATTATTGTATTAGTTTTTAGCATGTTGTAAATATAAAAATAATCTTGTAAATAAACAATCTAATAAATAAATAGTGTTTAATATTTTTGTTGCAAATTCTCAAGTACAAACAAATGTATAAATCCACTTGCATCATATATTTAGGTTCTATTACAATTACAATTCTAGTCATCGCATTTTAAAAACAATAAACATTGCCGAAGAGTGAAGGTAGTTAAAATAATAGCGGTATCAAGGGAAAACTGTTCTTTTGACTCTTCATTTTTTGCGGACACGAAGATTAAAGATTACAGTAAAATTAGTTGTCATAGAAGTCTCCTTTATGTTTTCCGAACAAGTTACGTCACAGACTAGAATTATGTATTTAAATAATTTTGTGATGCTTTTGTTAATAATAAAGATCGACTTAACTAAAGGTTAATTTCACTTATTAAAATATTTTTTCAATTAAATATATAAAAAAGTTATTTATTTTATTTACGTACTTTTCAGTTAAATCAAATTAAAATGAAATTAAACTTCGATACACTTAAAGAATTTTATAATGTTTTCATTGATAATTATTATAAATAATTAATCTTTTTATTAATAATAATATTAAAAATGAATTAAATAAACGGAATATTTTAAACATTTATTTAGAGAATTCCGTAATCTTTTTTAACAACGTTCGACTAATTCGTGGAAATATAAAATGTCAGACGAAATATTTGGTTATTACGAACACTGCAGAAAGTAAGATCGTATCTAACTTTGCCGAGCGCAAAATTATAGAATTCTATAAAGATTGTTTTTTTTTAGTTATTTACTTTATGTCCACATCTTGAAAAATATTTTAAAATTCATGCTAATTTATGACTGAATTTTAATAAGTCCGACAGATTATGAAATGGATTAAGGTCGAGAGAAATCATGGGAAACATTAATTTAACCTTGCTAATCATACGCTTCCTCTGTAGCTAAATGGTACAGCACTTCAGGATATATGACGGTTCCGTGTAGGATACAGGTTCGATTCATGTTGGAGGACACATATTTTCTCTGAAATTTCTTGGACATTCAGGCCGGTAAATGTAGTGTTATGGCCCAAGTTCCTTGTACCACGGTGATGGTCCAAGGTAGAACCAATGAAGAATAACTCGAACACAGGTATGGAATAACACAGATATATTACAAACAGAAATATGTACAAAGAAGTAGAATTATTAGTAATGACTATCAGGTTAGGTTAGCGTGAACTATGTTGTCTCGACAAGTATCACTATTCCAATGTGTTACAGTAATCGTCTGACATCGACTCTGTCTCTGACCGACTCTGACCGACTCTCTGTCTGCTGCTTCCTCTTGAGGCGCAGTATTTATGATGTCCGGAATAGTCCATTATTATTATGGGTAAGTTCCCATAACATGTAGTCAGTATTGTTTATTATAAACATAACATTTACTTAAATATTTCTATCTATAAAAATAGCGTATTATCAGAAAATATATTAAAATAAAGTAGATATAAACATTGTTTATATGTGGCAATTTTTTCAAATTGAATTAAAGATAAATGACACAATTGAAATATTTATCAAAATATGTTATTAAAAATTAAATATCGCTATTTACTGTGTAAATACAATTTATTCGTTATATATATATAATATATATATATAATGTATATATATAATATATAATATATATATATATAATGTATATATATATAATATATATAATGTATATATATAATATATATATATATAATGTATATATATATATAATGTATATATATATAATGTATATATATAATGTATATATATAATATATATATATAAATATAATATATATATATAATATATATATATAATATATATAATATATATATATAATAGATATATATATAATATATATATATATAATATATATATATATAATATATATATATATAATATATATATATATAATATATATATATATATAATATATATATATATATAATATATATATATATAATATATATATATATAATATATATATATATAATATATATATATATAATATATATATATATAATATATATATATATAATATATATATATATAATATATATATATATAATATATATATATATAATATATATATATATAATATATATATATATAATATATATATATATAATATATATATATATAATATATATATATATAATATATATATATATATATATATATATATATATATATAATATATATATATATATATATATATATATATATATATATATACATGACCGATCGTAAATTGATTGTTTAATGAGGCGGGCTGTGTTGTTCCACTTATGTACGGGGTGTGATCAAAACGTATCGGAACTTATGCTATAAAAATATTATATAATAACGTTAGGTAGTAAGTAATTAAATGAACTATCAAGATTCGGTTAACACTTTCCCTACAGTGGACGTACTTATACAGCTATATGAAATTTACATTGCCTGTTGTCAATGTATATATGAGTTCTGATCAAAAAGTATCGGGACTAGTGCTATAAGAAGAAAACTACAACACATATCAATTCGGTATTTAATCTCCTTCGAAGTAGTCCCCCTTCTGAAGTCACACACTTTGTTATACAGCGCCGTTTCCATTGATGGAAACATTTCTGGAACTCCCTTTTGAGATATCGAGCAGCAACCATGCCGCATTCTTTTGGATTTCCTTGGCGTCTTGACATCTTGTTCCCTTTAAATGGGATTAGATTTTTTTGGAAATAGGAAAAAGTCGCAAGGGACGAGATCTGGGGAATATGATGGTTGTCGGACCCGGGGAATGTTGTGCATGGCCAAAAACTGCTGCATAAGCCATGATTTCATTGTTTATATAAAAGGATTTCATTTCAAATATATTTTTACTTTCTTTTAACGTTTGTTAGCTATCTTCACCAACCCGGCTTCTGAACGCGAAACTAAGTGTTTGGCTACAATTTGCAATCTATTGGTATACATAAGAAAATGAAAATAAAATATATTGACGTCGTCAATATTATAGTGTCATTGTCATTCATGGTCTTTTGATTTATTGATCTGTTTCTTACGGATTATCAACCTTTTGCAAGTTATTTAAATCCAGAAAATATTTTTAGGTTGTGAGAATTTTTAGAGGTAAGAATGATCTAGTGGTACAAGTCGTACTAATTAACCCATAGCCGAGAAGAGAACAGGTGGATTCATAGCTATCCTAACGGTATTTACACGTAAGTGAATAAAACGAACCTGACTGTAATTGAAACTTGGCTCTCCGATTTACAGTTACGAGTCGTTATCCAATACATAACCTGCACAGCATATGGTATACCCAAGCGGTCACCCGTCTAGGTACTGACCAGGCTTGACGTAATATGGTTGTAAGCCTTCCATGATTTTGTTGATGGTTGCTTAGTAGGTGCAACGACTAGGCTTCAAACGGTTTTGAATTGAGAATTGTCCTTCTTCTAGACTGGTTGCCAACTACCGGTAGAGATTCCAGTTTGCCCTGTTATTTAATCCATAGCAATTAGGGGGGAAAGATGGATTCATGCCTTTCCCAATGGTATTTGTAAGTGAATGTAACGAATATTGCTCACCAATTACTCTTTCCAAACCGCTATCATTAAATCACCTACGTATCCCTATTGGAATAATTCTTTTAAACTATTGGAATATACTAATAAAAAAAAAACGTTCGTAAATATTTTACCCTTTGGGTAATTGAACAGTTCAAGATAAAAATCACAATTTTCTTTCTTGTAGCGAAGACCTCCTGCACTTTGTTTTGAACCTCTTGAATTTCAGTCGCTGGTTTACCTCCCAAACTGAGTCTCAATTTGTTTAAAATACGACCGACCGAGAACCTGAATCAGCGAAACGTTTCACTTTATGACATGGTTTATTTAGATCGGAAACATAGACGCCGAACGACAACTAACACCCGGTCAAACGAGAGAGATAAACGGTGATTGGCCAATGGCAATGTAAAGCCAACAGAAAGAAAAGAAAAAACAAACTTGGCGTCTAATTGAATGATTTTAAATAAGAAATGTTTTGGCCCGCATCTGTCAACTCCAATTCATTTCACATCTCCTACTATTTACCTTCAAAATAAATTCTACACCTTGAGTGAAACTTATTTATTCAAGGTTCCAAACATTGACCAATTCTTACCGCCTACCGTTAATATCATTAAACATTTTAATTATTTTTATTAAGTTAAATCTATTCTATTTGATTATTCGCATTTTAGAGAATAATAATAATATGAAAAGCATTGTAGGTTCTATCGACAAAATAAGGTATTCCAAATGAACCTCAAGAATTTTACAGAGAAATTGGAAAAGCAATTATAGAAGTCAAAAAGTGACCACCTACTGAAGAATTGCAAACATTTTGGGAGAATATTTGGACCAACCCAAAGGAATATAATCCCAACTCAGAGTGAATCAAACGAGAACAAGATAGAATGAAGGATAAACCTGTACAAGAACGGAGAAATATAGCGTAGAATAATGTTAGGCAAGCTCTAACAAAATCCGCAAATTGGAAATCCCCAGGAAATAACGATACTCAACTTTTAACTCTATCATCTGTCATCAATCCATAAAATTCTTGCATAAACTTTATCATTACTAATCAATAACTCCAATGAAATTCCAGAATGGATTACTGAGGGTATTACATATCTCCTACCAAAGATGGGTGAAACAGATGATCCAAAATATTATAGGCCAATAACTTGTCTGCCCACCACATAAATTGATCACGTCTGTCCTGACGAACTCTTTTCTCGATGAAAACAACATTGGTATCTTAGAACAGACGGGGTGTCGAAGAGGTTCATATAGTAGCAAAGATCAACTACTGATAAATAAAATAATGATAGAAAATTGCAGGAAAAAGGGTAGAAATCTCAGCACAGTTTGGATAGATTATCGTAAAGCATTTGACAGTGTGCCACACTCTTGAAACCGTAAGGATTTGGGAATGCACAAAGTCTCTTCTGTGACAATAAATTTCCTTAAATATATCATTTAACAGTGAAAAGCAACAGTATATCCAAAATCGCACCCAGGTACTGCCACTTCCAATTGTTTGAATATCAGATGAGGAAACTTTCAAGAGACTCCCTGTCGCCCCCTGTTCTGTCTGCCCTTAATCCCCCTTTCACATAAACGAAACAGTAATAACTATCGATCAAAGTAAAATAGAAAATGTCTAATCACCTATTCTACATGGATGATAGCAAACTCTTTGCCAAAGAAGACAATGAGTTGAATAAATCCGAATTCACGTATAGAGCGGCCCCTGCATATTTTTGTAAAAATGCTGATTTTTTTATATAGTTCTTGTATAGTGAGATATGCCTTTATAATGCTCCTCAATATTGTTAATTATTATTGTTGTGGAGTTATTTCCACAATAGAACTTGTAGTCGGACTAAACGCGTCCTAAATGGGGTAAACGTACAGAAACGTTAGGAACTTGTAAATAAGTGTTACGCAGAGTAATCGAGTTGTGGTCGCTGATAACTTACTCTTTCCTCGACTACCTACTGACTCCTACTTATAATAGGTGGGAGAGTCTATTATCTGGACAAGGTGTCTTCCACTATAACAATTATTGATAATATAACTGTATACCGTAAATAAAGCTACTAGAATTAAAATTCATTTAGTATTTCATCCTGTGCAATCATCATTTATCGTATATTGCGATGCATCGTGTCAGAATATTTTAAGAATATGTAAAGAAGAATTATACGATGAAATAATACCAGTATATTTAAAGAATAGAATAAATAAAAATAAATATTAATAAACAGAGGAAAGCAGAATAAAGAGGAGAACTGAAACATATACAGTATAGATACGTATAAAAAAAGGATGAGGGTGAAAAAGCAACACCTCATAATAACAACGTGCGAACGAAGATGAACGCAAATTGGAGAAAGGAAAAAAAAAACACTGTTTATTCTTCATTTAGATAAGGTATTTATAGATTTTAAGCGGCACACATAATGAATGACGTTCTGCTGTTCATGTAGTCAGGCTAAACGTGGTGTAATTGTTAGCAAGCTTGTATCGCTACATCAGTTATGACTGAGTAGTGAATTCGATCCTCACTGCGTGCTCCATATTTTCTGTCTTGTGCCACATCTAAACTACGCTTAGAAAATGCTAAAGGAGCTTAGCTGTACCGATAAGGTTAGACGAAGGTACCGTGAGAATGCAGGCCTACTGGTAGGTTACAGTCACTGGAAATGCATGAAATTTAACCTCTCACCTAGAAAAAAAATTACCTATATATAGTGCAACCGGTCACCGAAAATGCATGATTTTAACCTCTTCAAAGACAATTACCTGTGTATAATTCACCCCCTCTAGTTGTTGATAAAAAAAACTGATAATAAAAATGTGCACTATATTAGAGTATATACGGTAGAAATAGTGTCTTCAAAACTCAGAGAGCTAGAAATAGTGTCTTCAAAACTCAGACAGCTAGAAATAGTGTCTTCAAAACTCAGACAGCTAGAAATAGTGTCTTCAAAACTCAGACAGCTAGAAATAGTGTCTTCAAAACTCAGACATAAAAAATGTAATTTTGTTACGTGAAAATTCTGATTCACATTTCCAGAATCAGACTTCATTGCATTTCTAATCCACCTAATTTATACGCGGTCTAAACTCGTTTTTGCTGTTATTATCAAAACGTTTCGATCTTGTAACTTCCAGTCTTCATCAGGTGTTCATTGATCTTGGTAAACTTCAGGGAATTTCGGATTAAGCCCTTCATTTAAACCACGGAGGGTGATTATTCGCAGTCTGCTGACTATATCTACGGGTATCTCGACCAGTTCTTATTTTCTTCTTCATTATTCTCACTGAATCCGATTGGATTGAACTCACCATTACTATGCCAACAAATTTCCGAACCACTAGTCTATTGTCCCGACGATATCTAGCTTATTGTTCTACCTACTATAGTGATTTGTGTAGCTTAGATGTGGCACAAGGCCAAAAGTATCGGCCAGCGAGCGAGGATCGAACTCACTATTCAGTTGTAATTGATCTAGCGAGTCAAGTATGCTGATCATTATACCACGTCGAAGTGCCCCAAATGATTTTCTAAGCGCAGCTTCGTGTTGCTTAGCCCCCTAGTGGAGGTAATCTCATCTCGTCTTCTCTCGACCGGCGATCGTTAATTGTTTTGGTTCAGCAATGAAAGACTTCAAACATAGAGAATTTTAACTTTATTATATTACTCATATCGACATGTACATTATTTATCTATCCAGTGTGTGTGTGTGTGTGGGGGGGTCGTTTCTCCTCACCGGGGAGCCGTTTCATTCACGAAAGAGAACACGTCTACATCGCTTGCGAGGTAAGAAGCAACTCGCTGAAACCTTTCTTCTCTCTATTTTTCCCATGCTAACTCAGCCAATCAAAATCGACTTCCCTATTATGGCTCACATCTGACCCCGAATGTCAACCTTCGGAACTCGGAGCCGAGACACACTTCCACTAAAAATAATAGTCTGCTAAACTATTATTTAACATTAGATGTGGCACAAGGTCGAAAGTGTAGAGCACCCAGTGAGGATCGAACTCACAAATCAGTCGTAGTTGAAATTGATTTAGCGAATCAAGCATGCTGATCATTATACCATGTCGAAGTGCCCCTGTTCTAGCTTCTTTAGATATTTTAAAGTTTTTTTTTTGGTGGGGCGGGGGTTCATAAATTTAAAAATATTTAATACAAGCAAGAAATTCTTTCTTCAGGTGCCAATAAAAAACTTTAATAAATTTGACATTTTTCTTTATTTTAACGAAGCGTACTTCTGGAATTTGCTAATGTGGAATAAACATTTCGAAGCCTATAAGTAATGTCTTGATTGAATAATTTTCTATAAATTGCTCCCACATTATTTGCTGCAATAAATCGATAACTTGATGTTAAAACCAAATAAAATAGGAGAATTACGGATTTGAATATTTTCCTCGGGGTACAAAATTGTATTATTGCAGCAAAAACGGGTATATTAAAAGTGTAATAAGGTAACAGAGAGCAAAGTATAAAGAAAAATATATAATTAACTTAAAATAGTAAATAAGAAAAAAGGAAATAAGAAAAAGCCTTAAAGGTTATCCTTCTTCCTTCTTCAGAGGAATAGGAAAATTTACACAATGATTAAAATATATATGTTTTAAGTAAGGCGCAGTTTTTTATTTGAAAATCCTAAAGATATATATTAATTCTCCACAGCCCACCATCTATAAGCAGGAGTGGCTTTTGGACTTGTTGTTTACTTCATCATATATATATATAATCAAATTTAATCCATGCAAAGAATTAAAGCCACTAAGACACAAAGGATACTGGGTGTGAAAGAATAAGAAAAAAGAGAGGCACTATGAAGGAGCGAGAAAAATATAAGAGTAATCATGACAGTAGATAACGATTGACATTGCATTTAAATTTTCCAAGATCAACGTTGGCTGCCAGAAGAGAGTTCCACAAGCGAGAAAAGAAACTATTAGCATAGAACTTACGGTTACATCTAGCCAACTGCAAACTGATGAGACCTTGTTGCCAATCTAGTACTGCATTTAAATTCAAAAAGGCTAGGTATCAAAGCGAAGGGCTCATCCGATCAACTACCATAAAAGTATTTATAGAAAAGGCACAGGGAAGCTACATTACGGCGGTGTGAAAGCGACTGAAGACGACATGCCAGGTCAGGACCAGTAATATTGTTGATTCTCTTTTGGGTTTTATCAAGAATCTTTAAGTAAATAGCAGATGTATGTAAAATTTTCAGTTAGAGTATATCTGTAAAAGGGACAATATGAATAAAGACAAAAGGAAAATTTATCTTAGTCGCGGCATTTAAATAATTACAACCACACCCAAAAATGGATATATCAGAACCCCAAAAGATCCATAAGAAATAATTCTGAAGCAGGTATATATAAAATAAACTGTCAGAACTGTTCCGCACAAGACGTTAGGGGAACTTGCAGAAATTAAAAAAAAATAAACGTATGAATGACAACAAACGCAACAATTTATCAAATGCATTAGTCATATATAGAAGTGAATTCAACCACAAATTCAATCTAAATAATGCTACACTTATTAGAAGAGAAGGAAATTTACTTAGAAGGAAAATTCTCGAGAACGCCACTATCGAATCTTATCAAAATATAAAATCTGCGTTCCGGATTTTTTCAAATCTCTCCATTCCTGAAAGAATTACTCTTTTCCCAAGACAATAAACATGACTATAAAAATGTTAAAAAATTAAGAGAAAACGTATTATTTAAAATACATAACACATAAATTAATCCCAAACTAAAATAATTTAAATATTAATTTGCATAAAAAAAAAATCAAGCACATCATTTACTCACTTTGAATTGTGTCACTTCACGTCCTCCATACTTCTGACAATACGACTGTTTTCGAAGTTTCCGATACCACTCTGGCAAAAATATCTTTATTTATTTCTATCCAGAGTAAATCACTCAAAGTCAGTATGAGGCACATTGACAGCTGAGA
>OZ038490.1:37079312-37089312 GCA_964036315.1 Acanthosepion esculentum
ACAATGCTGACAGAATAGAGTACCCTTTAGGGATCCTAATCACTATTCCGTTGTAATTGATTTCCTGAGAAAGCTCGCTATGAAACCACGTCGAAGTGCCATAATATACCTATTTACTAAGTGTAGCTTAAGTATCGTACAAGGCCGAAAGTACGAAGTAGGCAGTGAAGATCGAACTCACTACTAAGTCATAATTGACCTGGCAAGACAAGCTTCTCAATCGTTATACGATGTCGAAGTGCCCATAGGGATTTGCTAAGTATAACTTAAAATTTGGTACAAGGCTGCAAGTACGGAGATTTCAGTGAGAACTGACCTCACTAAAAGCTCTATATTTGCAACCTTATGCCGTTGAAGGTGGACGTAGGAGAGAACGCCAACGTAAAAACTGGTTGGACAATGTCAAACAATGGACAGGTATGACTGTACCAGAAATGCTGATGGCTATCGTTGACAGACTGTTGCGGAAAAGAGTTAGTGTGGATTCTGTATTTGGATCTGCCCTATGGTTACTATGAAGTCAAGGGGGTGATTATGCCATTACTCATTCGTAACTTATTTAGCGAGATAAGCTTATTAACCATTAAATTACGTCTAAGTGCCCATAATGAGAATTATAGCGATTTACGAAGCATAACTTATATGCGACACAAGACCGAAAGTATGGAACACCGAGTGAGGATCGAACTCACTACTCAATCATAAATGATCTAGCGAGACAAGCTTGCTTACCATTGCACTAACGTCAAAGTACCAAGAAATGATTTTCTAAGCATAGATAGGTTGAGGCACAAAGCTGAAAGTATGAAGCACCCAGTGAGGATCGAACTCGTTATTTAGTCGCAATTGATCTAGCAAGACAAGTTGGTTAACATTCCGCCACGTCGAAATAATTGTAAGAAAGATATTGTCGGAGAAGTGTAACAAATTGTGTAAAGTTATTGATTGAACGCAACATAGAAAATAACGAAAATATTAGACAGAGCTCAAAGAAAAATTTAAAAACGAATTTATAAATAGAGGAGAAATAAGAACAAGAAACAGAAAAAAAACAAACGTTTTAATGTTTTAATAACGCTGAAAAACGACATTTATGAAAATATGGTTCAAAAATGTTTCGCAGCATGGAGATGAAAAGACGATTCTTATATGTTACTATATATAATCCAATAAAGAAATTAACAAAATATACTGTCATTTTTACAAGTAATATATATAAACGTAGGCTTACAGTTGTTTCACTATTTGTTTCACGTTTTAGAACTAATTTATCCAAATCATAATTAACTTCGCCGAACTATTTTTTTCAGGAAGATGGAGCACCTCCCCATTATACTTTGGCAGTAAAGGACTACCTTAACGAAACCTTTCCACAGCGTCGTTTCAGAAGAAGGAGCAGCATCGAATGGCCACCAGGTTTAACTGACCTAACACCAGTGGATTTCTTTTTCTTTTTTCTTTTTTTTGTTGGGGGTGTAGTAAAGAACAAGGTTTATGAGAGAAATACCCAATGCAGAGGACGAATTAAAAGAGTGCATCTCAGAAGTATTTCTTGAAATTGATGCAGATCGGGATTTTGGTATTGTAATTTTAGTTTCCCGATGACCTCCTACGGCAACAGTTCGCGAGAAAAATAGACTCCCATCATGCGATCGTAAGGGATGCGAAATACACCCACCAGCCAATTCCATTACTTGTTGTGTAGGGAGATTCTGTGTCTATCTGACTATTTAACGGCTAAAGGAAAAAGGAATATTGTACCCAAATAGATACAAAGAAAACATTTTACTTTCATCTCGGATGCAATCCAAATAACCAAGGGAAACAGAACACAAACACTAGTGACAAATTCTTTATTTCATTCACATTGTGGAAGTGTTACGTGTTGATAATTGTAACATAGGAAAAAGAATGATATGCCAAAACACAGAGCTAGATCACAAACAATATTTAATTTACTGAAAAAACACAAAATAAAATATATACAAGATATACAATTGGCTATACAAAACTGAAAACAGAGTTACTGGCGGAGTGTTACGAGGGAGAAGGGAGGAGAATCAAGTATCTTTACTACGTTAGGGCTAGCTAAGTAATCTAGTTGCTATTACTAGAAATCCACAAATGTGTGTAAATAAAGATAAATTTTTAGTTTGGTCAATGAAAATAGTCAAAATTCTATTTACCAGATTTGTTCCATGAAATTCTCTTTTTCGGTTTTTGTTGGTCGGCAATTTTTCATAGAGATTCTTTCGACTGGATATAACAATCCTCGAATCAAAAGCCGGAGTTGATACTGGCAGCAATTCCTTTTACAACAACTGACAACCCTTTACCAAAAACCTATTTTATAGGGGCTAACACCTAATTTGCATATTTCTAGATGTTTCTCGAATCATCTAGATTCTTATCGAATATACTGGAATAATCTCGAATCTTCACAAACGTTCTATTTCAAATTTCTCTATTTTACAACTACTTCATGAAATAAAACTCTTTTGTATTAACAGGTAGGACTCATTAGAATTCCTAACTTTAAATTTTAACCTTATTGCGACTTTCTTTTTATAGAAATACATCCTCGTAACAGAAGAAAGAACATCCAACTTTTGTAGACATTCTACAGCAACTTTTTCTGTCATTACGAACCTTCGAAATCCAAATTCCAGAAACACATACGTTTGAACTGACGTCCAATATCATTTAAGTGTTCTTTTATTAAATGAACGTTTGTCACTCCATACTTCTCCCACATTCTGTAGTTTTTTATGTAAAATTTATTTACAAATTTTAACCTTCGTCGATACCTGTCCGTGTCTTCCTATCTGAGCGAATCCACCTTTTTTCTTTTTTTTCTTTTCGTAGCAATGACAAAGTGGTAAACGTTTTCGGGTAAATTTGTTCCTAAAGGACGATACATGCCACAAGAAAACTTCTACCGCTTTGTTATAAATGTTTCCCAAATATATGTATGTAAAGTCAGTAATATGCTCAATATATCGTACTGCTAAATACACCGTTCTCATATGCACGCAGACGTGTGCCAATCTGATTGAAGAGAGATACAGAAGCAGAGTTCATGTAACTAAAGGGGAAGTCAGAAACCGTTTCTTAGGAATCGACGTCATAGGAATGGAAGCCGAGACCAACTACTTTGACTTAAAGAAGAGTGCAAAAACTTGTCAAAGCTGACAGTGTCATCAACATTACTTCTTTAATAGTTATAACCATAGTAGAAATTGCTTTTCCCAAATACTTATTAACCTCTCTCAATTTCCGTCCGCCATTATTGTATGAAAGGTACAAGATATATTAAGCGAAGATATCTGGTAATAGGACAGAGCGCAGAAATGAGGATTCATACTTTTCCACAAGAGTATAAACAGTCTCAGCTGAGATTCGAACTCGCTTTAACTGATTCCATTGTCTATATCGATAACCGTTTCGCTACCCTACAAAGCCAGTGTACTAATTCCAAATTCCTTTTAACGACCACTGTCAGTTATCGTTCATACAAATGAAGGGGAATTAATTATTTATTCAATCCAAGGGTTTTGATAATTAATCTGACGTTATTTCGAACAAATTATGAACATTTATTTTCTGTTAGAAATCTCGAATAAAAAAATATTCAGACAATAATTAGCCTCTATGCGCAGGTTGTCTAATGGTTAGCGACTCGGAACGCGAAATCAGCGAATCGATTTCGATTTCCAACCGAGTTTGTTCCATTCACTTTCGCGCAAATTACCCTTAGGAATGAACGCTTTTTGTCCCCCTCCAGCTAAGAGTTAAATCGTAGGGTAGACTGAACTCTTTAGCCTTGGTTGACCAACCAGTCTAAGAGAAGGATAATTCTCTGAATTCGACGCTGTATTAAGCAGTGGCGTAGAATATGTTATTTTGTCATCTACAGGATTATAGAATTCTTAATAGCATTATAATTTTGGCAATGGTCCATTTATTATTAACAAGCTGACTGACAGAAAGACTCAGCCCACGTTGAATTAATGCCGCGACTCTGTATTAAATGCCAAAGTTTTGAAATGTACTTCTGGATTCTAGCATTCTAATCGTCATTCATGTGGGTAGTGTGACGGAAAGTGGAATCAATGAGTTAGGAAAGTTAAGAAAGCCATGAATCTATTTCTTCCCTTCTTCAGGCTTTCTAACTAATGTATAGCAACTGAGCTGAGAGAAGGAACATTTTGAATTCATAACCGTGGAGAAGACATTAGGAACCCATTCCACTATCTCTCCCAAGAAGTCATGGCAATTCATACAGATCAAAGAAAGGAAGTTGTGAAGAGCCTTGACCGTCTAAGCTTTGAAAGGACATAGCATTAAAATATTAATTCCATATGGGTCAGTAGCATTTTTTTTATTAATATTCACCCAATACAAGACCCAAGGTCCACTCAAGGTAGAGCCTTACTGTGTGGAGTTGTATTAGTGTAAGAAAGGGCAAAATAACAGGAAAGCTATACGGCTAATTCTAAACTTGAAGAGGTTAGATTTAATTAGCGAATAAAATGTCAGAGTTTAGGTGGAGACGTTAGGAGTATAGATTTGAACTAGACTTTAGAAGGGACCGCAATGTAAGGAGGAGTATGAACCGGATGATAGACAAACCTATCTACTCCTATTGGGAGGGAAAAAATAATAATTACTGAATAAATTTTCATCTTCCAGGTGGAGATGTCAAAAGTACAGAGTTGAAGGAATTGGAAACCCAGTCCTAAACAGGAAGCAAGGAATAAACTATTACCCGTCCAAAAATTTTGGAGGTGTATGAACCGGGCGATAAGCGAAGGTTATAGAAGCGAAGGCCAGGGCCAGAATGGTCAGCGATTGGCCAGGGTGGCTCGTGGGCGTTCTGTTCTGACAGTGTGCGATTGCTTTTGTCTGGGTTTTGGATATATGTCCAAAACGGCGCGAATTCAACAGAGGGTCGCAAGAATTTTGAAGCGTCAATATATCTTCCACACCCAGGTAAGGGACCTGCTAAAACCACCTGCGGAGGGACGCTGAGCCAATGTGCGACATGCGTTCCTGTGACATCATTCCTTCTACTTCCTCTTAGAATCCAAGCTGCCGCCACTCTCTCCTAATAAAACGAACGAGAAAAAGAAATGGTCCTTTTATGTAGCAGCGTGGAGACCCAAAGACGAGACAGAACGCATCAAGAGCCTATCTACTCCTATTATCTACAAAATTGTATATATATATAAGCAGAAATTATTTTTCTGCGTGCCATAAAACTTATTTTCCCGGGCAGTTGTTTTAGGAGAAAGATTTTATAAATTTCAACCGAACGTAGTACTGGCTGCTCGGTCAACGAATGTCAAATGTGTCATTATAGGGAAACGGCAAATATTACTGTTATGGTAATTTACCCACGCACGCATGGACTCTACCAGCTATAAATAGGAGCAGGTATTGCCTTTTGGAGAGAGGAGTTTCCAACAGTCAGCTCTGACAGTCGGACCGAACATTTTTGCTGTAACACACTCGTTTGTATATGTTTGTATTACTGTTTCTGTTAATATATTTGTTTAACTCAATTCTTCTCTTGTGTCTTTATTTCTGGCCCTAACAAGGCCACAACAATTACCATTATTATTATTATTATTATTTAATATGCCATTTCCCTGCAGAATGTGGTAATCATGGCTCTCCACATCTTCTTATCCTTTGTAGTTATAAGCAATCGTTATCTCCTCCCACTCCCTGTTCTGTGATACGAACATATTAGATAGCCTACAAGATGTTTCACTTTCCTCTTTTCTTCTCTTCAGTATGCCTTGTAAGTGTCAAATTCTCCAAGCCCACTTTCCGCATTATGTATCCCAGAAATTTCCACTGCCTCTATCTGTTTCTAAATAAGTTATTTTACTTCTCATCTTCTTTAAAATTTCCTCGTTGCTTACATATTTATTTCATGGTATTCTCAGCATTTCTCTGGAGAAAGATATGTCTGCAGCCGAAAGTTTCCGCTTTATTTGTAAGGAAATTGTCCAGCGTCCACTGTCATATAGGGGGACTAGTATTATATAACAGTTCAACAATCGCTTCTTGTTTCTTAATAATGGAAGAAACTTTCGCTATTGCCTTGAGATTTCTTTGTCACATTTTCTGTCGTCTGCTATAACACTTCCCAGATAATTAATGTCTGGACTTGTTGGATTTTAACGTTTCTAATTCATAGATCGCATCTTCAGCTGTCCTGACTGCTAACCATTATACATCCGCTGTTCTTACAGTTAATGGTTAAATCTTTTTAACTGATTTCCTTTACTAACTTCACCCGGAGTTCTTGCAGTTTTCTTCCTGGTTCTGCTATAAAAGCGCATCTTATGCTGTTAAGATTGTGTTCAGAAATAATGAATCTTGATAGGATTTTTAGTTCTCTTTGCGTGCAAGAAGCTGTAAGCCACGAGCATAAGATGTCACTAATTTGGCACTGGTTGTCATTTTGAATTGAAATATTTTCGGAGTCTCAAAAAGGATTTCAAAATTCAGATTTTCACAGTCAAGACGATGATAATACTGATCAACAATGGGGTAGAAATATAATTACCTTCTAGCATGGCTATTCATTGGGGGAAAAAGATTTATTACTAAAAAGAAATGTATTTATCATAAAATTTTAACAGATCTCTTATTATATAAATTTACTGGACTAATTTTTATCACGCTGAAAGAGATTGGAAAGTGAATGTCTATCTATCGTTCTATCTATTTATCAATGATGGCATATCTATCTATCTATCTATCTATCTATCTATCTATGATGGCATATCTATCTATATATCTATCTATGATGGCATATCTATCTATCTATATATCTATCTATGATGGCATATCTATCTATCTATATATCTATCTATGATGGCATATCTATCTATCTATCTATGTTGGTATTTCTCTCTATCTATCTATTTTCGTACATCTATCTACGTATGTTCATATATCTATGTTCATATGTCTATCTATGAAGCTATCTACCTATGTTCGTATATCTATTTTTCTCTCTATCTTCGTATATCTATCTATGTATGCTTGTGTATCTATGTATGTATATTCCTATATCTATCAATGTTTGTATATCTATCTCTCTCTCTCTCTATATATATATATGTTCCTATATCAATCTATCTATGTTCTTATATCTATCTTTCTATCTAATGTTATGAATTTATCTTTCAAAAAAATTAAAACATATGGCAACGAATGCGGTTCACTTAAACGAAAACAAAATGGTATTTTCTACTCAGTTAGGGACCAATAACAACACAGACAAGGCATCGAAAACAAATTTGAGATGTAAAGTTATGATTATTTTAATATATAAAATCATGGAATGAGAGAAGAAGGAAACAACGAATAAAGAATAAGAAAAAGGAAGGAAGATGTAAGAATTATAACAAGAGAAATGTTCAATGGTCACTTATCTTGTGTCATCAAGGTTTTTGCTGATCAAATGGCCATTTTCTGTCTTATAATGTTATCAACGATTTTGCTGATTATTGTTTCTCCTTTTTTATAGTTCGGGTAGAGAGTTCATAGTAGAAGGATCTTGAGATATTTCTCTTCTCACGTAGAATTGCTTCAATCAATCAGTGTGGTTTATTGGGTTTATCAACTTGAAAGCGCTTTGCATTTCATTCACAGAAGATACACAATACTGGCTTTTGAATTCCTGATAATCCCGGAAGTTTCTTTTTCTTTTTACTTACCTTCACTGGAATATTAGTAGTCAACGGAAGAAAGGATAAACGTTTCTTATGTCTTTTCGATACAACAGCCGCAATCTTTCTATTTATTTTGTAAAAATACAAAATTTTGGCACAGGGCCGAAGGAGAATTGGGGAAAGACTGGTCTTCATTGGCCATCATAATCCTAGTTAATTCGAATCACGACCCATTCATTCATTACAATTTACTCATTCACCACAAGAACTCGTCCATCAATTCTCAATACTGCATATACAACAATACCGCATATTCACAGGGGACCTACAAAACATCACATGATATAAAACTTGATAAAATTGAAAATGTCCGTAAAAATTCTATGAATCATGAAATGATGGGGAGAGGATGAACCCAGGAAACAAACTGAAAATGTAACAAAAGGAAAAATAAGCATAAGAAATGTTAGTAGGGTCCGTTCTTCCCTCAAAAGAATAAGAGTGACCGCTGTATTCTGGCGATAGACAGAATCAAGAACACTCACTAATGAAGTGGGAAGGATAGAAATAAATGAGAAAATCAAGGGCTGACTCAACTGAGATGTAAAAAGAGGGGACAAAAAACTGGGAGCGTTGGGAATCTCAACATAGCGCATAACAGTAGATATAGCCGGGAACAGGCCAGGAACAACATTTATTCACTTTAACTAGGAGAACAAATAGTGTCTAATTTAAACAGGGAAGGTTTCACAGGAACCCGCCCCATTGCATACATTAAGAAAATCAAAGCTAGCCCATTTCACGTGAACCAGGCTCGCCATAGTCACCCACCTTTCACTGAAATCTGTTGATATAAAACGTTTTCTATCAGATCTGATCTTTATTCTGAGCTGAATACAACCAGATCAGGATAAGAATAACGTTTCTATTGCAAGATTACCTCTTTTCGCGACGTCCATACCACCATCCTTGCCACGGCTAGCAACGTAAGAAACGCCACCCGTTTCACCCCGGTGATCGATGGACACGAGCCGATCGGGAGCGATACGAGCCACCAACTCGCCAACATAGTCTCAGAGGTCTTGAGGACAATGCTAGAAGGCGTGCGCAGCCGTTTCTTCCAAGCCAAGCTCACACCGATGACAGTAGAGCAGATTCACTGAAGGCTACGCCATTGAGAGTTAGCACGCTCCAAATCAATCGCCAGGTAAGCGAAAACTCAGAGTTGCTAAGATAGTTCGCCGCTAGCGTCCCTAACACTCTCCGCCAAAATCGAGCCCTCTTTCAAAAGGCGGCATAGGAAAGACAATCTTGAGGCGTGTTGATGACTCACCAAGTGTATCAATCCCAGCACCCCCATGACACGGACGCTTGACACAGGATTCAACGGATCTTCTGCTTGCGATAACCCCATACGTTTCTGATCCGTTAGTGTAGGGATGCACCTTACCGTTGAATGCTCCCTATAAATTTAAAATCATGGAACGCTAAATATGAAATTGAAAATTCGAGTGTTGACCCAATTTAAAAGACCATATTTTTAAGAAGCAGATTAATTATTAAATTTTAAGATCAGGATTTATAATAAATATTAATACTTCAAATTAATTCAACTTAATTATTTTTTATATAAATAACGAGGGTCATGTCAAATTATGTTCGTTTTTCTATGTATGTTCGTCTAGCTATCTATGTTCGTTTCTCTATCTATCTATCTTCGTATATCTATCTATCTATCTATGTTCGTATATCTATCTATCTATCTATCTATCTTCGTATATCTATCTATCTATCTTCGTATATCTATCTATCTATCTATCTATGTTCGTATATCTATCTATCTATCTATCTTCGTATATCTATCTATCTATCTATCTTCGTATATCTATCTATCTATCTATCTATCTATCTATGTTCGTATATCCATCTATCTATCAATCTATCTATGTTCGTATATCTATCTATCTATCTATGTTCGTATATCTATCTATCTATCTATGTTCGTATATCTATCTATCTATGTTCGTATATCTATCTATCTATCTTCGTATATCTATCTATCTTCGTATATCTATCTATCTATCTTCGTATATCTATCTATCTATCTATCTTCGTATATCTATCTATCTATGTTCGTATATGTATCTATCTATCTATCTATTTATCTATGTTCGTATATGTATCTATCTATCTATGTTCGTATATGTATCTATCTATCTATCTATCTATGTTCGTATATGTATGTATGTATCTATCCATCTATCTATGTTCGTATATGTATGTATGTATCTATCCATCTATCTATG
>OZ038490.1:37091812-37231812 GCA_964036315.1 Acanthosepion esculentum
TAATATAAATATGTCTCCATTAACCATGTCCCGAAGAAGGTCTATTTGACCGAAACGTCTGACGTCGACAGAATAACAAAAAACAAAATAAAAACAGTAAACTCACATATTCGGATTTTGCTTTGTCTTTTCCACATTTTCATCATACCGTCGGATCTACATCCACACATTTGCTTACATATATATATGTATATATATATATATATATGTGTATATATATATATATATATATATATATATATATATATATATATATATATATATATATGTGTGTGTGTATATATATATATGTGTATATATAATTGTTAGTATGTGCGCGTGTGTGTGCGCACGCGCGTGTTTATGCATTATACATATGTAAATACAGAATTGAATATTCACTTAACTTGCTTCGACACGTATGTAGTTATTTTTATTGCTCATAATCTTTAATTCTTCATATCAAGCGCTATATTTAGAAAGGCCGAGAGATTAATTACGCCTGAGTAACCGGCTGCTCCATTCTCTTGGCCTTATGCTACATCTAAATTATGCTTAGGGAATCGCTATTTAGAAAGACTGATTGGCGTACATACTCCTGAAGTGCTTGGTCGACCGTTTTGTGGTGGAACACAGTATATTGTGATATATATATATATATATATATATATATATATATATATATATATATATATATATGAAGAAATATAATTTTAAGGTGTGATATATTTATGGGACAAAGTGCTCAATATCAGAGATAGAGCGCATGTAAATCTAAATCTAAAAGTGAACATTAAAGTCAACACTCAGAGGCGACAAGCTGTTTCATGCTAGATGCAATCTATATATATGTTTCATTGGGCACTTCGAGGCGGTGTAGTGGTTAGCAAGCTTGTTTCGCTAGAACAATTACGACTGAGTAGTGAGTTCGATCCTCACTGGGTGCTTGCTTTGGAGAATCACTATATGTTTCATTATAATGGAAAAAAAAAAATAATAATAAAAAAAGAAAAATTGAACACTCAATAACATTAACTACGAATACGGCCGCAATGTGCTAACTGCGTTCGGAAAATAAAACTTCCCTATAACTCTAGAAACAGACACACAACACATACACCCAGTTAAAAAGCAAAAGTTAAATCATTCTTGATAATGGCTAAAAGTATTGTCGAAAGTGCTCGGAATTACAGAACATTTGGACAGTTTATGCACACTTTGTCTCAAGAAAAGAAAGCACTTGTTCGAACACAAGAAAAATTAAATAATGCAGCTTAATCGTAATACCTTGTCTGTCGTCTTTAATGAAACATGCATAAATGAAGGAATGCTGCCTAAATACACAATTATATATGTGTGTGTGTATATATATGTGTGCATGTGTGTGTGTTTATTGTCTTATTTCATGTTGAAGTTGCTTGCGCGTTCATATAATAACAACATTGTTCAATATATGGATAAGAAAATGGATTTTATAACATAAACAATTTTATTCAGCATTGAAGAAAACTAAACAAATTGCAAATTAAAAACTGAAATTTCCATCTTTAATAACATCGGAGTAGTAGAAATCGCACGGAGACACGAGAAATCCATCCAGGGGCCGTGAAGGAGAATATTATCTTATTTTATCCACATCGTAAATTGCCCCCGCCTACACACACACTCACAATGTTTCCTATATTTTTTTGTCGTAGGGACAACGTTTTCTGTTTTCTTTTCTTTTTTTAAAGAGCACTTGAGTGAATTTATTGAAATGTATGTGTTGATGTTTTCTAAACGATTGCTGCGAAGGAGAAATCGTAAACAGAGAAGCAAAGTGTTTTGAAACCTGCCTAATATGACGACCATCTGTTAAGTCTCCCTTATCTCAACCTTCCGAAATGTCCCTTCCCTCCGCTATTTACTACGTACAAGTTACCACTCGCATAAAATGTTACCTATATGAATGGGTTATTTTCTAATCATACTCTCACGAAACTTGTTGTCGATTTTTTCATATAAATCGATAACGAGTCTCATCAATTAGATAAAAAAAAAGAACATGAAAGAGAAACCTTTCAAGTCGTGATTATTTTTCCTGGTAGAATATTTAAAGCCTTGTTTTGCCAAGGGCCTGGGAAATGTTTGTAACAATGTATACCCCGGATGAAGAAAATCTTTAATATTGAGGGTGTGTTAAAAAATTCTTTCTTTGACTAATTTGTAAAGCTCATTAAAATACGAATTGGAATATTGTTTTTTTTTTGTTTTTTTTCATGTTTCGGGTTCTAGATTACAGAAATTAGGGCTGGTCTTTTTTTATTTTTTTTATTTCTTTGCCTCAAATTTAGACGCTGAGAGTTACACTATCCCTTGAAGCGTTAACCACAACAAACTTCTATTCCACCTAAAATATCAACACAAATAAATCTTTCTTAAATATTCAGGATTTGACGTATGACTTGTTCTTTAGCTAAATATTGGATCCTTCGGTTACCGACTCAAAACATTAACTGTCAAAATTTGTTAAAATCAGTTCTAATATTTCTAGGTCAAGAGCAGACGAAGATATACGCACGTCCTCACGGCCACATTTCGTATTACGACAAACGTTATATTTAGCGGGTACAAAATTTATTTTTTGTTTTTCAATTAGTGAATTAATGCCCAGCGATCGACATCATTTACTATAAAAAATGTGCCTCACGACAGGAATCGAACCCGCAAACCTTTTAAATCGGGAAGGCCACTTTCAAGCCGAGCGTACTTTACCATTAAGCTACGAAAAGCTATCACCCCAAAGTTTAACGGCAAAGTACGCTTGGCTTGAAAGTGGTTTCCTAAATAAAAAAGAGAATACAGATTTGTTTTTTTTTTTGTAGCTTTTTACCGGGAGGCATATTTTCTTTAGTAAGGCTTTCGATCTCTAGACTGTTAGACATTAATTTTACTGCTTAAAAATGGAGCTGGGCAAGGATGCCTACCCAAAATGTGTTCACTAAAACTAACGCTTATAATATATATATATTGGGTCGGAGCAAAATTTCATAGGGCTTTTAAAGAAAATTAAAAGACAATACTTAGATATTTTACAGTTCCATAAGTTCATATATCACAACTAAGATATATATATATATATATATATATATATATATATATATATATATATATATATATATATATATACTGCGAGTGGGATAATTACAAATCCAGCAGACGTTAACAGATTCCATACAGGTAGAAAAAACACTTACTGGCCTGAGCAGCTGATAAGGATCTTTATTACCTCTTCCTCATATTCCAACACACTTTTCCTTACACGCGAGTTTGTTTCCCATGTCGGCTGTAGACGACTAGTCTAGAGGCGAAACGCATAGTTCTGAATAGCCTTTACCATTCTCACTGATTATCACCACTTTTCTTTAGATATTATTCTACATCCTACTGACATCCATATATATATATATATATATATATATATATATATATATATATATATATATGTTGTCCAAGGGAATTGAATCCAGAGTTGACCTACTCCTAGACAGGTTGCCAACCGTGTCAACAGAGACTGGACTGCTCGATATTTACCCATGGTTGGAGGCTTTGAACTCAGAGTTTTCCTTCTAGTTTGGTGACTAAACGCCACCCAAAGCTATAGAACACAGTCTGTCCTGCTATTTACTCACAGCTGTGGTGAGAATATATATGTATATATAATATTTGTACTGGTAATCTTATAAGTATAAGTAACTACACTCGTTTCGGAAAACCTTCGGTTTCTTGATTTGCAAAAAATCAAATCGATATTGAAGGAAAAAAAGTATAAAATAAGAAAGAGCCGAGAACATGAACGCCTGTCGAAAGCAATCGTTCAGCATGCAGGTTCAAAGCCCAAAGAAAAAAACGATACGAGTACGCAACTAACTAACTAAAGTGCTCAATACAGTAAGTAGAGCAGACCTAGCCTTCCCTGGCGATCCGCTTAGGTGAAACCTTGGTAGGTTTGTCTGGCTCTCTCTAAATATAAATATATATATATATATTTGGTGAACTTTGTTACAAGGCTGTATTTCTAGAGTTTATGGGCGACAGACTTACTGCGTTATACATGTGTTTTAAACATTTTTCTTTTTTGTGTACACATCTCTCTGATTCATGCAAAAATATGACATGTTTTATAATATAAACAGGCAGTTCTTTATCATTTTGTGAATTGTAGCTGTCAAATTCTACTTAATAGTTCTTCATATTCTTCTTAGAAGAAAAATCAATGTGACCACAGCTAATGTAACCCCGAAGAACCGCGAAAAATGATAGAAATATTGTGGACGATGATATTTATAAAATAATTGAGAACTGCATGTAAACTTGCTAAAGGGATGCATAAACTCGACTTTATTTCAGGAAAAGAAAAACATATTACTGGTGCGAATTTATTAGGAAGACCAGTTACGGCGTTCTAACACAAAAAGTGGAAAACAGTTTTAACAATTTCACTTTAAAGTATCAGCCAATTGGTTAACAATTGGTTGATGCTACTCATCCCTGTAAATCATAGATCAATCTAGATTTAGAAGTGCATAAAAAGGAGAAGAGAAAAATTAAGAAGAAAAGGAAAAAGAAGTGTATAAAAAGAAGGATAAGGAGTAGATTAAGGAAGGGAAACGGAAGAAGACGAAAAAGAAACGACAACAAATGAAGAAGAAACAAATTAAGAAAATGAAACAAAAGAAGAAAATAACGAAGTGGAACCAGAAGAAGCCGAAACAGCAAATGAAGAAGAAGGAGGAGGAGGGAGAAGAAATAGAAGCAGAAAAAGAAGAGAAGGAAGAAGAAGAGAGAGAAGATGAAGAAGAAGAAAAAGAAGAAGAAGAAGAAGAAGAAGAAGAAGAAGAAGAAAAAGAAATAGAAGCAGAACATGCCGCAACAGCAGCATCAGAAGAAGAAGAAGAAGTAGAAGAAAAAGAAGAGGAAGAAGAAGGGGTAAAAGAAGAGGAGGAAGAAGAAGTAAAAGAAGATGAGGAAGAAAAAGAAATACAAGTAGAATACGGTGTAGGAGCAGAAGAAAAAGAAGAAGAAAAATAGAAGCAGAACCAGAAGAAGAAGCCTTAACAGCAAATGAAAAAGAAGAGGAGGAAAAAGAAGAAGGAGGAGGAGGAGAAGAGGAAAAAGAAGGGCCGAATATTTTAGGAAACATTCAATTTCAATAATGGAAAGTATTTAAAAAAACACTATGAAATATAAACAATTTTAGTTTATATTTTGTGCGCCATACCAAGTATATATTTTGATCACTTCTATCAGTAGATTTGTAATTGTTTCGTATTCATCAGAAATACATTTTCTTTTTGATAAATCATACATCCCCACAAAAAAATAGTGCGTAACCTATGTCGACTTATTTAATCTGTTATTGATTTCATGTTTTATTCATTGTTTTGCTAAAATTGACTTTCAGATATTCGCCTCTCCATTCAATAAAAGATTGTCTGCCATTTTGATAAAGGCGAATAACAAAATAAAATAAATATCAGATTCAAATAAAGTAAATGCCTGACTAAAGATAAAGAAACATAAGTCACTTTAGAAAATTTGGTTTCATCATTTAACCATTAAATGTAATAAAAAATGTATCTAAACTTCTTCAAAATACAATTTAAAGTGTCTGCCATCGTCGAATATTTCGGGGGTGAATGTGATTTTAGAAATATTTCTTGAAAGAACGAGTGCTTTTCCGTTGAAGACAATTTAATCTGGCATGCTGCTATAAAAAAAAGCTTTCGCGTAAGTATTTACATATTTGACATATTATGAGTCACAAAAGACAGAACGTTGTGGAGAGCCGTGATCGCCAACGTTCTGAATGGACACGGCACATAGAAAAAGATTTACGTATTTTTAGAAAGATGTGTTTGTAGGATGTGCCGTAGTATCCGAAACAAAAGACAGGGCATTTTTGTTGTTGTTTTTCTTTCATTCCGACCTAAAGAAGCCAGCTTGGAGCAAATGCTTTCGGCGAAACGCGTCGTTCATAGCGTTTCCACTTTGTTTCATGTAAATGACGTAAATTTGTCCCTAATTTGAAAATAGATTCAAATTACGAACAGAAATGAAACAAAATAAAGAACATTAGAATTTTTTTTCTTTTTTCTTTAATTTCATATTTGCTTTATTTTGTGATCAAATTCTTCCGGAAAGGTTTCTTCTCGGTGCCGTGTCACTTCAGGACGTGAACGATCATAGGTCTCCACATCTTCCTATCTTCTTTAGCTATTATCAAGGTTTGTCTTTTGAGTATCCCTCACATTCCCTGTTTGGCCAATCATCCGCACAAGCTAGTTAGGAAGGTTACTAGTTGTTTCCCTTTGTCTCTCTTGCATTCAATATGTCCCGTGAGTGTCAATTTTTTAAACTGCCTCTTTCCGATTCTCAGTAGAATTGTCCCCACTTTTTCCCATTTTCCTTAAAACTTCCTCGTGGATTACATGCTTTGTCTATGGCATTCTCAGTATCACTTTTGCCTCAAGTCGCCTCTGAATTTTTTGTCATAATTCTTTCGTTGTGACCCTCACTTGTCTGGATTTAAAAATTGGGCTTTGGAAAGACAAGAGCTGTTAAATCTTTAATTTCTCTATAACATGTCATATATTTGGTGTCCTTACTTGGGCTGCTAATAAGAAAAAAGTCAATTTAGATTTTAATAACACTTGACTTTCTAATGTTACTGAATTTTTAACTTATGGTTTTATCTCAGAATCGACCCACTGTATAGGTAGAATAAGTAAACAGTAAGGAGATTCTTAGGAAATTAAAAATTCTACCAAGATTCATTATTGGCGTTCACATTCTTAACAAAATAGGATATAAAGATGGCATAGTGCTGATAGTAAACACAGAAAGGAAACTACAAGAATTCCTACGGAAGGAAAGTATTATGGTAATTTACCCACGCACGCATGGACTCTACCAGCTATAAATAGGAAGAGACAGTATGATTTTCTGTGACACATAATGAGGAAAGAGGGCTTGGAAATTTTTATACTCACAAAACAGATTAAAAAGATACAGAAGAAAACAGCGAATAACCTATCTGACAAGCTTGAGTGAGTGCATGGCGGAACATGGTATAGGGGAGATGGCAAAAAGAGAAGTTGTTAAGAGTTACAAAGGACAGAAAATTGTGGCTAGCCATGAACACCAAAGTCCTGAAGGCACATGACACATAGGAGAAGACAAGGTTGCCATATTGAGCTAAGTTTCAAATAGATAGATAGATAGATAGATAGATTTTGCATTTCAGTACTTTAAGTTTATATGCTGCTATTGAGAAGGAAATCTATTCAAAATTTAGTATCGCTGGGCTTTCAAATATAGTCATATTCCTTACTTGTTAGCTCAATATGTCAATCCTATCACTAGCCGTTATTAATTCATCACATTATCAATAATTGCATAACTGTTTCGCGTTTATGCCTTTCAGTTCATTCAAGAAAAGGAAAACAAGCGACAGAGAATCCTTAGTTAGATTTGGATTACCGTCCTCATCTTTGTTGTTATTATTACAATGTTTCAACCATTGTGCCCTCCGGTTTTCTTCAGGTGTCTGCTGACTTGGGTAGCCTTTAGGGAACTTAAAACGGAACACAACAGGCATAGACTGTTCTCATTCCGTTGCCCAAGGCGCAGGATATCTCGTTTTGTTCTTATTTATTACCGTCATTTGTTGCTCGTCCTGTTTCCACAGAGGCTAAGTCTAGAGTACCAGTCTCAAGGACTGCACTCACAATGTAATCAAATTCACGAACCAACGCTTTACTGCACTGGAATTTTAAAAAATAGTTATCACCCTATGCAAGGCAGTAAAGCCACTAAGACACAAGGGATTACAGGGTGTGGAAGAATTAGGAACAGAAACATTAATAATGAGCAGGAAGAGAAAAGAGTAATCAGGAGGACAGTAGATAGCAATTGACATTGCATTTAAATTTTTGGAGATTAAAGTTGTCTGGAAAGCATGGAACCGGAACGGAGTTCCACAAACGAGAAGTGCGAGAAAAGAAACTGGTAGCATAGAACTTACGGATACATCTAGTCAGCTCAAGTGTAAATTACCGTATTTGGCATATAAGGCGCATTTTTTTTTACTAAAAATACTTTTTAAAATTCCCCTGCGTCTTATATGCCATATGTAGTTTACTAATTTTACTAATTTTTTCTTGATTTGCCCTGCTGAAATTGGGGTGCGTCTTATATACCTGTGCGTCTTATATACCCATGCGTCTTATATGCCGTCAAATACGTGTGATCACAACCCCGGTCTAGTATTGCTCTTAAATTCAAAAAGTCTAGCTACCATAGCGAAGAGCTCATCTGAATAATTACCACAAAAGTATTTATAGAAAAGACACAGCGAGTCGACCTTTAGGCGGTGGGAAAGTGGCTGAAGTCGAGCCGGCAGATAAGGACCAATATATTGGTGATTCTTCTTTGGATTTTATTAAGAAGCTCAAGCTAGATAGCAGGGGCACCGGACCATATGTAGCGGCAATATTCTAATCATGGACGAATGGTAGACTTACGTCAGATAGATTGTAGAGAGAAAATTGTCTCGAACGACACAATGAACCAGATTTCTTAGCAGCTGACATAAATAGGACAATCCCGAGTCTACAATCCTAAATATACTGCATGCTGCTGACACACTTTCTGTTAATATAATTAATGTAAATAATGACTTCTCATACCAAAAATTAAGACAGAAAGACTAGTTAGAAAAAAATTGGCAAATAAAGCAGTTATGTCTTCTTGGCATCACCATACCTGATCAAATGAAAATGTCTTTTTCTACAGACTAATGCTCCATTTCTACTAAAATTCTCATTATAAAGTAATAAAAATAGTATATCTATATGTGACTACGATAATGATTTACTACTTGTGAGAACGGTATTTTATTCTCTGCTTCGCAAAGTCCTATATTCTTAATATTAAACAGATTTAATTGTTAACTTGTTAACTCGTGTTTGGTAAGTCCATTTGCTTCACACCTTTTTTATTTACTGAGAAAAATAAGACAAGTACGCACTGAAAATGCTTTCACGATTAACAGCAAATACATCAATGCCTTTCGTTGAAGAAAATATTTTTTTCTTTGACAAATTACTTTTCTGATGAAAAGTGAACAATGTTGAATTTGACTGGAAGTTGTGCAAAAAATGTCACATAACTCTGGCCCATAATGTATGATATATATATATATTAGTGCCAAAGTTGTTTTTACGCGTATTTGAATAGAGGTTCTGTTTTTTTGTTTTGTTTTTAAACAGTGTTCATTTCGTTTACCGACCTGCACACTCGAGAAAAACTTAAGAAAGAAAATGTGCCTCCCGGTAAGATTCGAACCTGCTTCCCCACCCCCGTGTGCTTTAACAGTTTAGCAAGGTTCTGTTTTCTTTAAAGCACGCCCACTCGTTCAGATTTACTCGAACGCCATATCTTTTCAGTTACGTATCCGAAACATAAACAGAGCAATTTCTAAAGAATTAATGAAATGTCGAATGAAAAAATAAAATCCATCAATTCTTTATATATATATATATATATATATATATATATATATATATATATATATATATATGTGTGTGTGTGTGTGTGTGTGTGTGCGTGTGTATACAAGTGTATATATATATATATATATATATACACACACACACATATATATATATATATATATATATATATATATATATATATATATATATATATAAGAATTAATGGATTTTACTTTTTTAAACCCGACATATTTATACTTAATACGGCCTGCACGCTCAAGAAATCTCAAAATACAATATCTGCTCTTTAGCACATGTCGTTTTCTTTATTGAGATTTCTTGAGTGTGTTGGCCGATAGACGTAATACACATTGTTTAAAGTAAAAGAAAAAAGGGCATCTATTTGAAATACAAGCATTCATTAATAACGTCTGAAGTAATACATATATGTAAATGTAATAATTATTATAGAACGGAGGCATTTCATGGTTATTTCCCTAAATCTGGAATAATATATCCAGTCATTCCTTACTCAAATATATTTTCGATTCTTACAAGATTCTCCCTTCCTTATCATTATTTGCCGTTAAAGTGAAATTGTTCATTAGTTTGCTTTCGTCTACGTAATTTGCATTTTTGGGAACCAAATGTAATGACGAATGTATCATCCTAATTACTAATCATACGTGGCAGTTAAATCGAATACACTAACATATGATAGATAGATAGATAGATAGATAGATAGATAGATAGGGTTGAGTCCGAAGTAATTCCCATTTTAGGGATCAATCTAGCGAAAACCAAATTCAACCGTTCGTCGAAAACCCTTTCACTTCAAAACTGGATAAAATCATAATTGTACTTTATTTTTTGAGGAAAAAAAGTAGATAAAGAAAACAATGAAAATATTTATGACACAACATAATATTTTAAAATGTACTGTGGCCAAAGATTTAATCAAGAAATCGATAAAGTTGGATTGGTGATGCTACTTATCAAATATCTACTCTCTACACCCGAACATGATTTGATACAATCGCTGGTTCTAAGAGCGAAACTATGTTGGACAAAAGTATATATTACTGAGTACCGTGTAAGAAATGGATAAATCAACTGTAGTTCACAAGACGATATATTACGTCTTTAATAGAGAAAAAATGATTCTGTTGAGGTATAATGCATACAACACACATATCATGTAAAATTTAGAATACATAAATTACTTTATTTAATAGAAAAACACGATTCTGTTGAGCTATATAGCATGCAACAAACAAGTCATGTAAAATATAGGATACATAAATTACGTTCTTAATAGAGAAAAGTTGATTCTGTTGAGTTATAAGGCATACAACACACGAATCATGTAAAATTTAGGATACGTAAGTTTTTAAGAGAAAAAAGATGATTCTTTTGAGCGATAAGTCATACAGCACACAGACACAAATCAGGCAAAATTTAGGATAGATAAACTATGTTTTTACTCAAGAAAAGATGATTCTGTTGAGCGACAACGGAAAATCATGTTAAATTTAGGATATATAATTTATGTTTTAATAGAGAAAAGATGATCCTGTTGAGCGATATCATACAGCACACACAAATATAAAATTTAGGATACGTAAAGTATGTCTTTAATAGAGAAAAGATGCTTCTGTTTAGTTTATAAGGCCTACAACACGCATGCAAATTCAATACTATGTAGTATACATAGTATAATGCATTTAATAGAGAAAAGCCCATTCTGTTGAGCTATAAGGCATACAACGCACAAATCATATAAAATTTAGGATACATAAATAATGCTTTTAATAGAGAAAAGCCGATTCTGTTGAGCCATAAGTCATACAACGCACAAATCATATGAAATTTAGGATACATAAATAATGCTTTTAATAGAGAAAAGCCGATTCTGTTGAGCTATAAGGCACACAACGCACAAATCATATAAAATTTAGGATACATAAATAATGCTTTTAATAGAGAAAAGCCGATTCTGTTGAGCTATAAGGCATACAACGCACAAATCATATAAAATTTAAGATACATAAATAATGCTTTTAATAGAGAAAAGCCGATTCTGTTGAGCTATAAGGCATACAACGCACAAATCATATAAAATTTAAGATACATAAATAATGCTTTTAATAGAGAAAAGCCGATTCTGTTGAGCTATAAGGCATACAACGCACAAATCATATAAAATTTAGGATACATAAATAATGCTTTTAATAGAGAAAAGCCGATTCTGTTGAGCTATAAGGCATACAACGCACAAATCATATAAAATTTAAGATACATAAATAATGCTTTTAATAGAGAAAAGCCGATTCTGTTGAGCTATAAGGCATACAACGCACAGATCATATAAAATTTAAGATACATAAATAATGCTTTTAATAGAGAAAAGCCGATTCTGTTGAGCTATAAGGCATACAACGCACAAATCATATAAAATTTAAGATACATAAATAATGCTTTTAATAGAGAAAAGCCGATTCTGTTGAGCTATAAGGCATACAACGCACAAATCATATAAAATTTAGGATACATAAATAATGCTTTTAATAGAGAAAAGCCGATTCTGTTGAGCTATAAGGCATACAACGCACAAATCATATAAAATTTAAGATACATAAATAATGCTTTTAATAGAGAAAAGCCGATTCTGTTGAGCTATAAGGCATACAACGCACAAATCATATAAAATTTAGGATACATAAATAATGCTTTTAATAGAGAAAAGCCGATTCTGTTGAGCTATAAGGCATACAACGCACAAATCATATAAAATTTAGGATACATAAATAATGCTTTTAATAGAGAAAAGCCGATTCTGTTGAGCTATAAGGCATACAACGCACAAATCATATAAAATTTAAGATACATAAATAATGCTTTTAATAGAGAAAAGCCGATTCTGTTGAGCTATAAGGCATACAACGCACAAATCATATAAAATTTAAGATACATAAATAATGCTTTTAATAGAGAAAAGCCGATTCTGTTGAGCTATAAGGCATACAACGCACAAATCATATAAAATTTAAGATACATAAATAATGCTTTTAATAGAGAAAAGCCGATTCTGTTGAGCTATAAGGCATACAACGCACAAATCATATAAAATTTAAGATACATAAATAATGCTTTTAATAGAGAAAAGCCGATTCTGTTGAGCTATAAGGCATACAACGCACAAATCATATAAAATTTAGGATACATAAATAATGCTTTTAATAGAGAAAAGCCGATTCTGTTGTGCTATAAGGCATACAGCGCACAAATCATATAAAATTTAGGATACATAAATAATGCTTTTAATAGAGAAAAGCCGATTCTGTTGAGCTATAAGGCATACAACGCACAAATCATATAAAATTTAGGATACATAAATAATGCTTTTAATAGAGAAAAGCCGATTCTGTTGAGCTATAAGGCATACAACGCACAAATCATATAAAATTTAAGATACATAAATAATGCTTTTAATAGAGAAAAGCCGATTCTGTTGAGCTATAAGGCATACAACGCACAAATCATATAAAATTTAAGATACATAAATAATGCTTTTAATAGAGAAAAGCCGATTCTGTTGAGCTATAAGGCATACAACGCACAAATCATATAAAATTTAGGATACATAAATAATGCTTTTAATAGAGAAAAGCCGATTCTGTTGAGCTATAAGGCATACAACGCACAAATCATATAAAATTTAAGATACATAAATAATGCTTTTAATAGAGAAAAGCCGATTCTGTTGAGCTATAAGGCACACAACGCACAAATCATATAAAATTTAGGATACATAAATAATGCTTTTAATAGAGAAAAGCCGATTCTGTTGAGCTATAAGGCATACAACGCACAAATCATATAAAATTTAGGATACATAAATAATGCTTTTAATAGAGAAAAGCCGATTCTGTTGAGCTATAAGGCATACAACGCACAAATCATATAAAATTTAGGATACATAAATAATGCTTTTAATAGAGAAAAGCCGATTCTGTTGAGCTATAAGGCATACAACGCACAAATCATATAAAATTTAGGATACATAAATAATGCTTTTAATAGAGAAAAGCCGATTCTGTTGAGCTATAAGGCATACAACGCACAAATCATATAACATTTAAGATACATAAATAATGCTTTTAATAGAGAAAAGCCGATTCTGTTGAGCTATAAGGCATACAACGCACAAATCATATGAAATTTAGGATACATAAATTACGTTTTTAATCGAGAAAAGATGATATATGCTATGGCTAGTCAGATTTAAATCTGAGTCAATTAGCATTTAAATGATCCTAAGTTTATAGGAAGTGTGAACATCAGGAAGTGACGTGATTGATTAAGTACGGAATCCAGTTTTAATAATCTTTTGTCTAATCTCTGAAACGTTGTCATAACAACAACAAAGATAAGGAAAATAGTGCTAATGTAAGTAATGGTAATTCATTATCCCAGACAAAAAGGCATGGCCAGTGGGACGAGAACAGTCTACTCCCGTAGTTTAAAAAAAGTGTTGATTTCGAAATTGCCTGAAGGTTACCTTGTCTGTAACTTCTACCTGGAGTGGTTCTTGGGCTTTGTACAGAGTGAACATTATTGTAAAAAAAAATAACATCAACAAAGATTAGGATGATAGTATATTATGTAAATAGTTTAATAACCTCATGCCTGCATTTTATACTTTGATTATGTTTATATAACTGGTGTTGGAATGCAACAGTTTGGGCCTATTTAATTGTCATCACCATCAGTCGAGTACAGCTTTGGAAATATCTTCTGTTTCTCAGCAAGCATCCTACTCTTATTACAATTATCGACAATACTCAAACTTCCTATGGCAGTGAATGCTGGACAATCTCCTTACAGATGAAGAAAAGACTTGAAGCAACAAAAATGGTATTCTACAGAAGGATGCTGAGGATATCATGAACCGAATATTTGGGCAATGACGAAGTTCGAGACACAATGGAAACAAAAAAGAAACTTATACTTAACATCAGGAAGAGACAGTTGAGATTTCTAGGGTATGTAAGGAGGAAAGAGAGTTTTGAAAAATTGATACTCACAGGAGTGAGCATAACCTAGTGAGCGTGAAACGGAACAAGGTTTAAGAGAAGACAAAATTTATTAAGAGCTATGAAGGACTGGAAATTGTGGAGAGCCATGATCGCCACCGTCCTGAGACGATACAGCACATAAAGAAGAATGTTTCACTTATGCACATTCTCATGATTTTCATATGATATTGTATAAATAAATGTTTCCGTTACATTTTTCTTTTACTAAGCCTCGTGTTCCAAACATTATAAAAATGGCCGTTATTTTAATTTTGCAGATGATGAGAAATCTTAAATTAAATCGTAGATTATTTTTACATTTTCAAGAATTTCACAATATCACTGGAGAAGATGATTGCAGTATTTTTACACGAACAGGTTAGGCAACATCAATCGCAAATCTCTAGCACTCGGCTTTTATTATATCTCATAGCCGAAATATAATCGTCATGGTGGGCTTTGGAGGTAGTGTAATGGTTATCAAGATTGTCTCGCTAGACCAATTACGACTGGGTGCTCCATACATTAGGTCTTGTGCCACATATGAGCTACGCTTACAAAATTATGGGCGCTTGGACGTGGTGTGCAAACTTGTCTCGTTAAATCAATTAATACTGAGTAGTGAGTTCGATCCTCACTGGCTGCTCCACAAATTTGACCTTGTGCCACGTCTAAGCTTCGCTTAGAAAATCATGGGCACTTCGACGTGGTGTAATGGTTAGCTAAATCAATTACGACTGAGTAATGGCACAAGGCTGCAAATATGGAGCTTTTAGTGAGGTCAGTTCTCACTGAAAACTCCGTACTTGCATCCTTGTATCACATTTTAAGCTATACTTAGCAAATCCCTATGGGCACTTCGACGTAGGTCAATTACGAGTATGTCCGATCCTTAATGGATGCTCTGTGCATGTGGCCTTGTGCCACATCTAAGCAATTAAATAGTAAATCTTAAATTAAAAAAGCGATTAGTAAAAATAGCTTTTTAATTTTTCTGTATTTATTTAGGAAAATCACTAATGTCTTCTTTCCTCTGTACTTTTTAGAATATGAAACCAGGAAAATAATATTATTTCACTGTTTTTAACTTGCAAAGAAAAGTATTAATAATAACTGTATACAAGGATTTTACTTCTATGCGGTGTAATGGTTAACAAGCTTGTCTCACTAGAAACTAGATCAATTGCGACTGAGTAGTGAGTTCAATTCTCACTGGGTGCTTTATACTGTCGATCTTGTGCCATAAGTAAGCTACGCTTACTAAATCGCTATATCATTTCTGATTTAGGTAAATGTATTTTGGTTGTAATTAGTTTATGAAACTACGATTAAAATATCGTTGTTCTATGTGGGAATTTGGAAAGTGCTCAGTTCGACGAAGAAACCTTTAAAAAAATGTTCTATTTTGGTTAGATTCTGGAAAGTGGGTTGGGCCAAGAATTTTGTTTAGCACCTCTCGGAGATTAAATTTCTTAACAGAGAAAAACAAAAGCGGCTTAATGATAAGATTTTTTTCGGTAAGTTTGTTATTTTGTTGTTGTTTAACAGACAAATAAATTCTGGCTCGATATTAAATCTATTTTTGAAATGTTACACTTTGTTGTTCTCTTTTCCATAAATGCTTGTAAATACACGCTCAGCAAGTAGCAAAAATTATTTCATTTGTTAAAGTGACTTGTCAAAAATTCTTTAGAGGAATTATAATCAATATTCTAAATTTTCTGGTCGAAATATTTGCAATAGAATTTGCCATTCAGAGTTTTGCATAATTGTCACCACAGTGATTTATAACGATAACGCAAAAATAAATAAATAAAAATAAATAAATTTAAAATAATATTAAAAAATACTAAGAATAAATTTTGGAAGGTGTTCATCATAATCGCTTTGATAATGGGAAATACTTTTTTTTATATTCATGCAATGACTATAAAAGTAATTGGATATTAGAAAGTGTTTGGGAGAAAATTAGAACCTCTTGTTGTTGATGATGATAATGAAGAAGAAGATAAAGAAGAAGATAATAATAATAATAATAATAATATAAGAAGAAAACGTTAGGAAGGAGACTGGATGAAGTAATAGAAAACGAGGCAGTCCGGTTGACTATTTTTACTGAGTAATGAGTTCGATCCTTACTGGCTGCCAAAACTAAGCTAATCAAAGTAAACAAGAAGAAGAAGGCATCTGAATGGGGTAATGGTTAACAAGCTAGTCTGATCGACTATTTTTCCTGAGTAGTAGGTATGAATCCTCTTCTTCCCTCCAGCTATGGGTAAAATAGCAGGACAGGCCGGATTCTATAGCCTTGGATGGCAACTGGTCTACTACAGAAAAAAAGTAGTAACCTACTTCGGGAAAAATATCTGCTTCGTCAATCATGTATCGAAAGATACATGATCACCTAAGCGTGTATCACGCATGGCACATAACTGACTGAGTGAGTTCGATCCACACTGGCTGCCAAAACTAAACTAAGCAAAGTAAAGAAGAAGAAGAAGAAGAAGAAGAAGAAGAAGAAGGCATCTGAATGGGGTAATTGTTAACAAGCTAGTTTGATCGACTATTTTTCCTGAGTAGTGAGTTCGACCCTCACTGGCTGCCAAAACTAAGCTAAGCTAAGTAAAGAAGAAGAAGAAGAAGAACGTTTCGGGAATGGGATAATTGTTAATGAGTTAGTCTGGCTAACCATTATTACAGAATAGTGAGATCGATCCTCACTAGATGCCCCAAACTTATGACCGCGTGCCAAAATCTAAGTTAAGCTTAGTAAAGAAGAGGAGGGTCCCTGGATGGGGTAATGGTTAACGAGCTACTCTGGCTGAACATTAGTACTGCGTAATGTGTTCGATCCGCACTGGGTGCCACATCCGTGACCTTGTGCCCAAACTAAACTAAAAGAAGAACGTCTCGAGATGCGGTAATATCTAACAAACTAGTCCGGTTGACTATTTCCACTTTGAAGTGAGTTCGCCCCACATTATCCGCCCCACACTTAGCTTAGTAAAGGAGAGGAAAATGTAGGCCTCGGGATGGGTTAGTGGTTAACGAGTTACGGTGTAGTGATTTCGATCCTCACTAGGTGCCCCATACGTGTGGCCTTGTGCCAAAACTAAGATAAGTAAAAAAAGAAGCATGAATGAATAGTCGTAGTAGTAGCAGTAATTAAGGAAGAATATTAGAAAAGGAACATTGGTGTATAAGAAATTAGTTGAACTGAAGTAATCGCAACGTAGTTTACGAATATATTGCATTATAAATGAATCATATTTCAATAATAAACAACAAATCGTACACATACAGCATATATGTAGGCAGTCCCTCTTTCACTCTAACTGGGTAAAGAAAAGCAACAATGCACAGTTCGATAACAAAAAAAGTCCAAATAATATCAAAAACAAAATAAAAAATAAAACAGACAACATACTTAAAAACACATTAGTTAGCAATGAATAATGATAAGAAGCTGTTAGTCGTGTTAATCGTTGTGCGGTGTAGGATAAACGAATAAAATCAAAGATATACTTACTTTTAAATCAGACCGGAAAAAAAAAGAAGGAAATAGCGGATCAATTATCTTATGGTAAAAATGTATGCATCTCGCAGCCGGTTTCGACACAAGATGCAGTAGTTGTCGCTTCGCGAGCAGCCAATGTTGTTGTGTACGTGTGCCTGTGAGCAGTAGATTCACTTCACTCGACGCGCACACATGTCCCAACTTGGCGTTGTAATAAATTCAAAGCCAATTTCGATTACCCATTGGCTAAAAAGTCGAGGTATCTGTTTTTCCTTTCTTCCTTGTTGATATAAACCGCTATTCACTTCTCCAGATTCCTTTTCTTGGAGCATTTACGTTCATGAATATTCTGGTTGTTCTTTTTTTTTATATATATATATGTATGTATATTTATATTTATATAAAGAAGTTATTCATTCCTCTGTGTATGTATGTAAATGGTAAGCTTTGTAACAGAAAAATCTTTGTTTTAAAGTCTTCGGCTGTAGAATCTGATATTTTTTCAGTATATTATTAGAATTAGGGTTACTTGTAAGGAAAAAAAAGAGTAGTCAGGGAAAAATGGGAAATACATAAAAACAGAGCCCCCAAAAATAACAGCTCTATTTGTTACTGGTTTTTATCTTTCAGAGCAGTTTCTTTTTTTTACACAGAGATCGAAATAAGTAGCCAAAGGCTAAAACCTCTGATGACCAGGGGTCAGATTCCGCTTATGAACTCAATCTATTTTTATAAAGTAACTAAGCCGTGTTTTTCAATCTGTGCTCCAGTTGGAATTTCAAAGTATCTCTTGAAACGGGGAAAAAGTTTCTAAGACCGCCTTTGACGAAGTCGAGTTAGTTTCAGTGGAGAGCTGTTGTTGTTGTTGTTGTTGTTGTATTCTATGCCCAATGTTAAGAAAGCCTCGTCCCTTTTTTTTGCGATGGTGTGTGATGTGCCGGTCCTTATCTTAGTTTGTTATTGCCTCGTCTTCCCTCACCCCCGCCTCGTTCAGTGGCCACTCACCGATATAACTGGGGTTTATTCATGTCTTCTTTTGACACCACGCTCACTAGTTGTCGTCACAGACGGTCACTGAAGTAGGAAGTAGAGTTCTTACTGTTTGTTTTAACCATCGCAAGTAACCCAGATTGTAGTGTCTTGAGTGGGTGCTTTTCTTTATGGAAGTGGGAGCTGTAGTGGCGAGATACGAGACCCAACGAGAGAAAAAAAAAAAAAAAAAAAGAAAAAAAGAAAAAAAAAAGCAATTACAATATTTGAAAACAATATTTTGACTATTCAATAATCTTAAGGTGTAAATGTAGGTAAACGTAAGTAAAACAAAGGAATGTGTTTATGTAAGTCACTTAAAAGTAAAACTACTTGGAAATAATTCGTGCTTGCATTTGCCGTGTTTATGCACACTTGTGCGCAGGCGTGTGTGTTGCGTTTACGTACGTGAGTGTGAGAGCGTAAAGACACTGATAACAACGGAAGCGAAGTCCACTTGCATGTTTTCCTTTTGCAAATTTTCATATTTACGTCAATACTTTGGTTGTGTACGTAATTTGTCTACCCATTAAACATGCAGATCTTAGTTTGTTTATTTATTTATTTAATTAATTTCTATCTTCTGCAGAATAAAGTTTAATTTTGATTGTTTAAATTATTAATGTTTGCACAAGTAAATCTCCCCGCACGCCCTTTCTCTCTCTTTCTCTCTGTAGCATCATCTTTTTCTTTTTCTTCATATTGATTTTTAATTCCAGTCGTAATTCGTGTATTTCACTAGAAACTAAGTGAAAGCATGTCTCTTCAATACACCAGGCGCAACGTCGCAAGTCTGTCTCTTACCCTACCACTATTTCCATGACAATTGTTCAGATGAGCGTTACTTTTAAGTTCCACCAATTCAGACCTTTACAGCTAACACTGTCTATGCTACGTCCACGGAACCGAATCACCCTCTTTCTCTCCGTATTCCATTAGATAGACTATTGCCAAGAACTGCTAATTTATGGAACAGACCCCCCCCCAGTTTGGTTGTTTCCTTACATACTACAAACTTAAGCTCTTCGAGTCAAGAGTCAATCGTTATCTATCCTCCTTATCCTCACAATCGTCACTTCCTACATTCCCACCTTATATTCATATCACACACCTCTACTTTGAGTGTCACTTAAGCCTTGTATGGGGTTAATTATAGTAGACAAAATACATTCTCCTGAGTATTCACACTAATGTTAACTGACAGTTTACATTGGGGTCAACTGACAGAAAATACTTATAATGCCCAGCACTTTCCCCAGCATTCACTATTATTTGTATCCATTTAATTTTCGCATCAGTAATAACTGATGAAATCTTGCGTTAGGGATCAAATGACAACAAGTACTGATACGGTTTCAGAACTCTCCTCAGTATTCCATTTTCAGTAATGTTGTCATCTGGATGGTCTCGATTCTCGCTAGGAATGCCAGTTTTACCAATTGTTTTGTCAGAATTTTGGGTGCCCTTTCAAACTCTAATAAAGATGAGGACAATTGTCACTTTCGTGTCCCAGAATTTTTCCAGTTTTTTTTGGTCAAGATATTTCCCAACTTTTTACTTTCTTTCAGTTTTACGCGATCGTCTGTAGGATCTGACAAGTTTTCTTCTCTGGACTGGATTTAAAATTTTATGGCTGTAGAGAAGTTTTGCTATTGTTCTGATGAACTTTCCTCTATGGTACCTAGAATTTATGAATTTAAAACACAGTACTAGATTGGCGGAAAGGTCTCATCGTTTTATAGTTGGAATGGCTAGATGTAGCTAAAAACGTAAGCTCTATGCTAAGAGCTTTTTTTCTCGCACTTCTCGCTCGTGGAAATCTTTTCTAACTTCTTTTTCTTCCGGCGAGAAGTGCGAAAGAAGAAACCGTTAGCATAGAACTTACGGTTAATTCCGGTTATTTAACTGTAAAATGATGAAACCAAGACGACAATCTAGTACTGCGCTCAAATTTATAAAGTTTAGGTAGCAAAGTGGAATGCAATGTTTATTTTGAGTAATACAAAAATGTGGCACAAGGCCAAACAGGGGGCGATAAGGGAAGACTGGTCTTCAATCTGTCTTATCTTAAACTTAGCTAGATTTCAGGATCGTTTTTTAACCAAATAACCAAAGATTATTTGGTTAAAAACGATCCTGAAGCGCCAGTTTACCATGAAGTACCGATCCACCCTGACGATATTCGTTAAACAGCCATTAGTCTTTATGCCTTTCAGAATATGATTGATTGATTCATTCATTTTCTACGGCTTATCAACCCTTTGCGGGTTATTGAAAGCCAGAAAATGATTTAGAGTGTAAAACCTTTTTTTAGATAATAATAATAATAATTTAGTTATACAAGTGTTACTAATTAACCCATAATTGGAAGGATAAGTAGTGGATTCATAACTTACCCAATGGATGTCTCAGTTATTTCCCTTTAACTCAACTCTTCAATTATTTTTGTTAACCACCGCTGTAGCTTGGTATTGAACTAACAAATCTTTGGGTCTAGTTACTGGATTTAACCAACGTCTTTATCCACTGAGACATGTGTCCTTGAGGAAATAAAGGGTTCCGTTCGAAATTCCAATCACCTGAAGAAGGCCGGAGTGTATAACGGCCGAAACGTTGTGAATATGGCAATGAAGATGATAAGAGTCCGAATAATGTAGATAATTTAAATGTTCCTCGTTCTTTTCAGGCGATTCTTTGTAGACTATTCTTTCACTGTTCTCAATCGATTCCACTTTCAATATTTCGAGGTACTCGTCAGCTTCTTTCCCGTTCATTGTCCTGAAAATATCCGGTTGGATAATTCAATTCCTTCTGTCATTACTCCCTTTAATTCGTGCATCACTAGCCTTATCCATTTCTCGATTTCAAACTCCATTCCAATATCCTGGCCGATGATACAGACCGTTTTTCTTCAATTCCTTTTTGCTCTGGTCCCAAAATTGATTTAAGTCATTCTTACACATGAGATGGTTACGTTTTCTTGTGAGTTCGTAAACCTGTATTCTCTGATATAATTTTGTAAGATATAGCCGCGCCTTATCCTTGCCTTACTGAATAGTAGTGGAGTATGGAATACTGTTGGAATTTTCCTGTTCTGATATTGTCAATCTTGAGGGATTGTTGTTTTGCAGTTAGTTTTACTTTTCAATTTTCTGTAGCATTCGTTAAGATTTTCAAAACTTGTTTAAATTCTTTTACATTTTAAGGCATTTTAATATGTAGATTTGTGTGTATTTTTCAGACACTCTACGTTCCTCTTTCTTCAGCTTTGTTCAAAGTGTATTGCTTGATAAATAATACAATCGTTTCTCTCGTTCCTATTCGGTATCCTTTCTGTTTTTCAGATTTGACTTCGAGGCTTTCTAGAGAATAGTAAACCTCTTTGGTTAATTGTCCAGTTAGGATGTTCCACACCATAGACAGGTACGTTATAGCATTCGGTCCGACGTTCGCCTATTGTTTTAAAATTTCAACTTCTTATCCATCCTTTTATATGGCAGTAAATGCTGGACAATCTCCCGGTGGATGAGGAGAAAACTAGAGGCAGCAAGAATTGTGGTTCTACAGAAATATACTGAAAATTCCGTAGATGGAGCGAGTAACCAACAAGGAAGTCTTAAACTAAATGGCAAGAGAAAGAACTCTTCGACTCAGAATCGGGAAATGACAGTTGAAATTAATTGGTCACATAATGAAGGACTTGGAAAACTTAACACCCCACAAGGCATATTGGGTGCAAGAGATATAAGGAAAGGCAGCGAGCCACTTACCGAAAGTGTTTGCATCAATGGATGGCGGAACGGGAGAATGAGCCTTAACCAGTAGGGAAAAACTGTGAAGAGCTACAAGGGATAGGAAGTTGTAGAGAGCCATGATCGCCCATGTCTGAAGGGATGTGATTGAAGAATAAACATGAATATGAAAAAAAAATTACACAAAGAAGAAATATATATTTTTTTAAATATTCCCCCTTTTTTGTCAAAACAGTTAACCAAAGATGATCCCACCATTCCCTGATCCCGCCAATTCAAAACTTCACAAGTATCCGTCATGCCACTTGCATAGTAGCAAACCAGCCACATCGGCGAAAAGTAAGTTCCACTCAAACAGCTTCTTTCTGTAAACCACTGCTCTATGGAACAGACTGCTTAGAGGATGTTTCTCCGATCACTACAACCTGTTCAAGTCTAGAATCAACCGTTATCTTCCCCTCCTATCTATATAAACTACATCTTATTGTAACCCTTTACCTCGAGAGGCCCCCTGGACTTCTAAAGAGTGAACCATACTGTAAAAAAAATTAAAATTCAGTTTGGAAATTGTGGAGAGACACAGCACATAGAAGAAGCATTGTAATAGACAAAGTTCTAGAATTATAACGTAGTTCCTTTGCAGTCAATCGAAGCTAAATATTTCCCCTACACCACAAGATGTTTCGAAGCCAAAATATTAACCTAAAAATTAGGATAATATTTTAATCGTTTAACCGCAAGCAAGGCGATAATGCTACTAAGACGCAGGAGATTATTGTGAGTGGAAGAGAATGAGAAGACATCAATGAGAAGAAAGAACAATAAAAGAACAGGGTTCAGGAAGGCAGAAGATGGCGATTGACATTGCATTTGCATTTTTTAAGGTTGTAGGTGGCAGAGAAACAAGAAACTGGAAGACAGTTCCAGAAGTGAGAAATACGAGATAATAAACTATAATTCTTCCTTTATTGATTCTTTTTCACGGCTTACCAACCCTTTGAAGGTTATTTAAAGTCAGAAAATATGTTTAGATTGTATGAATTTCTTTTAGATAATAATGATGTAGTTATACAAGTCTTACTAATTAACCCATAGCTAGAAGAGGTAACTCTCCCACTGCCGTGACATGGCCTCCCCTCTGCCTTTTCTATTTTCTAGGGGAAAAAGTCGTGCATTCATAACTTTTCTCAAGGGTATTTGCGCATAAGTAAATATAACGAACTCATCTGGAATTGGAACTCGGCTCTCCAAAAATAAACTATTGGAATAGAACTTATTGTTGCATTTAGCTATTTCAACGGTAAAACGATGAGGTCTAGTAGCCAATCTAGTAGCACGCTTAAAATTCATGCGGTCAAAGTGCTAAAGAGGAGAGCTCATTAGGACAAGAAAATATTAATAGAAAAAAAGAAGAGGGAAGCCTTTTCAGTATGTCACGGCGGTGGGAGAGTTATTGAAATCGTGATGCCAAGTTAGGACCAATAAGATGACTGACATTTCTTTGGATTCTGTCGAGAATCTAGAGATATATAGTAGGGGCACCAGACCAGATATGGCAGCAATATTCAATGCACGAACAAATGGTAGATTTATAAATCTGCAAGTTTGGTTTCTGATGAGAAAAATTATCTGGCACAACACATTGAACCAACTTTCCTAACAGTAGATATAGCAATTGATTCAATACACTCTCTCCACTTCATGTCAGTAGAAAACGCGAGACCAAGAAGACACTTGGAGGTTAGCATCAGCCATACTGATGGAGGGCGAAAATGGTTCTCTCTCGACGTTCATATGGACGTCATTGATGGCGTCCAACTCGTTCAGAAATTCTAAACTATTATCTACAACTGTTTACACTGATCAATGATTAAAAATGTAAACGAATTAATCATTTATATCTTCAAGACGATAACATTTCGTCAGATGTTTTTACATCATCACAACCAAAAAAGTGTTTATCAAATAACAAAAAATACATCTATTGAAGAGTTCCAACAGTAGCAACAACTGAAATGGATACCAAATGATAACTAGAAGGGAAAGTAATGATATAACCAAGAGGTTTTACTTTCAACACCACCGCTAACAAATTGTTCTGAAGAAAACTCCCATCACTTCTAGAAAGAGTGATAACAGTGAATTTGTTAACTTTATTTTTCCCTGAAAAACTGTTTTAAAAGAAAGATTTTATAAATTTCAACTGACAGTGATGCTAACTGATCAGTCACTGAATGCCGAATGTTTCTGCATGGAAACGGTTAATCTCATCATTATCACTATCATGTTCTTTTTGTACAACTTTAGTCAGAATATTTTGACCGATCAATAATACACAACTTGGTTTCCCCGTCTCTAGTTGGTAAAATTTTCTCTTCTTCAGGCGTAACTCATAAACTTTTTCGAGAATAGTAAACCTCTCTGATTAATTGTTCAGTTCGGGTTTTCCACGTTATAGGCAGGCGCGTTATAGGTCTGTAATTGCTTGTGGTTGTTCCCTTTCGGGCATAGCAGGGTGGGCTGAAACGTTCATAGGCTTATTATGAAGGATTCATGCTACAACTGTGAAATCTGGCATGCATTAATTTCAACTCTTCTAATTAATAACTGCATAGTTTCTGTCCAGGTAAACTGACATCGGGTGTCAACCAAGGCTGTTGGACCCGGATTCATTCTGTCCTGCTATGCAACCCATTAATAGTGGGGACGAGAGACGAGAGAGGGGTAATTTCGCGTAAGTTAATGTAACGAACCTGACTGGAATTCGAACTCGTTTCTCCGACTTCGCATTGCGAGCCGATATCCATTGAACCATATGCACCACGCATATATCATCATCATCTTCTTCTTCTTCTTCTTCTTCTTTTTTTTTTGAAAAGTTTGAAATTGAAATTTTGAAGGTTTTATCACGTCGTGTGAGCATATTTTTTTTTGGGGGGGGTGCGTCGAGGGATCAATTGACAATGAATTTACATAACAAACTGAAGCCACTACCTTTCACGATTTAGAAAAGTAATAATAAAAAAAATATATTCATGATCCGGAGTGCTTATTCGATAGTACATTGTGGTCTGAAAGTCATTTTCTATTTCAGATGGCTGACACGAGCTTCTACAGTTTGGAAGAGAGGTAGGGGTGACAAAACTTTCAGACCACCTTGTCATATGAAAAGAACCTGGAAAAGAAATGATTATTTCTTGGTGAGGTGCGTTTCTGTAGAAAAGTCATATGGTGTGATTCCCGCCTTCAAAATTATATTAACAAAATGATAATTGTTTTTTTTAATGATATAACTTTCCTCGTAAGATATTTGCCAAAACTGAGCGATCAAGTAATTAAAAAAAGAAAACAAAAAAAAGAAAAATACGTATTATTGATTTATGAGGAAATGTTAAAAAAAAAAAATTCACAGACACTTTTATTTCTTTGAAAAGTTTATGTCTTTATTGTTACTGGTAGAAAAAAAAATCACTAGTTTTTCTTAAATAGTTTTTTTTGTGGTGGTGGAGGGGCGTAAATAAAAGCGATAGAATTTCAAGTGAAATCTGTCGTTTTCCCCAAAGTTAAAGCTTCTGTTTTATATTATATGAAATTCTGAAGGCGTGTCGTTAGTGCAACGGTTAGCGATGAAGAAAAAGAAATCAGCTATCGAATACCGGCCAATTTCGTTTCATTCATTTCCGCACCAACACTCATGGCGAATCTATCTCTTCTCTGGCACAGCTGACTGGACTGTCTTGCCTTGAGATGGCAACCAGTCCTGAAAAAAAATATCTCTGAATTCAAAAACATAACCTGAAGGTAGATGGACTCCGTCAGACTATCTTGCCTTAGACCCTGTTACTGCAGTTCAGAGGTGCTCCATACTACCCCAATAGATGACGGGACTCGCGACGTGACGATATGAAAATAAGCTTTTAAAAAAAGCGACTTGTGCTGGCAAACAATAAAAAGTAATCTTTATAGGATAAATAGCCTCTTGTAATCATTATAACGTTCAAAATTTGTTTGAAATTGTTATCATCGTAAGTCATTGTGAAATTTGAAGTCATTATAAAATCTAAGGCATTATGAAATCCGAAGTTATGAATCATGTCTTTTTTCGGAGTCGAAAAAAAGAAAAGAATTCTCTTTGCATTTTCTCTTTTCAGAGCATGCAAAAGTTTAATAATATTCCCAGTCTTTACACGTTGCGTTAAGGAAGTTTTTTTCTTCTATGCAGTCCTTTTTGTGTGTGACTAGGTCAGGTAGAAATAAAATTATTCCAACTTAATAAGAAGTCACAAGAAGAGACTAACATGAGCTGTCTTCTTCCAGACTTAAAGCATCAACTCTTGAGTTCTATTTGTTGAGGAGATCGCGTGACCAACAAATTGCAGATAACAGCTTGTTTATTGGAAAAAATAAATTAGTCAATTTTAACTATTTTAATTTATTTGTAATATATTTTTTATATGATTATAATTTTGATTTTAACTTGGGAGGAAAATGAAGCAGTTAATGTTACGACATTTTGTTTAGTTGTATTTTTAAACCCTTTCACTGCTTTATTGTCTATAATGTGGCAGGTATCAGGAGAGAGAGAAAGAGCAAGAGAGAGAGAGAGAGAGATAATATTCACCCCGTACAAGGCCCAAGAAACACACGAGGTGGACGGTTACTGAGAAAGTGACACAATTTATAAAGATTTCTGTAGGTAAGGTAACTGTTAACCGTAGACTTCAATAGGTTAAGATTCAAACATCCTCTTCAGAGTCGTTCCAAAAAGTAACGGTTCGTCAGATGAAGATGTTCTTTTAACACAGTAAAGCGCCGAGCGCCGAGATAGAACAACAGAAATAAAATTTGCGATTATGACGTTGTATTACTACTACTAAGTGTAAACAAGTTACAGAAATCCGATAAAATAAAAACTCGCCAAAATTGATAATTAACAATGCTGAAGCTAACAAATACGAACAAGTTAAGACTATTATATCTGCTGCTACTGCTAATACGATGTGTAAACAAACAAAATGTAACGAGTATATATATATATATATATATATATATATATATATATATATATATATATATATATATATATGTATGTATGTATGTATGTGTGTGTGTGTGTGTGTGTGGGGGGATGCGATGGATAAATTGTCGTCTAAATTACGCAAAAATGAAAATAACACTGACATCTGATTTTAACAGAGGAATTTACCCAAAATTGCACAAACATATCTTGAAATATTGAAAGACTAAATTTATTCAATAAAATCGCCATTGGCTTCAACCACGGCCTCCAGACGACTTCGGAATCCACTTCAACTCTTCTGGAGGGTCTCCTTGTTTAAGTTGGTGAATACTGCCATAATCCTCGCCTTCATTACTTCTTTGGTGTTACAAGGAGTTTTGTTGGTCTCTCGCTCAACTGCACCCCACACGTAAGAATCAAGGGGATGAAGTCTGGGGAGTTAGGTGGACAGATGTAAGGGGTGATGCAGTCTCAGAAATTATCTGACAGCCATGACTGGGTTCTCCTGCTTGTGTAGCATGGTGCAGAATCCTGTTGCCAGACATAGGACCTTCCAGCAGCCATCCTCTTGACCCAGGGTAGCACTATCTCCTCAAGGCACTTGATGTAGGCCCACGTGTTAGGACTGAAACCCCGTGGGAAGATGAATGTGGGAATAAAGTCGCCATCACGAGTCATTACTCGAAATGCTATAATGTTGACTGGATATATCACATCTAACACTTTCTGAATCATCTGTACTATAAACAGATCCACAGCCAAACACTCTGAAATATTCGTATTGAAGCTTCCAGTAGGAAATGCCAAGCAGTACAGCATGCTGTTTCCAAATTTCTGGCGGAGTGAATTGTGTCATGGCGTTCTTTTTCACAGACGGTGCCCAACTGACTCTACTATACAAAATCAAAAGCGGAATTAAAAATATAAAATGTCGACATCGCACCCTGGATATATATATATAAAAATCAGTATTTTCCATAAAGTTAATGTATAGCAGTTTTATCGTAAATTGATAAAACTACGAAAGACAAGTTTTTTCCTTTCCTGGGGTGTGTATAGATTTTTTGGCGTACTCTCTCTGTCTCTTTCTCTCACTAATATATATATATATATATATATATATATATATATATATATATATATATATATATATATATATATATATATATATATATATTGATCATTCAGCCCAAGCAAGGCAATAAAGCCACTAAGACACAAGAGGGTTACTCAGCGTGAAAGAATATGAGAAAAAGATAAACTAAACTTGAATGACACTTGTTTAGCTTTCGCCATCTAATCAGGCATGTGATTTTTTGGTCAGACAGAATCTCAAGGATAAGGGGTGCGAGTTCAAATCTTGTCGAATCTTATACTTTTTTGTTTTTGATTCATGCTGAATCTCAACGGTTGGAGAATATAAATAACAATCTGGTTGTTGCGAAAAAAAGAAGTATTGATGAAATGATTCATTTTTACGGCTTATCAACCTTTTGCAGGTTATTTAAAGCTAGAAAATATTTTTAGATTCTAAGAAGTTTTGGGGATAATAAGGATATTTTTCTGATACAAGTTCTACTAATAAACCCATTGCTGTTGGGTGAAGAGGTTGATTTCCCAAAGGCATTTGTGTGTAAATGTATATAACGAACCCGATCGGAATTGGAACTCGGCTATCCGATTTCTATTTCTGAATCGTTAACCATTCGGGCATCCAAGCTTAACAGCACCAGGTATTCACAAGCGGTCCCCCATCAAGGTACTGACCAGGCTCGACGGTGCTTAACTTCAATGATCGTAAAATAAGATGAACCACTATTTACATTATTCGGACTATTGTCCTCATTTTTGTTGTCATATTTATCACAACGTTTCGGCCGTTGTACGCTCCGGCCTTCCCCAGGTAGTTAGAATGTCGAACTGAACCTTTTATTTCACTCACTGGGGTAGACTGTTCTAGTTCCACGTGCCATGTCTAATGGATGCCATCAGTTATTTCCTGTTAATTCACCTCTCCACTGCCTTAACCAGGTATTGAACTGACAACTAAGTTTATAAGTCCCAGAAATTCATGCACAGATGTCCTTAAGGACACATGGCACAGTGGATAAAGGCGTTGGTTAGATCCAGTGACAGGACCCAAAGAGTTGTGAGTTGTGCCGGAGCATACAACGCCCGATACGTTGTGATAAATATGGCAAAAAAGATGAGGACAATAGTCCGAATAATGTAAATAGTGTATATAATACCTCATCTCAGAAATATAGACAGATACTAAGATGAACTATATTAATAAGGTAACTGTTTTCGAAGATTAGTCAAATCAATTACAGGCGATATACAGTCATTTATACGAGATCAAGAGAAGGCTAGTAATAGCAAGAAGTACCACGTCAAAAAATTGGAAACATTTCAATAGTCGGAATATTTACATCAGTCAAAAATGAAATTGTTACGAGCTACTACTTCCGCCATCACCAGCTACGACGATTCACTAAGAGAGAAATTTACTGGATTGATGCTTTTGAGATGTGGGTAAATCGTAGAATCTTTAGATAGTCATGGACAGCGAGTCGCACTAATAAGTGGGTGCTAGATACCGCATCAGAAAAAGGGTCGTAATTAAGAGAGCCGAGGCACTGAGAACGCTTCGCTACTTTTGGGCATGTGACGCGATGAGGCGGCTTCGATAAGGACATTCTGTTGGGGCCCAGTGGAGGGAAAGCGGCGCCAGGGACGACCAACCACGTCTTCGTTTAATGATATTAAGAGGTGGACTGGAATGACGCTGGCTGAAGCCATAAGGGCAGCACCAGACAAAAAGAGATGGAGGGGAGAGATTAGTTTACCACAGCGGCGCAAAATACGCTAACTGAATAAATGATGATCATAGTCATTAGCAACATTTTAAAACCACCTTGTAATTTTAAAGTTAAAAAAAACACACAATAACAAGTGATTTATGAGAGACTGGATCATTTTCCCTCATAAATGTGTACATGACTTCTTTCTTTTCTTCTTTTTATGCGCCATTTCCTTTCAGGGCGTAGGCGACCATGAATCTCTTCCTCCCTCTATCTCTTGCAGCTCTCAACAAGTTTCTTCCCTTTGCTATCTCTCCCAGACCATGCTCAATCCACCACCATCCACCCACTCAAGCCCGCCAGGAATGTCACGCGCTGCTTTCCCTTGTCTCCTTTTCTCTCTATTGGACCCGTGAGTATCAGATTCTCAAGGCCCTCCTTCCTTATTATGTGTCTCCTCCTTGTCTGCATCCTCTCCAAGACCTCATCCTTGCTCATACGCTCGGTCCACAAAATCTTCAGCATCCTTCTGTAGAACCACATCTCCGTCGCCTCGAGTCTCTTCTTCATCCTTGAGGAAATCGTCCAGAAGGACAGATGTCATGTAACAGCTCAATATCCTTTTCTTTGTTACCAAAGAAATCCTCCTGTCTCGCAATACTCTGCCCAGATTTTGGAATGCGTCCTTGGCCATCCTATGGATCTCGGTGTCGTCCTCTGTGAAAGATGCTCTCAAAATAGTCCAGCGGTTAGTATTTTATATGACCTCCTTTTTCTTTGATTATCCCTTGGATTTGGGAGTGGGCATGCTGAGAACCAAGCTGTTACAATATTCAACCGAGATTTGTCCAGACATTTTAAATGGCATCTCTCTCGCTGCTTCAGTATTTGGAGATTGTTTTTCTGTAACTTTACATTTGACAATTTCCCATAGATTTTTAATTGGGATCAAATCTGTACTGTTCTCCGGCCAAGTCCAGTGTTGTCACGTTGATCCTGTTCAAAGTATTCTGAATGACCTTTGACTGGTGACGTGGAGCACCAGCATGCATAAACAATGTCTACTGATGAATGTGCATATGCAGTGTCAGTTTCTCCTGCATTAGTTCCACATAAATTGCGCCATTCATCGTTGTTCCTGGAGGCAATATGTCGAGTCCAGCTATTACAGATTTGGACATGGCACCACAAATCATCTGGATTGGTCAATGCTTCATAGTCTGAATTCTATACTTTTCATTAAATCTCTTACCAGGTGGGGGTCTTTTACGGATAACGAACTGTTGCAGGTCAGAGTCAATCTGAAAATATAACTTTTCTTTAGTCTTCAGTTGTCTAGGTTTCATGTCGCTTAGCAAATTCTCGACGCTTGAATTTCATAGTTGCAATTAACCAGTATAGTTTAAGAACCACTTTGAATGATTTCAGGCCAAACTCAAATCCCAGACGACGTGAAACTGGAATAGAACTAATATTTGTGCCATTTTGAAGCAGAGCAGCACTTACCCTCTTATAAGAACTTTCTAGGGATCGTGTATCAATCTGCTTGATCAGCTGGTCATCTCCAGCACTGGTTTTCTTTGGTTTGCGTGCGGCGCAATTTGAAGACAATCAAAATTTACAGACAATCGCTTTTTTTTTACTTGATTTCAAACCGAATTACGTACCTTGATTACGGAAAAATAATGTTCTGAATTTATATAAATAAAATATTTTCCCTTCCAAAATACTGGAAGCTTTTACACCAACAAAATTTTAATCTGCAGACAAGGAAGAATATCTTAGTGGTCGATACTCAGTATAGAACTGAATATGGATAATCATTCTGTTCTTGTATAGAACTATCATTGTTAGATTCATTTTATACAGCTTATGAAAACTTTGCAGTTTATTTAAAGACAGAAAATATTTTCAGATTGGAAGAATTTTGTTTTGAAAATAATAATGGTTTAGTAATACAGGTGTGCGTTGTGGTGTAACGGATATCGGCTCGGAGTGAGAACTCGGAGAGCCGAGTTCAAATTTCAGTCGAGTTCGTTAGATTCACTTATGCCCAAATACTCTTGAGAAATGCATGAATTCACCTATGGGTTGGATAGCAGGACAGACGGGGTTCTTTAGCCTTGGCTGGCAACCAGTTTACCGCAGAAAGAAATGGCAAACTACCGCGGGAAAAAAAATCCGCCTCGTCAATCAAGTAAAGATACATGATCATCCAAGCATGTATCACGTATGAATATCACTGACTGAATATAAATCTTACTAATTAACCCATAGCGGGGGTAGAAGATGTGGATTCATACTATTCCAAAGGTACCTGCGCGCAAATGAATATGATGAACCTAACGGGAATTGGAAGTTGGCTCTCCGATTAACAATTCCGAGCTATTATTCATTACATTATCCGCGCATTCAAGCTTAGAGCACCTGATATTCCCAAGCGATCACTCATCAAGGTACTGACCAGGCTCGACGTTGCTTAATTTCGGTGATCGTAAGGGAATTGGCTTCCATCCAGCTCTACACATAGTATATTTATCGAAATCTAAGTTTTATATGTTCGACTTTGGCGAAAAGTGTCTTCTTTATTCTTTTTGCAGAGAACAACGAATTTAATGACAGAATAAATGAACTGAATATTAAGCTATTTATTAAACTTAGTTTGGCAAAAGGCCACAAGTATGGAGCATCCAGTGAAGATCTCATTCACTATTCTATAGTGATGTTCTACCCGGAAATTCGTTAACCATTACCTCAAGCCGAAGCGCTCTCTTAGATTTTACAATTATTTCAGTTTATTAAAACTGTTGAAGAGAAATGTTAGCGTTTTAAAAACTATTTACCAGATCTTCCGAAGAAAAGTTGTAATAAATATAAAAACTGTTTTCATATTGCAGTGAAAGAGACAAGTAATAATAACAACGATTTTTTTCTGCCTTCTTCAGGTGATGAAAGATAACATCATATGACAAAACAATCGAAAAATATTAGGTCGAGTCATAAATAATTTCCGGTTTTGTTTATCAACTTTAGTCTTCAGAATATAAATTACAATCACTTTTTATTCAATTATAAATTCACCACTATTTACAATAACTTGTTATCATCATCCGCACATTCAAGTTTACAGCACCTGATATTCCCAAGCGATCACTCATCTAGGTACTGACCAAACTCGACGTTGCTTAACTTCGGTGATTGTCGGGGAATTGGCCTCCATCTACCTCTAACGATACGTGATAAATAAACCCCGCAGGTTAAACACTTGAAACTTGTCTTCGTTAGAGAATGTTTTCCCGCATCAAGACGTTTTGCAGCGACCAAAAGAAGTAATAATCAATTGGCACAATGTCTGGTGTATGTGACGGATGGAACAGAACAGACCAACCGAGTTGCACATTTTTTCTGTTATTCTTGCTGTATGCGGCCTTGTTATGGAGGAGAATAACATCTTTCGTTTAATCTTCTGTGTACACTGCCACTGTTGCGCAAAAACTAAACTATGTTAGTGCATTCTAGATTTGTTCTTGCATGATTAGCAGTTAGGATGATAGATTTGACATTTGAATTGATTTCACAAAATGAAAATTATTAATGACTCAGCTTTATAAAAAATCAATAAAGACAGATTAAATATGAGCCGGGGCGAGTTACCAGTCATGTGTGCTCATTTCATTGCTAGTTTCGAGTTTTGCACATCATACTCGCTCCGCCAATAACCCAACTTGGTTCTAAACGGAGCAGATACTTTCCTGGGCGCTGCAAAAATGATCAGTTCCATGTACCGCTCCAGAAAGTACCCGACTCCTCCTGTCATGCTCTATCTCTACAAGAGGAAGTTCGGGCCGAATAAAATGGAGTACTGCTGCCACATCTGCCAACTCCATTGTTTGCGTGGCCTTGTGGTTGATGAATTCTTTTCCACTCTTCAACCTCTTTCCCACAGACTGAACGCTGCTAGCCCCTCACAGCTTTACCGCTATTATCGAGGCAGATGTTCGGGCGAACTACATTCCTTGGTTCCACCAGTTCAGACTTTCGCAGCTAGGACCCACCATTCCATTTAGACATGTGTCGACTCATCATCATTCCCTTCATATTCCATTGGTAAGGAGTAAGTTCCCTCAGATGTCTTCTTCTCCAGAACTTTTGCAATGTGGAACGGACATCCGAAGGGATGTTTCTATGATCACTACAATCTTAACCCCTTCAAGTTGATGATCAACCAGTATCTATCCTACATATCCTTATAATATGCCTCCTCCTTATACGCATCATTCCCATTCAGTAACCTTTTCTTTGAATATACGCTCTTTAGCGCTAGAGGGCGTCGTCAGTGATGTTCTGATTTGGATCATTGGGCAGTTTCGGGTCTTTCAAACATCATACTGACCTCACCAAGTCGACCCCATCAGAGCTGATCGGACTCTGATGCGCCCTCTAAAAATGCTTACAGACACTAACTTCTATAATATACCCCGTCATCACGCATTTGATTGGTAGTTGATCAATAGCCAATCACAATGGTGTGTGCTCTATTTAAGTTGTTTGCGGGGAATTTTTTTTTTTTTTTTTTTTTTTTAAGTGGACACCCTTTCATCGGATACTTAGAAGGTATTTATGTTTTCTGTTTTTACCCACATCCCAGTAAGATTCTTTTTACATCTAATATATTGCTTTTTACAAAAATAAAAGAGAATTCGACCTTAAAAGGACTTAATAAAATCGTTTAAAACATATTGACGTGTAAAAAAAAAACAAAAAAACCCTTAATCTATCGAAAATAAAATTTTTAATTTTAGATTATAAAAAAAAAAAATTACGAAACGGGAAGAGGGGTAATTTTTTTTTCACCCATTCGTCGGATACTTAAAAGGTAAATAAATTTACGTTGCGTGGCACTTAGGACTTTTATTCAGTAAACAATAGTAAAAAGTAAAAGATCGCGACTCTACACGTTTAGATATTGGAATAATACAGAACATAAACTGGCAGCAACCACCTGCATACGGATAAAAAATGAATTCATTAAATATACAAAAATAGAAACGGGCGTAAGACAAAGATGCGTCTTCTCAACAGAATTATCCAGAAGCGATTCTGAGAGAATCAGAATTCCGACAAGAATTAATTATTGTCGGCAACAATCTTAGCAAAATGAGGCATGCAGCTGACACAGTGTTGATAGTAGACACGGAAAGGAAACTACAATAATTCCTACAGAAGGTAGTGAAGGAAAGCGAAAATAATGGATTAAACATTAATTGTAAGATGACAGAATGAATGCGTTGTAGCATACATACAGACGATAATGAGTATGTCCCCATTCACGTAAATACAGTAGTAAATACTGTATGTTGGTCTGTAGTCGGAGATTCGTCTCCATCTGTGCTGGTCAAACACTTTTCCTCTGGGCAGAGAGGATTCCTAGACGAGGCTATGTCGAAAGGCAGAGTCTCGTCTCGGGAAACTACGGTCTCGGATAATCCACATTAAACTCGGCCTTGAGCCACATCTGACCGCGTGGGGTGGTTGGTAAATATCCTACAGTTGGAGATTCGTCTCTGGCTGTGCTGGTCAAACTCTCTGCCAGAGAAGATCCCTAGACGAGGCTATGTCGAAGGGCAGAGTCTCGTCTCGGAAAACAGCTACCCGACACTGTTTTATATGGGTCTACATGGAATTTTTGACAAGGGCGTACGGGCTCGGATACCCCACATTAAATTCGGCCATGTGCCACATCTGACAGCGTTTGGCGGTTGGCAGATATCCTACAGTTAGAGATTCATTGTAGAATTCACTTGACTCGCTTCTAGCAGTTGACTACCTTTTCTACGCGCCGCTGGTGAATCTTATATGTGTTGTTCTTGTCCTAAGTATTATCGTTCATTACCAACCTTCGTGTGATTATTCTATTCAGTAAACTTCCCTAGGTTACAACAGAATGGTTGTTAGGAGAAGGGACAGTCCAACATGCAAATTACAAATTGAAGATACCAAAGACAAACAAGTACTACAATTTAAGTATATTTCTACGTTTTTTTCATTTTCCATCGTTTTGGAAAATAAGTCAAGATGCGCCGATGCACGTCCTTATGCTATGCCTCGGTTTCATTACGAGTTTCGGGTTTTACACATCATAGTCGCTCCACCAGTAATAAAATCTGACACCGAAGATAACAGACTCTCCCCTCAATCTGAACGCTACAAAAAGAGAAGTTCAATGCAATTATTAATTTGAACGGTTAAGATATTTGACAGAACGCCCTCTCGTTCCGAATGCAGTGTAAGTCCTTTTTAATATGATAGCCTTGCGCGTACATAGACCAAAGTTATAAAATAGTTCCATAGTGTTTTTTTTTCTTTTTGTTTAAAGTTTAAAGCCAATTGATTTCTGTCTTCTTGGGAAAATGAAAGACGACGTTACGTGATCAATCACAAATAAAATATACAACTATTTTAATTTTAATCATTTCACCCTAAGCAAGGCAACAAAACCACTAAGACACAGGGGACTAATGAGTGGGTGAGAATATAGGAAAACGCAAACCTTATTAACGAGCAGAAACAATAAAAGAATAGAAATTAGGAAAGATGAGGATTCACATTGCATTTATATTTTTGAAGATTAAATTTGGTTGGAAAGCAAGAAGCCGGAAGAGATTTCCACAAGCGAGAAGTGCGAGAAAAGAAACTGCTAGCATAGAACTTACGGTTGCATCTAGCCATGTCAACTGTAAAAAAATACTTATACTCTGAAATTTGTACCAATTTCAAATTTTTCTTAATAAAATAATTCACTCTCTCTAAATTTTAAGAGAATCCATATTTTCAATGTCAACGAAAGGACTGCGAAAACTAGATAAAGTCTTTTAAAAATAGCGTCTCATGAAAACGTCTTTCTCTTTGATTAAATGTGAACGAGGAATGGATGACCAGTAAGTGGAGAGAGTATAGTCCGACATTTTGAAAATGGATATTCGTGTCTTTGCCGAGGGCTTGTTGACCTTCCTACTTGACCTCCGAAATAGGTTCAGATCAAATTAAATAGACTCAGTAGGTTCTTTACTTCATTTACAGATTCACGGCGGACTTTCTATATCTGAAACATTCGCAGGTTTCGTAGCCTTTAAGAGAAATCCTTAATCAAAACACAATAGAGTTGATGATAAAACCGTACCAAGAGAATAAAGATATCGAATGAAAGTATTTCATATAATTAAAAATATAACAAATCAGTTCTTTTATATAAAATCTCCAGATTTATATTACCGGGGTTACAGTATCAGCGAGTAAGAAAGGGTCTTGTTCGAGCGTGTCGTCTAGAGTATCATAACACAACGTTTTACACGAGAAGAATCAGAGCGACCACATGATAAGGGAGATGAGGCAGTGTTAAAGTTTAATAGGAAGATTTATTTACGTTTTCGCCTTTGGTGATGCACAAAAATAACTAGAAACTTCGCTATGGGATTCTACTGCGTACACAAGAGTTGGTACTGCATTGCAGTTGAAAAGAACGATCACGTGATGAAAATATACACGTGCATGAGCTTTATCGAATAGTAGAAGTAAAGGTTTTTACCGCGTAGCGGGCTCGACTGCTGTTGTTAACAACTCTTGCGCCTCTTCGATCGTCAGTATCGGGCTTCACTTGATAATGATAAATGTCTGCTGTAGCTTGGATGAGTCTTCTACATCAGAGTCGAATTGATGGTGGTTTATATAGTGTTGAAGTGGCTTGCAAACGAAATATTGGTTGAAAGTGCATGGATTTTTTTTCTGATTGATACGAGTATATTTATATATACAGTGTAACCCGGATATAAGAGAGTTGTCGGGACCGGAGAAGAAGTCTCTTATATCCGGAGTTTCTCTTATATCCGGGTTTGGTCTATTTTGTTTTATTAACACAGGCTCTAATTTGGGACCAGAGAAATTCTCTCTTATATCCGGGTTTATCTTATATCCGGGTCTCTTATATCCGGGTTACACTGTATTTAAAAAATTTTCTTTTCATTTTTTTTTTTTTTTGTAACGGGAGTGGATACGCGCAGCAAGCTTAAAATTAAGCCAGTTCGTGTCAATTGAACGCTGGCTGTCGATGTAGGAGTGGAAGATTCGATGGGCTACGAAAAACAATACCATAATGAAAGAATGATTGAATATATGCCAGTTTTATTCTGTCGTGCTTGTATAAATCTCAGCTGGACTTTATATTTTCGAGAACTTCCGAACAAGAAGTGTTTTCTCCGAAACAAATTAAACCTGAGTTAATGTGACGCTGAAAAGGCAGTTACTATTGGAAATACCAAACACTTATTCAAGTTTATTTCACTTGCAATTAGTGGATATTTACTTTTATTTGATAGCCTGCCTGTCGCCATTGTTTCTTTCTAATCGATTTCATTCGTTCTTAGGTGTATCTTTGACAAAAACATACAGACTATCCGAGCCAGATCACGAACGAATTATTCTTTTTTTATGTAGCTATCAATAATTACGGAAATTTGCTTAACGCGGTACAAAGTCAATTAAATATGCATCCATCACAGTCTATCTATCTATCTATCTATCTATCTATCTATCTATCTATCTATCTATCTATCTATCTATCTATCTCAGTCTGCTTCTACGTATGTATGTATGTATGAATTATGTATGTATGTATGTATGTATCGACCTATCTACCCAGTCTGCGTCTATGTATGTATGTATGTATGTATGTATGTATGTATGTATGTATGTATGTAATCAATCTATCTACCTATCTACCCAGTCTGCTTCTATCTATCTATCTATCTATCTATCTATCTATCTAGCTAGCTAGCTATCATACAACCCAAATGAACAAGCCCAAAAAGAACACAGATTTTTTCTTGGTAACTTGGAAAAACCACTGGAATCATAAAAGATTACATTGAGCTCAACAACCTGCTTAAACGCAATAATCAGTCCATGTGCGTTGTCTTTTGGCTCGACTATTTATATCTGCAGGTCAGTCATGCATTATGGGTAAGTCTATTGTATTGTTCTAACGGTTATTGGGTGGGCGGTAAAGGTTATGTTTCCAATTATTCTCGGGGCTATTGAGTAGAGATAACTGTGGATCCAAGTGAAGTTTTGTGACTATTTTTAGAGTGTTGTTTGCGAACTTTATCATTAACTGTTTTGTTATTTGTTGTTGATTGTCATTATTACGTTTACTTGTGTTTATGTTTGCTTTCGTAGTTAGTTATTTTTTTATTATTTACTTAATTTATTTACTTATTAATTTATCACATTTCTTTATTTATCTTGATTTTTTTTATCCTTTTTAGTTTTTGATTTTTAAGTAACGTATTAATATTTGCTTTCGGATCTGAATTTTGAGACGAGTTTTGATCATTTATTTAGTATTTTGTTTTGGTGGGGCGTCTGGGAAGGTAATTATAGCTATTTTCTCCTCCAGACACAGTTTACAATTTTGGGATTTATTGTTGTAGGCTGATGCTTTTTTCCTTATTTTCCACGATATTTTTGGCGTTATTTGGTTTTTGTTTTTAATTTCCCATACATGTTTAGAAAGCATTGTGCTGTTCGCGTATTTACTGTTTGTAACGGATGTTTTGTGTGCGTAGTTTCTTTGTTTCCAGTTACTCCTATGTATAGTTTTTCTTCGTTATCTGTTGGTTTTACAGTAACTTGGCATATTAAATTGTTCTGAAAGCCATTGCTGTTCAATGGGCATTAGTTCTTTGCTCTGCAGTTACACGTAGGTTTGATTTGTGCGTTTGGTTTGTTGGTTGTTTTCTAATGTTCTTTTAAATTTTTTGTGTCATGTTCTCAGTGCAACTGTAGCTGCTTTCACTAGAAGATTCGCCAGATAACCTACGTTTAACTGACTGTGGATCTGCTTGATTATTCATGGTGGATGTTTAGAAGATGTCTCTGTATAGAGTGGTTTGTCATTAGGTTTTCTATATTTTTATAATATTTCTTAGTTTGAATGCGACATCTAGGAAATCTAATTCTTTTAGGGTAGTTTTTATGCTATAGTCGAATCACATATTTTTCAAAATTTTCATCATTGTTTTTCTGGTTTTGTCTGTTTTTTTTTATCTGTTACAGTTTCTTAAGATTATGAGACCGTCGTCCTTCTAATGGCCTGTATCATCTTTATCGATTATTTTACTTAGTTAGTGTAGCAACTGTATACCTATAAGCTCACATGTCTCTGCCCCATCAAAACCTACCTTGTAATGTCAAAGGTTTCTTCTTTATTTATCCGCATGTCTTCGTTGTCGAATAATAGTGATTTTTCCGGAGTGTTTATATGATTTTTTATTTCGTTTATTTTTATTTGTTCTTGAGCTAAAGAAATGGGTTTATCCAGCATGGGATGTTATAGTAGGGTAAAAATTTTATATCTCGTTGCATAAATTCACAATTATGTTTGTTTTTAGGTTGCGGAAGCAGTCTATAGCTATTTTGTGTCTTCCCAGTTTTTCCTTACTTCTGAATTAATTTTTTCTAGTATTATTTTACCTCGTTCACTTTTGGTTAACTTTATGAGTCTGCATGATGAGTTTATTCTGAAATTTTCTTTGTGGTATTTTAGTGAAATAATTGTTTCTGATTTAGCGATGCAATTTATTCCGTCGTCTAGGTCTAATGTTTGGGTTATTGATTTAGCTTTCATATTAATATCGTATTCGGTTTATATTTATATATGCTCTATCCCTTATATCGAGCACTTTAACTCATAAATATAACATAACTTAAGACTATATTTTTATCATATATATATATATATATATATATATATATATATATATATATATATATATATGGCCCTTTCACTACAGAATTAATAATTATCGCAATCGAATTTAGTTGACTCCGCATGAAAGATTATTACCTGTAGAACAACATTTCCGCCAAGAAAAACACGATTTTAAAACCCATGCCAAATTCACTATAATTGAGAGAATAGAAAAGTTTAGAGCAGATAACATTAGAAAGATTTTAGAGTTACAGGAAAATAAGTGGATACAACGTTTAAAAACGCACTATCCAGACGGGTCTAATAACAAATTTAACAATATAGATAGTATTAATATATAACCCCACAAATCAGGACCTACCCACATTTCTCGCCCACACAAGACAGACCTGCTTACGAATATACACACTTACACACATCATACTCACTCACTCCCTAATGAGCTAAATGATAACACACACCCATAGTAATATACACGCTTACACACATCATACTCATTCATTCCCTAAGAACCAAATAACACACACACACTTAACAGAGACACATACCCTTTCCAGGAATCAATAAAATTGTCAAAATAACCAAGTGAATTCAGAGCAGCATGAATCCATCCAGCTCTTATCTTAAATAACAACTTAAAAGAGACTGTTTGACCAACACGAAGAATGTTAAAAAATTCATGTTAAAAAGAAAAAAAAAATGAAAACTAGACAAAAGTTCATTTTCTCCATCAAGACATTCATTTCTGTAGTTCACTTTTACCAGCAAGGAAATTTTTTTTCTCCTGATGATGGCCATTTCCGCCGAAACTAGTCCAGGAAACTAAACGAAATAATAAAAACGAAAGAATATTAATATACAACACAGTGTGTCTGAAGATTTTAATGTTTTAATATTTTTTATTGTTCAATATATATATATATATATATATATATATATATATATATATATATATATATATATATATATATATATATGAGTTGCACCAAATGCTTCATTATATAGATATATATATATATATTTTTAAAGAATTAATGAATTTATTTTTAATCCGGCATTTATATTACTTCAAATGTTATTATATCGGAATATTTAAAATAGACGCCCCATTTTTAATTATTAAACAATGTGTATTAGGTCTATTGGACTGTGCACTCGGAAAATCTTAGTAAAGAAAATATCTTGTTCGCCAGTCCCACTTTGTAGAAGAAAATATCCGTTTGATCCGGCGTGATTAGCTGCTCGGCCACGAAGAACGTTACACTTATTTTCCCTTTTTAAGAAAAGCACACCATCTTTATTCAGATTATTTTTCTTGAGACCCCGTACTGCTCAGTTTTGTATTCCAAATGTAAACAAAGCAATTTCTAAAGAATTAATGGAATTATTTTTAATTCTACATGTTTTTTTTATTACTTTAAACGTTATTATAGAGCAAATAGAAATAGACGCCCTAATTTTTTAATTAAATTTTGGGTATTACGCCTACTGGCTTGCACATTTCTCGAAAGCGTAAGTCGATACATATTAAATAAAAACGTGGCATCTATTTCAAATACGAAATCTCCACTGTAATAACGCTTGAAGTAATATATATATATATATATATATATATATATATATATATATATTAAATTGTGCAGTATATATCATAAGGAAGTAATTATACAAAGAATTAATTAGTAATGTTAATGTGATTAATGGCGAAATCACTTCGCTAAAAGACTTAATGAGACATTAACTTACTATCAATTCCCTGAATAACACGATCCTTATATTGTCAGATTGAATTGATGATCCTGGGCCGAGTACTTTCGACAATTTCAAATTGTCATCTTCAGGGCGTAATAATTCTATTTACAGGTAAACACTTGAATAATTTAAATAAGAACTCTAGCGTTGCGGCATCACACCTTCCAAAATAATATGAATGTCAATAAATAGCATATTTAAAAAAAAAACATCTTTCGCTTTACACTACATTTATTTCGTCTTGGTGTTTACCTGTAAATAGAAATATTACGCCCTAAAAATGACAATTTGAAATTGTCGAAAATATTCGGCCCAAGATCGTCAGTTCCATCTGACAATAATTCAAATATAAGGATCGTGTTATTCAGAGAATTAAATACATATAAACTAGGGTTAAATAAAGACTTGGGTATTTTAAATCTTTATAAATATTTCAATATTTAAACAAAAAATTTTTGTTAGATATACTTAAAATTTTTTTTAAACAACATCTAAAATATTACTACAGTTAGATTTACGTTAGAAATATTCAAACACAGTTGCATTCCATATCACGTGACGTCCGCGTCTCGCGACGGACGCTACTTAATGTAAACAAACTTCTGAAAATAGCCATTTCTGAAGAAAGATCGGGGCCGATCTGAAATATCAAATATATATATATATATATATAAATATAAATAAATACTTTCACAAAAAAACAAAAAAAAATTCAATTTTTTTAATTTGCAACTTTTCAGTTGTTTTTTGTATATCATATATATATATATATATATATATATATATATATAGATAGATAGATGGTATACGCAAAAGTTGCCAGCTTAGTGAACTGCTATGTAATAAATCTCTGAAGATTGCATATAAAAAGCCCATGGAATTCTGAGTACGTAAATCATTTTATTCTTTTACGACTAATAATAATTATTGCTCTATCTCTTGATACTGAGCTGTGTATTTTCAAAGACGGCTTGCGCTGGATGCGTTGTCTTCCAGAATTGCGCAGGTCGATCTCGCTTTTAGCAAAATAAATTTTTTGCTATCTGTCTCAGTCTGCTTCTATCTATCTATCTATCTATCTATCTATCTATCTATCTATCTATCTATCTATCTATCTATCTCAGTATTCTTTTATCTGTTTATCTATATCAATCTGACTCTATCTATCTCAATATCTATTTATCTATCGATCTAGCATACAACCCATATGGTGACAGTTTTTGAATCCCGCGCGAACAGAATACACATTTTTGCATGGTAACTTGGGAAAAGGCCTTATATATAAGAATAAACACACAAACACACACATATATATATGTGTGTGCGTGCGTGTGCGTCCGTGCGCGTGTGTGTGTTTACATATGCATATAAACAGACCTGAGTTGCCCAATTTGGAAGATAGATTTGTCGCAAAGCTGTAATCCTTTTTATAGATTTATGAAATCGTGACGTACAAACCAATTGGCTGACTTGACAAGAGGTAATAATTGGGCTGCTGGGGAATGCCGACAATGACACAGGAAAAATTGATTTCAAACACAAAGTCACTCTATCTCGGCCTCATGCTACAAATAGCTGCTTTGTGTGTTGTGTCGAAGGAATAACGCTAAATCCGAGCCTTAATCGATGATGAAGTTCCCGATCGTCGCCTCTCAGCCAATTTCTTCGCTTACTTATCTCGATACTTCGTTCTGTTTAGCAATTTTAATATCACAACATCAATAAAATGCATTCACAGGAACGACACAAATCTTCCTCGAAACTTTTCATTACCAGTGTGCATCAAAAGTATTTTCGTTTTATACAAACCTTTACACCAAAGCTTATTTCAGGTAAGCATTTATTATTATTATTATTATTATTATTATTATTATTATTATTATTTTTATTTTCTTTGATATCTGGCGTTTACACATTTCTTTCCGTGTCCCGCCCAGGGACCTAAGGTTAGAAATGGCATCATGACACTTTCCACTGTAAAGAAAGAATAAAAAAATAAATAAAAAATAATTACATAGATAAAGCCCTTCGTAAAGTGTGGGCTGTACTTGTCAGAACAATATTTTGTATCTCTTTGAGGCATGGACTTCCAGGGATCCCTTCAATCAGCCTACTGGAATCTTTTCCAACCAGTCCAAGGGCTCCAACTACAACAGGGATTGTTGATGTTCCCATGTGCCACATTTTTGAGATTTCTATTTCAAGGTCCTTGTATTTTGACTGCTTTTCGAATATCTTCAAATTATTATTATTATTATTATTATTATTATTATTATTATTATTATTATTATTATTTGTATTGGAAATTTTTTAAATGAGGACCAGGCAAATGTAAAGCTGTGTCCAAAGGAGCTTTTAAGGTGGGGGGACGTCCTTTTGACACTAATTGTTTTTTACTTTCTCGGTAATTTTTATTGTTTTAAAAGACTATTTAAATTTATAAAATCATAACTCATGAAACTGAATAGCGAACCTCTTCCTCACTTGGAGAATTAAAACAGGGAATAATCTAAATCACTTATGGTTAATTACATCGAGAAAAATGAATAAATTCAGTTTCATGTGTACGGTCTTATTAAGTTCTAAAAATACGTTTTTAAAACAATTAAAACTTTCTATTTTTTTTGCTTATAGGCCAAAATAAAAACACAAAAATCCAAAAACAAACCAAAAACTGAATTTCCATTTAGCTATGGCAATATCAACAGGAGAGTGGAAAAACTAGTCAATTTTGAATATTCTGGAAATAGAAGGAAATTAAACAATATCTAAAACTGGTTTAAGCATTTTTTAATATGATGACTTTCCTCTTTAAAAAGCCAAGAATTGGACGACCGTCAGTTGTTGATTATGACGCTTTAAAAACAAGACAAGAAAGGACTGGTTCATCAGTTTTCGAAAACTGAGGAGAACAAGGATCATGGGAAGAAAGCATTGTTTTGCAATAAAGATTTAAATAAAAAATAAAAATACTTTTGATACAATCCAATAAAAACGTTAAATCTTTCAAGTGATGGGAAAAAGCAGAAAATAATTACTTTAAAAGGCAGGAATTAATGATTCCAGAATATTATTTTATTATTCATTTATTATTTAATTTTCAAATCATTTTATTCATTTATTATTTAATTTTCAAATCCTAACCAGTTTTATATTTGCTAAGCTTTGTTCAAAGACAAACGAGGAGAGAAATAGATGAAGGAAGACTGTGTTGCGTCAATTTTCTTAGAATAAACGGTGTCTAGAAATCAGTCTTCGAAAATATGGCTTTCATATGGAAGTAGCAGTAAAGCCCGGCGTTGCCCGGGAGTAAACTTCCTCTGAATGGAAGGTCATAACCGCCATACTCATTTTGTACATGCATGTAAGGCTGAAGTCTAGTAGAACTGATGGCCACCCACGTAAAAAACTTAATGTACACAAGTTGCCTGTATTCATCAGCACAACGGAAGAAAAAATTGTAAGGCTTAAAAGGAAGCAATGGTCAATCATGGTAGCATCAGCCGTTTGCCATTACTAAGACACCTCCAATAAAAAATTGTCAAGTTCAGTACGAACACGGACCGTAGGAAGTTTTTGGTGAGTTGTGGCAGATGGCTTTATTTCCGATGGGGTGGTTTTATTATCCGAGTGCAAGACATTACATGAATCCCTGTGTCAGTTGCAACGTAGTAAAACGCAATAGCGTGAAAGGTAGACGCGTCTTTTGCTCAAAAGACGGCGCTGCTACTGCCGCAAACAGAACCACATAACAGAAGTATGGGAAGTACTTGTAAGTGGCACAAATTTTTTGTAGTTTTTAATAGCCAGTTGAGGCGAGCATGAAGCGCACGTAGCGTTACACAAAGCAGTCCTTATACTAAGGGGAGAAACACACCAACGGTGTACGGCATGGTATGCATATTATAACTTTGCATGTTGCTATTTTTTATTATCCCCCCCCCCCGTTCACACATGAGCTCGCATGACGCCGGAGCGTGAATGAGCCAATGAGCAGCAAGCATTACGCATTATGCATCGCGCGAGCCACGCGTGATTAATAACACTAATCCGATTGGCTTTTGGAGCGCAAAGTTCGGCTGCGACAGAAATCTTTCATTGCGATAACTTTTGCATCCGAAACCAAAATATGGCCATTCTTGTCCTTTCTTATTCCCATATAAGTGCTTAAACGATATCTATTTAAATGTCATTTTAAAAAGCTAAAAGAAAACAACCGGTTTCGTCCCAGCCTTATCAAGTTTATTTCAGGGATATAAAAAATATAAGCGTGTAAATTTAATTAATATTAATGATAACGAATAGAGGAAAAAAATGATTTTCAAGAAAGCTAGAATCCAATAACATTCAGACCCAGTAATCATTCCTTCTGTTTACAGAGGGAAGGCCCACTGGATCTGATATACAAGGACTCTAGAACCTTGAGGTGAAATGAGGAGTGGGACCTAGATAAAATCGAGAAACGGTCCGCACTAAAATAAAAAAATACAATATATATATATATATATATATATATGTATATATATATATATATATATATATATATATATATATATATATATATATATATATTCCTCACTCATATATATATATATATATATATATATATATATATATATGTATATATATATATATATATATATATATATATTCCTCACTCAGAAGGAAAATTCTAGAGAGTGCCACCATCGAACAATACCCAAATATTAATCTACGCCCAGGTTTTTTCCCTATTTCACCTTTTCTAACAAAATTACTGCTCTCACAAACAAATGTACACAAAAACATATTAAAATCAAAAGAAAATGGTTGAATCCATCAACAAAGATTAATGAAATATTCTCCACACGTGACATTAACTGACGTCATTTTCAGTTAACAATATGAAAATAGCGTTTCCTACATTCCCGTTGATAAGAACACTCTGTTTTTTGTTTTTATTAATTTTCTTTGTTTGATTAAATTCATTTCGTTACTTGCTTTGAAAAAGTCCACATTGGACGAAACGCGTCAACAATTACTGTTTTCTTATTGTCATTTATTTTACAAATATTGTCTTCTCAAAAAAAGTTAAATTTGAGAAATTTTCACATATATATATATATATAGCAAAGTTTAAAATATACATATATTTATGCATATTTTCATATACATATATATATAATTAACACATATATATATAGTTTTAAAGTGTACTATATTCATGGGATAAAGAGCTCAATACCAGAGATAGAGCGTATGTAAATATAAAAGTGAACATTGAAATCAACACTCAGTGGCGACAGGCTGTTTCATGCATGACGCAATCGTCATACATGAAACAGCCTGTGGCTTCTGGGTGTTGACTTCAATGTTCGCTTTTACATACATACATATATATATATATATATATATATATATATATATATATATGCAGCCACCTTTCTTTCAAACATCTTTCATTAAATACGGCAGATAAGGAAGATTTAATTAATTTATTATTAAGTTTTTCAAGCATCTTTACGTTTTGTCGAAGTAAGGGAGTACAAAATGTTTCCATACTTATTATAGTCACAAGCGCTTTCGACCAAGTTTTTAACCTATTTTCAAGGGTCGTTTTTTTCTCTGGTGTTATTAGTTTTTCCTCGTGTTTTGACTGGTACGTTGTAATTTATGTTTGTGTTGTTTTGAATAGGAGCGTTCATTCCGAACATTCACATGTTGCGCGCGGCTGGAATTCGCGTGAGCATCTTTCTATTTTTTTTAAAAAACTTTCAAAACTCCATTTCCACTGTTAAATGAGGTGAGCCGAGTTCAAATTCCAGTCGAATCCATTACATTCCCTAACGTGCTAATACCACTGGGAAAGGTATGAATACTCTTCTTCTACTTCCAGCTATGGGTAAATAGCAGGACCGACCGGGTTCTATAGCCTTGGATGGCCACTGGTCTACCGCAGAAGGAAATGGCAACCTACTGCGGGAAAAAATCTGTCTCGTCAGTCATTTATCGAAAGAGCGTGTATCACGCATGGCGCATAACTGACTGAACTGGACTTCATTTGATGGAACCTTGCTTTTCTCACGGACAGCTCTATGTTGCTTGTTCAATGGTTGGGAATGGAAACAAGCTATTTGTACTGACCCCTAATGGGATTTTTAATTCTAATTTTCATCATACTACTATAATCCATTACATTCACTTACGTGCTAATACCCTTGGGAAAGGTATGAATCCTTTTCTTCTCCTCCAGCTATGGGTAAATAGCAGGACCGACCGGGTTCTATTGCCTTGGATGGCAACTGGTCTACCGCAGAAAGAAATGGCAACCAACTGCAGGAAAAAATCTGCCTTTTCAGTCATATATCAGGATACATGGTCGCCTAAGCGTGTATCACGCATGGCCTATAAATGATTGATATGCATATAACTTCGTTCATGGTTTTTGCTATAATCTCTAAGCAGGGTCCCCATAAAGCATTTGGATTTGATTGTATCTCTGCAATTGTCCTTAAGAAATCTGATTCTGAACTGTTCTCTCTAAACGCTACAATAAATGCCGTTCTGATTTTTTCTTTCTTGTTTGTTGGAAATCCTTTTACGTAAATCCAATCAAAGAACCTAGATCAATCATGTGATTCTTCTGACTACCGGTCACTTAGTCTTATATCACTTTCTGTCAAATTAATAGAGGATCTAATCAACTCCAAATTGTTTTAGCATCTCACCTCGCAGGGTCTTCTTTCAGACAACCAATATGGCTTTCGCTTCTGTATGCTAACTGCTGATATGTTAACGGTTATTGCTGAAAAAATCTATCAAACATTAGATAAGAATGGTGAAACTCGGGCTGTTGCTTTGGATATCTCAAAGGCATTTGACAGGGTTTGGTATACTGGTCTCCTTTAAAGTTTAAATATTATTGTATTTCTGCACGAACTTTTGATCTGAATCAATCTTTCTTATCAAATCGCGAAATGAAAGTTGAACGGCCACAATTCTAGATATTTTTGCATTTTTGGGAGTTGCCCACGGATCTATCGTTGGATCTACGTTGTTCATAATTTTCATGAACAACCTTCCCGATGTCATTAGTTAGCAGCTCGGTATGTATGCTGATGTCTTAATGATAAGTCTGGTTTGATCGTTTCGATAAGCAGTTGATCTAAAAAAAAATGAAGATCTACAATCTGTTGTTAACTGGAGCAAGAAATGGCTAGTTAATTTTAACGTCTCCAAAATGAAAAATGTTCCCTTTTAATCGTTTGAGAGAAACGTTCTTACTAACATCCAGGAAAGTGACCCATTGTGCCTTCTCGGGATAACGTTTTCCGCTAACATGAAGTGGAAAGATTCTATCGAATCAATTGCTAGGTCAGCTGTTAAGAATGTTGGTCCACTGTGTCGTGCTGGACAATTCTCATCAGAATTTATCTTATACAGTGTACCGTTCGTTGATGCATGGAATATTGCTATCGCATTTGGTGCTTCTATTTTATTTATGGATTCTTGAAAAATCCAAAGAAGAATCTGCAATGTTATTCATCCTGACTTGGCATCTCGGCACCAGTTACGTTCTCACCGACATAGCGCAGCCTTTTCTATAAAGATTTTCATGGTAATTGTTCTGATGGGCTTTCTTCTAGGGTACATAGATTTTGCGAATTTAAGTGCAGTACTAGATCTTATTATTTTACAATTGAAATAACTAGATGTAACCGTAAGTTCTATGCAAACAGTTTCTTCTCTTGCACTTCTCTCTTCCTGCCTGTTGTTTTCCAGTCAAGTTTGATCTTTAAAAATCAATAATTATCTTTTGTTTTCGTTAATTCCTCTTATTTTATTGTTCTTTCCTCTCAATACTGTTTTTCTTTTTCTTTCTATTCTTTCACATTCAATAACTCCTTGAGCCTTACAATTTATTCATTCACCAGAAGAACTTACCATTCTCCATTCAATCCATCATATACTACATTCTTAGAGGGAGCCTACAAACACATCAATGACAAAAAATTTTCATGATATAACAAATGTCTTTTTTTCCTTGGTTTTTTCCTTTTTTATAAAAATATATAAAAAAATTAATCACATGAAATGGTGGGGAGGGGATGAACCCACAAACGAAACTAAGATTTAGCAAAACATCCAAACTAAAAATAAAATATGTTAGTAGGACCCATCCACCCCACAAAAGTAAAAATGGCCGAAATTGATTGAAAAAAGGATCAAATATCCTCATCGTTTCTGACGGCATCTTCCCTATTAAGTAAGTAATATATTTTGCAAGAAATGGCGTATACAACTGACGTCACCAGAAAACAAACATAAGACGCTGTCATATAAAAGAGAAATAAAATAAACAAGAAATGTCTATATTTTTTCTTTTAAGATTTCTTTCCTTTTTTGTTTTTATGTTTGTTTTTTTTTTAGCGGATGGTGAGGGTGACGGAAGTTTATTTCTGAAGTTGTCTATTATCAGCAATCTATTAAGAACAGACACACAATGTCTACAAAACTTGCACTCACATACACATACACACACATATATATTAATATATGCATACATACACAAACGCCTAAAAGTTCTCAGCCCGACCAACTTCCCAAAATCTGGCCAAATACCAAATATCAGATCTAAAAAAAAATCTCTTATATCTTTTCACGGTGTCATATCAAGTGTCCTGTAAGCTTTTAAAGGTATAGTAGAACAACATGTATTGCAGACGTGGCAGTAGTGGTGAATTTTCTTTCAGTATGTCTTCTCCTAAAATGGTTGCCACTTTAAGAAACGAAATCCCATTTAGTCGGTAACTAGGGGATCAGATGGATTCCTCTCTTTCTCAAGGTGTTTGTGAAAAAGTGAACTTAACGAATTCGAAAAGGATTACAACTCGGGTCACCGACTTCTCCTACCGATTCACTAAACGTCGCACTACCTGCACATCCAGTTATTGTTATATAGGGTGACCCCCCAAAAAACGGGAATTTTTTAAGTGAGTATTGCCAGACATGAGCAAGTGGCAACACTGCGAGACAGTGACCTTGAGCAAGTAAACATTTCGCCATTTTAGTAACGAGAATGAAATTCACAGTATCCCAGCTGAGATGTTGCAGCAGTCAATGAGGAATCTCAACAGCAGATTTCAAGAATGCATTCGTACAGGAGGACGCCACCTACAGGACGTAATTTAAAAAAAATGAAAATTCCATCATTGTTTCTTAAATGGCATCTTTTAAGGTTTCAATTACTATGAATTAAATATTTTTCTTCCATCACTCTTGGCTTTATTGGATTGTTAAAATGTTCCCGTTTTTTTTTTGGTCGCCCTATATTATGTATTTTTATTTTAAAAAACATAAAATGCGATTCCGCTCATCTTTTAATAATTTATTTCTGATTAGAAACATCATGTCACGAATTCAATAATCCATTAGGTTCGTTAATGCAGCATGTGTATTGCAGCTATTGCAGCAGAGGTGTGTCTAGGGCAAGATAACATAATGGCGCCTAACCCTCTTCAGGTTAGTTTTGGATTCATAGTTTTCCTTCTCCTATCCTGGTTGCCAGCTTAAAGCGAGCCAATTTACCTATGCTATTTAACCCATATCTGAGGAGAGAAGAGATGTATTCCCCCCTTTTCAAAGGGTACTTGTGCCAAAGTGAACGTAACGAACTCTGCTCACTAATTTCGGTTTCCGAGCCGCTGTCACACTCCCTCCACATCCAACGAAATGAAAGAAAACATGATGTTGAGGAACTCTATGGAATTAAGTGCTTTTTGTTCCAGTCTTGAAAGTGACTGAAAATGTGCAAAAAGTATGATTCCTGCCGATTCCCAGGGTGAAGTGTACGAAATAGCATCGACCCGAATTAGATCTCGACTTAAATTTCCACGCATTTTGGAACATATATCCATGAAAAAATGTATGCACACACACACACACACACACACACACACACACACACACACACACACACACCTGAAACTAGGTTGGGAAGTTTTCAAAACTAATATTAACACCAGCCCCAGAGAGCCATATCCCTAGACAGTACTACTTCTTCAGGATCGGGCTATGGTCATTACACGGTGCACAAGGTGGTACGAAAATGGCGAAAGTAAACGGTCTTTTGAACAGGAGTAAAGTTTTGTCCCTTGTTCCCTGTTTAGGATTGGGTTTCCGCTTCCTTCTAAATTCTACTTCAACTCTGTACTTCTAACGTCTCCTCCCCGGTTTTTGAACAGGAGTAGCGGTTTATCCATTGTTCCCCGTTTAGGATTGCGTTTCCGCTTCCTTCTAAATTCTACTTCAACTCTGTACTTCTAACGTCTCCTCCCCGGTTTTTGAACAGGAGTAGCGGTTTATCCATTGTTCCCCGTTTAGGATTGCGTTTCCGCTTCCTTCTAAATTCTACTTCAACTCTGTACTTCTAACGTCTCCTCCCATGTCTTTTGAACAGGAGTAGAGGTTTATCCCTTGTTCCATGTTTAGGATTCGGTTTCCGGTTCTTTCTAAAGTCTACTTCAACTCTATACGTCTCTGCCTAAACTCTGAAATGTTATTGACTATTTATTTTCTTATTTTATTTATTTATTTATTTTTTCCTTCAATAGGAGTAGATAGGTTTGCCTATCAGCCACTTCACACTCCTCCCCGGCTTTTTGAACAGGACTCGCTCGGTTTATCGCTTGTTCCCTGTTTAGGATTGGGTTTCTGAGTCCTTCTAAAGTTTTTTCATATTCTCCTAGTAGCCCCTTGCGTCTTAGTGGCATTATCGCCTTGATTGGGGTGAAATTTTTTTTTTTTTAAATGCAGAGGTGGCTTAAGCAATTTTTCTGAAACCCTACATAAAACTCGAATTTGTAAAACAAGGCCGTGCGATTATATTCCATGAAACTTAATATAATGTGTTTTTAACCCACACCCCAGGCAATAACTCTTCTCAGGATATCGCTACGGTCAATCAATACCTGGCGCTTGAAGTGTCCCATATATAAGTGTTGAATGGGCTTGAGCAATTTTTGTTGCTAGCCACGTGTAAGCGTGTTCTCTTACTATTACCTCTACCTTCTGCTACATATCAATCGAAGGGCTATGCGGATAAATACCTAAACGCTAGCAAACGCATTTTCACATACGCATACATACACAGGAGTTACTCGCACACACACAGACAGACATCGGTTAAATAGTTGTGGATAGACGTCTGATTTGAAACAAACTGTACTCTTGGAGACAGCGGCCAGGTTTGACTAGGTTTTCTTTAATTTGCTTACAATTCTTTTTTATGTTTATATGTATAAGCATGAACCCCCAAAGAAGAGCTAAAGCTGCCGTAGATTTCTTGAATCTCAGTGTTTATCAAACGAGTTAAAAATCCGCTATTTCTTTTTTTTTTAAACAAACAAACAAAACAAAAGATCAAACTTGGCTAGAGATCTGACATAGATACAACGACATGACAGATATGAATCTTCTGGTTTTTCTCACCTGCTCTTTGGCAATACGTATAACAACAAAAATAGAGATAGAGATGGGCTTTGTGAAAAAAAAAAAAAGAACAAACACGCATGCGCACATATTTATTTATTTTTTTAATCATTTCACCCAGATTGGTTTGGTTTCTTTTGTTCTTCCTCAATGGGAATGCCGACAAGATTTTTATTGCTGGTAAGATTTTTTTTTCCAAAAATGTATTGCTGGTAATAATTTTTTTTTCCAAAAATGTATTGCTGGTATTAAAACCTATTTTTATACTTTCATAATGTTTTGATCCCTTTTGGGGAGTTAACTATTTGCCCATAGCTGGGACAATGACAGGTGCTACCACACCGGGTCAGGGTGAACCTGGGAACACCAGAAACTAAGAGGTCGTTCCATGCTCCACAAAACCTCCTGATCAACGGCCTTGCTGTCGGATGTAGTTTAATGTCTTACCCAGGATGCGGACGTAGTTTATCGTCATACCCAGGACGGCATTTCACCGGAGAAAAGCAATAAATCCATTAAAACGCACGGGGTTACTGACTGTGAAAGAATATAAGAAAAAGAAAATTATTATTAAGGAGTGATAACAATTAAAAAAAAACAGGAATTAAGAGGACAGAAGATAACGATTGACATTGCATTTAACTTTTTGAAGATCAAAATTGACTGGAAAGCAGGAAACCGGAAAAGAATTCCACAAGCGAGAAGTGCGACAGAGGAAATTGTTAGCATAGAAATTACAGTTACATTTAGCCATTTCGACTCTAAGATGGTGAGACCTTGCCGCCAATCTATAAATGTATAAATCAATAACACCATCGTATAATAATGATAAAAAAATTACACAACAAATATGTATTTTTAGGCATCACCTAATTAAGTAGTGAATATCAATCATATATATTGCGCCTTATACATTGAAAAGTTCGAATCAAAAAGAACGAATACAGCGAGTCAGGTTACAGAATTTATTTATGCTCTTTCCTACTTACTTGACTTAATAATTCTGTTTTTAAGACAATTTTAAAATATAAAATCTGAATCAACTCCAGAAATGTTTATAAGCAAAGCGATATTTGATTAACACGAAGTTTCATTGACTTTGCTAATATTTTAATGTTCATTCGTTTCATTCTCAAAATATTAGGATTAAGACAAACTTGCCGATTTAGATGAGTTCGTCTTTATAGATAATACGGACGTTTAATGAAACAGTCTATGTTTATTTAATAGACAAGTATAGTAAAATACTTTTAGATGCCACGATGATCTTTACAGATAATACCTAAGTATAATAGTATATTTGTACATGCTCATTTAAAGTAGGTTGCCTTTATAGATAACTAGCTTAAAGGTGGCACTCCGTGCGGACTTTTAAGCTGGCTTCTGCGTGTGTGTATGATTTCTTCAAATCCCAAAGTCACACGTCAAGAAACCTCTTACTTTAACTCTGATTCCTGGAAGAAATAAAATTGATTTCCTCAATTCGTAAAGTTTTGTTTGGAGATATTTTAAACTGGATTTAAAACATTTTTTTTTAAAATTCACAAAGTTTTTGTGTTACTTTAAATTCAATATAAATTTAAAACTTTTAAAATCAATAATTTTTAAAAGTTATTTTCCCGCCTCATCACAAATCGCAATGATAGATGTCTAGGCATCAGATGAAGTGCAGATTCATAATCCCGGGATTATCCTAATTCCAAAAATGTATGTGTTCTTGTAGAGCACGTGTGGCCAGAATTAGAGGGGTTTCAGGCACACGGACAGACAGAATTTACCGTTTATTTAATTAGATATGTAAGTTTAATTAAATTTAATGTTACGTTTAATTATAGTATATGATATAAAATGGATATTTATAGAATACAAAGCCTACATAAATTGCTGTTTAAGAGATAAAGGTTTTTATTGGAACGCTCACTTGAACAAAATGTGCACAAGGCTGAGTTTAAAGTGGAGGCCTCACGTTGGACCAGAATCAATAAATATTTCTCTCCCCTTGGCAATTTCTCTTTTAGGGACGCTTCAGGCCATTAACCGAGTCCCGAATGAGGGGTATTGCCTGGGGAGAGAGGTGACCCATTGGGACTGGACTTAAAGAGTTGATTTGCGCCTCTCATGCGAAAAGGCCGTGAATCGATTTAGAGATAAGTGGATAATGATAGAGGCGAGCATCTTTCTATCCTCGGATTCGAAAGGTCAGGGGTTATGTCCGGTTTTATTGAATTTCATGAGTTTATATCCGAATTATGGGAAGAGAGAGAGAGAGAGAGAGAGAGAGAGAGAGAGAGAGAGAGAGAGAGAGAGAGATGGCGTGGGTGGAGAAAGAAAGAAAGAAAGAAAGAAAGAAGGAAAGAAAGAAAGTGATAAAGACACTATTTTTCAGGATCTCTAACTTTTATTTCTATTCACATGAATTTCAGCTTATCTTTTTTATTACAAATATTTACAATAACTTATTTGCTGGGGTGGGGGGCTGAGATTTTATTATGTAACAAAAGAGTTATTCTTCATATTATAAATACGACGTCTGATAAAAAAAAGTATCGGGACTGTAGCTATGGTAACGGAGCTAAAGTAGGTACAGTGAATCCGCTTCGCACAGATTAACCGTGAAATCTTCCAGGCGTACACACTAAGTTATAACGTTCTTGTCTACTTTGGCCAAACGCAGTATTCTTCAGGTCCGACAATAACCATATTCCCCAGATCTCGCCCTTTGCGACGTTTTTCTCTTTCCAAAAATTAAATCCCACTTGTAAAGAACAAGATTTCAAGACATCCAAAACAATGCGACGAGGCGGCTGTCACAGAAAAGGAGTTCCAGTAATACGTCCATCAATGGAAACGACGCTGGATAAGGTTTGCGGCTTCAGAAGAGGGGTATTCGAAGGAGACTAAATGCCGAATTGATATATGTGTTGTAGTTGTCCTTTTATAACACCAGTTCCGTTACTTTTTGATCCGCCCTCATATATATATATATATATATATATATATATATATATATATATATATATATATATATATATATATATATATAATTAAGTAATTCATTGAGTCTGAAAGAAACCTCAACAGAATGCAGAAAGCGCTGGACGGCCGCTTCGTCCTATATTTGGGACCCATCAGCAGTGCGCATCCACTACCGACAATTGAAACCCTGACACTTAGGTTGAGTTCCACCAGGGAATATGTAAGCGAGCGGCGCTATATTGAGTCTGATTTGCTATCTCTTCGTCACCGAGGCCCGTTGGGACAGTTGGTATGGTGTTTGCTTGCCAAAAGAATGAAGAATCAGAAAATGTTTTAGAGAATGATGATCTAGCACGGACCAGCACTTATTGAAAACGGGAAGGGCCACACTGATCGCAGAAAATTAGGCAAGAGTATTACTGGGTATGAGTGAGATGGAAACAATTACAGTATAACCCGGATATAAGAGAGTTGTCGGGGCCGGAGAAGAAGTATCTTATATCCGGGTTTATCTTATATCCGGGTTTGGTCTATTATATATACATTAACACAGGCTCTAAATTCGGACCAGAGAAAATCTCTCTTATATCCGAGTTTCTCTTATATCCGGGTTTCTCTTATATCCGGGTTACACTGTATATAGAGAGAAATATGACCGGAGAGTTAAAAAGGATTAATTAGATACAAAACTATTGAATAAAGTCACGCTTCTTACCAGAAGTAAACTTTTTGTATGCGATCAAACACCGATTTCATTCTGATGAACACAAAAAAACTGTCTATTTTGAAAACCCTTCGCTGACCAGAGGAAGTAGAGTCGTGGTCCACGTGCGCCTCGCGGGTCGTATTTTGTGCGGCCCTGCTCTAGCATAAAAAAAAAAAATGTTGATAAAAAAATATCCGCAAAAAAAACGACAGTCTGTTCTTAAAATCCTTCTGATATATGAAGATACTAGGCTATCATTTCTTTGTGAAGTGCTGCAAAAGTTTGTTTCTTTCTTTCTTCAGAGTACATTGGCATATTGTTATCGCCAACGTGTGGTCACTTAATTACTCACTTTCAAAAAAGAGTAGATGTCTATTAACGCTAACTGGAGCTGATACTATTAAATTGGATCGCTGAGATTCCGCCTGGCCTTGGCTGGGGAGTCGATTAAAAAAAAACCTGAAAGAAGCGACATATTTGTCCACTTTATAACGCGAGTAAAAAACAATTTACATCGTTTTGGCAAATGAGTTTGTAAAACTAAAACGTTTAATATCTTTGAATGTCCTGTTAATGAAGAAATGTAATTAAAAAAAAAAAGAAGATAATATCGTGTTCATGATGGCTGGCGACTCGTTGCACGAGTATGACCATCACTGACAAGCTTTTCAATTTCGGAATTAAGAGTTTTCATTTTCCTAAACAATCAAGGCTGAAAAGCGCGGTCTTTCCTATTATTTAACCCATACCTGGGTGGGGAGATGAGAAGGATTTTTATCTTTATATCGGTATTTTATTTTCGTCTACCGGGCCGAATATTCGAGAAATTTTATTAAAGGTTATATACTTGCTTGCTTAATCGACGCCGCTCTTCGTGGACAAGTTGGTTAAAAGCACCGGATCTGCAAAGCGGAACACGGGTTCGAATCCTGCTGGGGAGCGAATTTTTCTCGAATATTCAGGCCTGTAGACGAAAATAAAATAATGTTTAAAAAATAAACTGAACGTCTTCTTAAATATGGTTATCCACTAAAAATTACATTTAAAGTGATAAAAATATTTCGAATTAACAAATAAAAGAAAAATTACTCCTCTAGAAATTGCTTTGTTTACGTTTCGGATAGGAAACTGAGCAGTTATGAACTTTCGGGAATCTAAACGAGAAGGATGTGTTTAAAGGCAGTATACAAGCTCTTCGTGGCTGAGCTGGTTAAAAAGCACGTCGGATCTAACGACGGTTTCTCCTGCAAAGGAGAACGCAGCTTCGAATCCTGCAGCAGGGTGAATTTTTCTCTAATAAGATTTGTCGAATATTCAGGCCAGTAGACGAAACGAAAATACTGTTTAAAAAATAAACGGAACGTCTACTCAAATATGTGTTTCTGAGAGTGAAAGAAACTGAGGAAACCTTATTGAATAGAAAGGACGATAAATGGGTAGTATTAAAATATATAAGATTTCACAAGTTAAATAATAAATAATTCAAGGAACAGTAAAATATTTTGATCTCATATCTGAATATTTGCATTTATATTATTAAATGTCATAGCGAAAAGAAAAGAAAGAAAAACGGCAATTCAATAAAGAAAAGACATTTTCGAAATCAGAAAAGTGTTTAGAGCAATAATTCCATTATTGAAAACAGTAACCAAATTCTTTGGATTGTGTTGTTGCGCGCCAAAAAGTGCCGATAAAATTCAATTATTTTCTTCAGTTTCTAACTCCCAGCTTCGTTCTTAATTTGTACGGAACGGTTATTATTTTGTCAAATTTCTTTGCGGCACGATTATTTGGTCCAGGTTTATTAAACGTTTATAAAGAGATAGTGCCCTACTTCCGGGGACCAAAGGAATGATTGCAGCTTGGCTGAGCGTCTTTTGAAAATTTTATAGCACCAAGAGAAGTCCCAAGTCAACAATCGACTTGTTTAATGAATATATTCTGCCGGTGATGACATGGGCGCTCAAGACCACCACTGCGGAAACTCTTGCAGTGACCCAACGTAAAAATGGAACAAATCATGCCCAGCATCACTTTACGTGAGAGGAAGAGCAACATCTGGATTCGATAGCAGACTGGGGTGAAGGATATAATTGAGACCATCAAGAAAGCCAAACATAGATGGGCTAACCATGTCTCAGACAACAGGTGGGCTATTAAAGCGACAGAGTTTACACCAAAGTAGTCGAAAAGACAAGATGGTGCAAAGATCTAATTCGATACCTCGACAATACTCCAGTAAGTCCAGAGATAGGAAGTGGTGGATGCCAAACCAGGGGGATGTGGTTCATCCAACAGGCGTGAGAAGGCCCTGGATTTGGCCCTATATCGCCGCCCCGGCGGAACGTTTATTTTAACCGGCATATTATATCTTATTAGTATATGTTGAAAATATTACATAAGATAAAAAAAAAAAAACATTGACATGATTATTCCATGCAACATTGATAAAAAACAGTAACTGATTCGTCGGATAGCAATCAACGCAGGTGCCCCCCCCCCCACCAGGTGTCACTTCTCGTGCCAACCCTCTTTCTACTTTTCATAAATGACATTAGTCTAATTTGCGTTAGATTAATATGAAAAGAAAAACATTTATTCTAAAATTGAATTGAGCCGAGTTCGAATTCCAGTCGAATCAATTACATTCACTAACGTGCTAATACTCTTGGGAAAGGTACGAATCCTCTTCTCCCCCACCCCCCAGCTATGGGTAAATAGCAGGATAGACCAGGTTGTATAGCCCTGGATTGCAACTGGTCTACCGCAGAAAGAGATAGCAACCTACTGCGGGAAAAATCTGCTTCGTCGGTTATGCATCGAAAGATACATGATCGCTTAAGCGTGTATCACGCATGGTACACAACTGACTGAGATTATAAAGTATTTTATGCGAATAAAATAGTTTGGTCGTAATTCTGAAGATTTCTCTTGGTGGCGAAATAAGACAGATTCGTTTTTAAAATCGGAAAAAACTTAAAATAACAATTTAGGTTTAATTCCTGAAGTAAGTGTTGGTTTTTGTATACAAGAATCTGTAAATAAATGCAGGAAAACAGAAAGGTACGAAAAAAAAAACGCAAAGGAAAAACGAAAAACAAAAAACACCCGTGGATCGGGAAACAGTGCTTCCATGACACAAAAACTGACTGAACGGGAAATATGGAATTACTTTTCCGATATGGAATAATAGTCAGTGAAAGCGAGATAGCAGAATTATTTCCTTTTTGTACAAACATCCTAAAAATAATCGTAAAAAAAAATTCTTTTAAAAACGGTTCACACTCGAAGATGGCATTAAACTGTTATTTTTTATAATCTTCAAGCATATCTTTATTTAATAAAAGAAACTCTTGTGATGATCAGGAACAGAGTGCATTTCAAAACCGTACTAAAAAATTACAAGTAATTTTAAAAAAATAAATATAAAGTGAGATTTCCCTCCTCCAATCTGAAAGAAAATAACATGTTTTATTAACAACAATTCTAAAAAAAAGAAGATATTTTTTGAGATTTACTGAATTTTTTCAGGTAAAAGACAGAACGAATATTACGTAGGTTTTAACTTGATATTGCATAAATTTTCCCTCATGTAATATCATCAGGGATTTATGAATAAATTGCAGACAAGCGAATTTCATAGTAAAGTTAGGAAGTAAAGTTAGGACAACTCTTACAACACGTGACCTTTTAATAATAATGTCATGTATAGGCTTCCATACATAGAAAAACGGAAACGTTTAAATTAGAAAAGAAAAAAATTAAAATTATTATAAAAATCTTCGTGCAAAACGACTTATATTAAGCTTTTCAATTTTTGATTCGTAAATATAGTTTCCACTTAATTACAATATAACCTAAAAGAAAAGAAGTAAGGTAGAATTTTAAATGATTTTTAAATTATTATAAATCATTATAATTAAAATTTTAAAAATAAAAAAAATTCTTGTAAAAATTAATTATTCATCGAAATTGTTTTTTCTTAAGACAATAGTGCCCTTAATAAATATTATTTATAGAAGCAATTAAAATCTTTTCTAAATAAATAATGTCATAGTTTTATTACATTTTTTAGTTTGCCATTCGGAGTAGATTTTCGGGAAAAAGCAGCAGTTTGAATAAAAAAATTGGATGATTTACATTCTTCAAGGAGTCCTACTTCTAACTAATAAAACATTTTTGGAAAAGAAATTTAATTTCTCGAAATTTCATGAACTTAAGTAAGTGTGTGTGTGTCGGGGGTAACATATGTAAAAAATAATTTTTACCAAGATTATCTAAAAAAATAAAAAAATAATTTAATTCATTTGTTAATATGTTCTGAAAGTTTCATTAAAATCCGACAATTATTTGTTTTTTGCAAAAATTTTGAAATCAATGTGTTTTTCGATCGGAAAAAGACACAAAAACACTAATCGTAAATATTACGTCAATCGCCGACGTAAAAAAATATAAGATTTTTAACCAAAATTTCACACGTGCTAAGATTAAAAACTTCTAAAAAATACTTTGGTCTTTCATCTTAATAATAAACATTTTGACGATAAAACTTTTTGTTTTTAATAAGTTTGCGGCCTTTTTTCATCATGTTATGGTGTTTTTTCTGCGAGTCATTGGTGGTACCTACTTTAATATATAGAAATATTGATTCAAAACTAAATTTACATTGATTACAACTGGTCCGATTTATTCAATTTCACAGATGAAATCTACTGAAAAGCATAAAAAGATGTTCGTGAAATTCATGTTTTCTGATTATCTTGTAAGGTACTGCAACATAACGTAAATAAAAGGAATTCATTTAACATAAAGTTTTCCACTCTCTTTTGAAACTAGTCTCTTTTTCAGTTATCCTTTTATATAATCAACTGCACCGAACTTTTTTCTTTATTTCTTTTCAAAGCAGGCAATTTTTATGTGGAATGGAAACAGTAAATGTTGCATTGTGTTGTTCTAAAACACGTGATCAGTAGTCAACGTCTTGCCTGTCACTTTGTTTACTATATACTTTATATCTCTTCTACATAACATATGCAAATAGATACAATCCTATTGGCCAACCCACTACACTTCACTGAACCGAGGAGGTTTAATGCACTTGGTTGTTCTCGAACTTCTACAACCTCTTTCCTCCTCTCTCCCTTAAGGTTTATGCCCTATCCTTTTTAATGGAGATATTGGTCTCATTTCATCTTCTTCCGTGTCTGAGTCAATTACGATATCTCATAATAAGCTCATCTTTTATTGTATTGTCTTGATATGAACTCATCCTTTTTTGTGTGTCAAGGTCTTCTTCCATCACGATGTCTTCCTCTTCAATTCTGGGTCTTAATTGGTCAGAATGGTCCATTATGCTTTTTCCTTTCTTTTATATAATGGCCCTGTTATATCCCCTTTGCATGACGAAATTAACTCTCTCAGGAATTGCTACGTTGTATTTCTTATATCACATCCTTTCTATTTGTCGAATAAGATATCGTTAATAGAGATCTTTTTCTACCCATTAACGCAGATGAGCTTTTCAAACCGTCTGCATCTTAAATCGTCCTATAACTAATCAGTAACCTTGTTACGTAACCGTATATACTATATACATTTTCCCCGTGTAGAGATACTATAGACTCTATAGTATCTCTACTTTGAGAAACTACTTTTAATCCCATTTTTACTGTATGCAACATTCTATTTGCACTCCCATTGGGTGATAAGGTGGTGTTTTGTAAGGGAAACAGCCAATCCGTCTCAACCAATTACATAGATCTTCATCACATATTTCTGGTGAGTTGTCTGATACCAATAATTTAGGGACCCCAATTCTAGAAAATATCATTCTTAGTATTTGTTTTATTGTAGACGTTTTTTCTGTCTTTAATTTTAAAGACTTCAGGCCATCCCGAAAAGAAGTCTACTAGAATTAGAAATAGTTCCATACCATTAATGTCTACATGGTCCATATGAACACTTGACCATGCTTCCGTTTCTTTAGGTCATAGGTGTAATCTCCTTTGTCGAAAGTTCTTTATTTCTGCACATTCTGGACTTTTGTGTACATATCTTTCTATATCGAGATAATAACCTGGCCACCATGCCTCCAATTTTAATCTCTTCTGCGTAGCTATTATCCCATGATGCACATCATCATGTACACTTTTAAAATATTTCTTCTTACTGTTTCCGGTGGTGCTATTATATCTCCATTGCATATAACACAATTTTCTATCGTTAATTTATGCTTTAATTCTTTATAAGGTCTTTCAGCTTTGGAACAATTACTCCACCTCTTCTTTTTATAGCAATCTTTCTTAATATTGAACCTTTCATAATTTCCGATATCAGTCATTGTAGAGATAATATGCCAGTTTCAACCTAATGTAATATTTCTTCATCCGGGATTTACATTTTTAATGTTTGATCTTTATTAAATTGTAACCTTGGCAGCGCATCGAAATGTGGTATTGAATTTCCTTTTACATACTTAATGCCAAAATCATAAGCCATTCATTTTATGGCCCATCTTAGAATCCTGGTAGAAGTAACATTTTCTAGCTTCTTTCTAGGGTTAAAAATAAACTCAAGAGGTTTATAATTCGACTTTAATAAGAACTTCTTTCCTAATAAAAAAATTGTCGAGTTCTGTCTGTCCTCAATGAACAATACCTTTTTGTTTCAATATTTGAATAATTTATTTCTGCTGTTGTCAATCTTCTTGAAAAGTACATTATTGGATGGTCTTCTTGCGATAAAATTGCTGACACAGTTTGCCCACTCGCATCCGTAGTTAACATAACGTCCTTTTTGGGTTCAAAAATTTTTACAATGGTTTGGTTCTTTCCGTTCTTTCTTTTTATGTCGTAAATTTCTTTTTTCTGAAATTTCGGTGATAATCAAATTCTCCAATTGTTTGGGGTATGCCATAACATAAATTTTTATTATAGCTTCAAAACTCGGCGAATCTAGAAAGAATTTTATTTCACTTTTTCATCTCTTGCCCGATTGTCTTTCAATTTTTTAGCTCTAACCTGGGTTGCAAAACACCAGATCCAAGTCTCGAGAAATTTGGGTTCATCCATCCTATTGGCGAACGCATATTGTATTGTGTTGTTTTATGACACGTGATCAGTCGTCAACTTCTTGTCTGTCTCTTCCTTTATTATACACTCTATATCTCTTCTACTTAACATATTCAAATAGGTAAAATCTTATTTACCAATCCATTACAGTAAGCATGAACTTTCACACTCCACGGCAATTCTAATTCCTTTTGTTAAACAATGTTTTAACTTAACCTATTCAACGTATCATCATCAGTAAGTAATATAGAACACAAGAAACATATTTTATTTCGTTGGTAATTTGGCATAGACCAGCTCATTCAATTGGATGATATCAATGATGTGTAACATAGTGTAGTCTGTCTATATTTCTGAGATGAGGTATTATGTACAGTATTTACATTAGTCGGACTATTGTCCTCATCTTTGTCGCCATATTTGTCACAATGTTTCGGCCGTTGTACGCTCCGGCCTTCTTCAGGTGGTTGGAATTTCGAATCGAACCCTTTATTTCGATCACTGGGGTAGACTGTTCTAGTTCCACGAGCCATGTTTGATGGATGTCAGTTATCAGTTATCTCCTGGTAATTTTCCCTCTGAAAGTTCTCCACTGCCTGAACCGGGTATTGAACTCACACTCTTCGGATCTGTCACTGGATCTAACCAAAGCCTTTATCCACTGTGCCATGTGTCCTCAAGGACTTTCAGAGGGAAAATTACCAGGAGATAACTGATAACTGACATCCATCAAACATGGCTCGTGGAACTAGAACAGTCTACCCCAGTGATCGAAATAAAGGGTTCGGTTCGAAATTCCAACCACCTGAAGAAGGCCGGAGCGTACAACGGCCGAAACGTTGTGACAAATATGGCGACAAAGATGGGGACAATAGTCCGACTAATGTAAATACTGAACATAGTGTAGGTTCAAAATGTACATTTACTACTGTTATAGACAGAGATTAAATGATTCAACATTGGGGTTAAATGAATAGAAGTATTGATAGCATGTTTGCATGGAGTACGTGGGAACAAGTGATAAAGCAAAATTAGCTTAGATAGAAATTATGTTTTTTTTATGTATTATAACAAATATTTTCAAGTCTAGATAGATAGCAATTTGTATAGATCTTTTATGAAGAATTATTAAAACATTAGTTACCATACTCTATGCATAATGATTTAAAAAAGATTTAAAAAAATGTTATCCAATTTGTGAAGGTCTTTTGAGCTTGTAACCTTAATACACTTCTCACAAAGGGACAACAGGAATGGATGTGTATTATTCAAAAATTTAAAAGCTTATTTATAGCTAGTGTACATGATATTTTAACATTTTTTTATAGAGAAATATATATTAATATTATACAAATCAGAAAATCAGCTATATTTTCTACAGATTTCTATTTTTATATAGAAATAAGCAAAAGTGTTTGATTCTGTTAAGGTTTTATCTATATTTATATAGAAATAAGAAAATAAGCTATATTTCCTACAGGTTTCACCTTTTTATATAAAAATATGAAAAATATGATTCTATTAAGATATTGCAATTTTTATATATAAATTAGTAAATGAGTTATCTATCCTACAGAATTACAAGTTTTCTATAGAAATAAGGAAACGTTCGATTTTAATAAGATTTTGTCTTTTTTATATAGAAATAAGTAAATCTGACATTCACTTTTTTATAGAGAAATATGAAAAAAAATGTTTGATACTATAAAGATTTTGACTTCCTTTTTTTAAAATAGAAATAAGAAAATGAAGTACACTTCCTACAGATTTCTATATTTTAAAGACAAATATGCAAAACTGGTTGGGTCTAGTAAGATATTAGTAAGATATTGTCATTTTTATAGAGAAATAAATAAATCAGATATATTTCCTGCAGTTTTCCACTTTTTATAGGGAAAAATATTTGATTCTAGTAAGATAATGTCTTTTGAATATAGAAATAAGTAAATCAGCAGTGTTTACTACAGATTTCCACATTTTATATAGAAATATAAAGAAGTAAATTAGTCATATTTCCACTTTTTATAAAGAAATATGGAAAAAATTACCAGTAAGATATTACCTTTTTTATTGACATAATTACATCAGCTGTATTTCCCACACATTTCTACTTTTTATATAGAAATAAGAATAATTGTTTGATTCTAGCCAGATATAGTCTTTTTTATATAGAAATAAGGAAATCAACTATATTTGCCACAGATTTTCACTTTTTGATAAAAGTATGCAAAGAAAGTTTGATTCTAATAAAATAAAGTCTTTTTTTATATACAAATTAGTAAGTCAACAAAATTTCCCGCAGATTTCCACTTTTTATATACAAATATACAGAAATGTTTGATTCTAGTAAGATATAGTCTTTTGTATATAGAAATATATAAATCAGCTTTATTTGCAACAGATTTCAACGTTTTATATCGAAATATGCAAAAATGTTTGATTCTAGTAAAATATTTTCCTTTTTGCATAGAAAATTTATATGCTCTATATTTCCCACAGATTTCCACATTTTATATAGAAATGTGAAAAATATTTTAATTCTAGGAAAAATAGTTTTATATAGAAATAAGTATATTTATTTCCCAGTGACTACCATATTGTATACAGAAATATGCAAAGACGTTTGATTCTAGGAAAATATAGTCTTTTGTTTTATATAAAAGTACTTAAATCAACATGTGTATGGAAACATGTATATACATTATATTTCCAGCAGATTTCCACTTTTTATATAGAAATATAAAAAAAAAATTATTCTAGAAACTTTTTGTCTTTTTTATATAGAAAGAATTAATCATGTATGTGCCACACAGATTGGCACATTTTATAAAATAATATGCAAACATGTTTGATTCAAGTAAGATATTTTTATATTAGTATAGAAATTAGTATCTCCCACAGATATCCAAATTTTATATAGAAAGGTAAAAAATGTCTTTTTATATAGAAATAAGTAAATCAACAATAATTCTCACAGAATTAGACTTTTATACAGAAAAATGCAAATATATCTGTTTCTAGTAGCTTTTCTCATTTTTATATAGATATAATTAAATCCGTTATATTCACATTTTATATAGAAATACGAATAATTGTTTGATTCTAGTAAGATCTTTTTGTAGAATAAGTAAATCAGCTTTATTTCCCAGTGATTACCATATTTTATGTAGAAATATGCAAAAATGTTTGATTCCAGTGATGTATTGCCTATTTTATATAGAAAAAATATGTCATGTATATTTCCCACAGTTTTCTACTTTTTATATAGAAATATACAAAAATGTTTGATTCTAATAATATATTTTCTTTTTTATATAGAAATAAGTAAATCAGCTTCATTTCCCTCATATTTCCACTTTTTATATATAAATATGTAAAAATATTTGATTCTAATAAGATATAGTCTTTATTATATAGAAATAACAAATTGGTTATATTTCCCAGTTTTCTCTTTTTATATAGAAATATGCAAAAATGTTTGATTTTATTTAAATATTATCTTATTTATATAGAAATAAGTAAATCGGCTGTATTCTCCACAGATTTCCATTTCTTACATAGAAATATGTAAAAATGTTTGATTCTAGTACGATGTTGTCTTTTTGGAGAGAAATAAATCAGCACTATTTCTTACAGGTTTTCACTTTTTATAATATAATTTCTAAAAATATTTTATTTTATTAATATTTTGTCTTTTGCATCTATAGGGAAATAAATCAGTTATATCTCCTACAGATTAAAAGTCTTAATATGCTAAGATCCAAAAATGTTATTTTCTAATCAGTTATATTTCTTATAGTTTTCTATTGTTTATTCCATTTTTGTAAGGAAACATTTGAATATATTTGATTATTTAAAGATTTTATCTAATTCATATATAAATAGGTAAATGTGTTCTATTTCTTTCCAATTTCCACTTCTTACAGAGAAATATGTTTTAATTCATATTCTTATATAAAAATAGGTAAATCTTCTATATTTCCTACAGATTCCCATTCTTTAAATAGAAAAATGTAAAAATGTTTGATTTTATTCAGATGTAGTCGTTTTATATAGAAATGAAATCTGTTGTATTTCCTTCATATATCCATTTTTTGTAGAGATATATTAAAAAATGTTTGATTGTATAATAAATACTTTGTTTTATATAAAAATATGTAAATCAGCTATATTTACTTCCGATTTCCACATTTTCATATAGTAATTTGTGTTTGATATCATTCTGATTTTGTATTTTTATATACAAATATGTTTGATTTTTGGAAAATATTACCTTTTTTATATAGAGATATGTAAATTTGCTATGTTTCTTACAGATCACTTTTTATATAGAAATATGCAAACATGTTTGATTCTTATAAGATATTATCATTTTATATCGAAATAAGTAAATCTGCTATATTCCCCGTAGATTTCCCTTTTTTTATATAGAAATATACACAAATGTTTTATTCTAGAATGATATTAACTTTTTTTTATAGAAATACATAAATCAGATATATTTCCTACAGGTTTCCACTTTTTATAGATAAATGCGAAAAAATATTTTATTCTATTAAAATTTTGACTTTTTTATACAGAAATAATGAAATATTTCTCACAGATTTCCACTTTTTGTATAGAAATATGCAATCATGTTTGATTCTAGTAAGATATTCTCTTTCTGTATATCGAAATAATTAATTCAGCTATATTTCTTACAGCTTCACACTTTTTATACAGAAATAGAGCAGTATTACGTTATTATTTATTATATATAAATAAATAAATCTGCGGTATTATATTATTATTTATTATATAGAAATAAGTGAATCAGTGGTATTATATTATTATTTATTATATAGAAATAAGTGAATCAGTGGTATTATATTATTATTTATTATATAGAAATAAGTGAATCAGTGGTATTATATTATTATTTATTATATAGAAATAAGTGAATCAGTGGTATTATATTATTATTTATTATATAGAAATAAGTGAATCAGTGGTATTATATTATTATTTATTATATAGAAATAAGTGAATCAGCGGTATTGTATTATTATTTATTATATAGAAATAAGTGAATCAGCGGTATTATATTATTATTTATTATATAGAAATAAGTGAATCAGCGGTATTATATTATTATTTATTATATAGAAATAAGTGAATCAGTGGTATTGTATTATTATTTATTATATAGAAATAAGTGAATCAGTGGTATTATATTATTATTTATTATATAGAAATAACTGAATCAGTGGTATTATATTATTATTTATTATATAGAAATAAGTGAATCAGTGGTATTATATTATTATTTATTATATAGAAATAAGTGAATCAGTGGTATTATATTATTATTTATTATATAGAAATAAGTGAATCAGCAGTATTGTATCATTATTTATTATAAAGAAATAAGTTAATCAGCAGTATTATATTATTATTTATTATATAGAAATAAGTGAATCAGCGGTATTATATTATTATTTATTATATAGAAATAAGTGAATCAGTGGTATTATATTATTATTTATTATATAGAAATAAGTGAATCAGTGGTATTATATTATTATTTATTATATAGAAAAAGGTGAATCAGCAGTATTTCCTACACATTTCCAATTTTGTTATAGAAATACGCATAAATGTTTGGTTTTATTCAGGTTTTGTCTTTTTCATATAGAAAGGAGTATATCAGCTATATTTTCTATAGACATCGAAGTATAGAAACTTTCTTTTATAATAATGATAATGAGAAGAAATATGTTGTAGACATAAAAAAAACTGACCTGATTCCTTGCATGAGTGAAGATATTTACTATAAATACATCTGGACATCATAACGAAAGAACAAATAGTTTTTTCGTTTTTCTTAAAGAAAAATCATTTCACCCCAAGCAAGACAATAAAGTCACTAAGACGCAAGGGATTACTGAGTGTTATAGAATATGAGAAAATATACTATTAAGGAGTGAGAGCAATAAAAGAACAAGATTTAAGAACACAGAAGATAACGATTGACATTGCATTTAAATTTTTGAAAATCAAATTTGACTGGGAAGCAAGAAGCCTGAAGAGAGTCCCACAAACGCGATGTACGACAGAAGAAATTTACAGTTGCATCTCGCCATTTCAACGGTAAAATTATGAAACCTTGCCAATCTTGTACTTAAAATTTAGTCTCCAAGAGGGAAGGACGAATTGAACTTAGACAGGAAATTGTGGAGAGCCATAATTGCCCACGTCCCAAAGGGAAACGATACATAGAAGATATCCAAAAGTATGTGACAGTAGTGTAACTGTCATCAATCCTGAAGGTGGAATTGGAGAGCTGAGTTCAAATTCCAACCCTGTTAGTTGCGTTCACTTTCGCACTCATGCCTCTGAGAAAGGATTAAATCCATCTCTCTTCCCTCCAGCTATGGGTTAAATAGCAAGCTAGACTAGACTCTCAAGACTTGAGTGGCAAACATTCTAAGAGAAGGACAACTTTAAATTCTAAATTGCAGAGATGGCAACGGAAAACCATTCCACTATCTTCCCCTAAGAATTATTCACAAATGATAAAGAAAAGGAATCTTTGGAGAAACATGATCGTCTACGTCCTTTAAAATATTCATGGTAACGAATTAAGTGTCCGACATTTTGATTTTATTCAAATTCACTTAATCGAAATAATTTAAATAATAAATTGTTATAAGTATTTTTCTTCAAAATTTTACATAAAATACATCTGTATAATTGATTTATTTTTTTTTTAGATCTTTTGCCTGATTACAACTTCGTAAGCTTTTTTGTAATTTATAATGAAATCGTTTCAACCTCAAAATAATTTCAGTTTGAAACATGCCAGTTGTACAGCAGGTTAATGCAAAGAGAAATTCGGATTTCCTTTGCGAAAAAACATGGTTAATTTGGAAGAACAGATATTGACATTCCCAGGCAGCATATCTCTAAATTATTGTTTCTCAGCCATTTTTCTTCAGGGCACACTTGTAAAACTCTGGGGTGCACTTTAAATTTTAATAATTTTGTCATGCAATTTGAAAATAGGAAAATAATAAATAAGTCTGAAATAAACACTTATTTTTAAGACATTACATTGAATACTTAAGTATACTTGTGTGAAACCTGAGTTTTATGTGCTTTGGTAATTTTTTGAATATTAGGCCTTACATGTTATTTCTTGAAGGAAAAAAAAAAAGGAAAGGATTATCCACTTCTTAAAGATTAAGGAATTTATCATCCAGTTTAAGATATCAAAATACAAAGACTTAACATAGACATGGAAGCCAATTACTTGGTGTCTGCAGCTTTTAAAAAAATTTTCAAACGTTTTTTTAAGAATAATTAATAAATTACTCTTCTGTTAACTTGGGGGTGCACCTGGCTACCTTTCAGGGTGAATTAATGCGCCGCGGCACACCGGTTGAAAAATGCTGCTCTAAATGTTTGTTCCAGAATGATCTTCAATTAACTAAGATGCTGTAGCTCATTTAAAGTCCCGGCGATACTTTTGATTTTAAATTTAATTTACATATCATGCGCTTATCAAACACCATATTTTATTGAAAGGCGTTAAGTGGTTTTTTTTTTCTTCATTTTTTAATTATTTTTAATGTTGGAGGAGTCATATGTATCACTTTATTTCTTTAATAAAACGAATATTCTTAGTTTTAACAAGAAAGTAATGACATTTTATGAAAATAAACCGTTTTCAAAAATAGACAAAATGTAAACAAAATAAAAGGAAAATACCAAAAAAGTAAACTCACAAAAGAAGAAAAAAATAATATATTAAAGATATAACATGTCCTTTATTGTTAAAAAGGTCTTATTTATACATGACAGCGCTGATAACCGTCTTGTAATTGGAAATGAGTATTAAAACCCTTGCACGGTTTTCATAAAGGAAAACAAATCTGAAATATTGCCAAAGCCTTCTTCGCTTTTATGCTAATGTAATTTTCGGTTGTGTTTTATTCAGTTTTAGATGAACACTGTTCCGTGCAAAAAACATTTTCTGACACACACACACACACACACACACACACACACACACACACACACACACACACACACACATATATATATATATATATATATATATATATATATAAATATAAAAGTGGACATGGAAGTCAGCACTTAGAGGCGACAGTCTGTTTCATGCTAGTGCAATCGTCAGGCGACTCCCTAGCATGAAACAGACTGTCGCCTCTAAGTGCTGACTTCCATGTCCACTTTTATATTTACACACGCTCTATCTCTGATATTGAGCACTTTACCCCATAAATATAGCACACTTTAAGACTATATTTCTGCATATATATATATATATATATATATATATATATATATATATATATATATATATATATATATATATATATATAAACAACCTAACACCAATAATAAGCCTTTTATTCATATTAATCCTCCCACTCTCTCTCTCTGTATATATATATATATATATATATATATATATATATATATAGATATATATATATATATATATATATATATATATATATATATATATATACATATATATATATTTAAATAGATTGTGGGAGGTACAAAACTGGAAAATAGCGAGAAAGACAGAGAATTTGTTTCTAATAGGCATTATGTGAGATGAAAAATAAAAAATAAGGAATGAAACATTCACTAAACAGACCAACCGGTTTCATTCCCTAGCTTATCATGGTCAACGGGGAACATTTATTTTATAATAAATAACTATTAATGACGCAAACAATCTTCATACAATTAAAAGATTAAAAGTGAAAATGAATAATCTGTATGAAGGGAAGAAAAAGAAAAAGAAAAGTATTCTTCAACCGAATATCGCAATATATATATATATATATATATATATATATATATATATATATATATATATATATATATATATATATATATGAACCGAATACGGGGTCGGTTAAATGGAATAAAATTCCAATAACAAAAAACACTATTTTTAAAAAAGTGCTCAGTACAAAGTAGAACGAATATATATATATATATATATATATATATATATATATATATATATATATATATATATATATATATATATATATATATATATATATATATATATATATATATGTTTGTGTGTGTGTGTGTGTGTGTGTGTGAACGAATATATATATATATGCATATATATATGTGTGTGTGTTTGTACATGAAGAATTGATGCTTTTATATTTCATTTGAATTGTTTATGATTTCAAATGTTATAGTTAATGCTCGTATTTGAAATGGACGCACCAAGTTCGATTCCTGCCCGAGAGCACATTTTTTTTATTAAAATTTCTCGAATAAAAAAAAACGAGAGACATAATATAAAATGTTTAAATAAAAATATAAATGTGGCGTCTATTTCAAATGGGTGTATCCATTATAATAACATTTGAAGTAATATATATATAACAAAGATCATTTAAAGTGTTCAGGGTAGCACTTGAGCAAGTGTAGGTTCCAGAAAGTAAGTGTTCTTGTGAAGAAGTTGGAACATTCGGAACACGGTGGAAATATGAATGATTCCATTCCGTGGAAGTAGTATGTCATATCCAAGTAGAAAAGGTCTGAAGTGGTGGAACTAGAAAATGGAGCTCATCTGAACATTTTCCATAGAAACGGCGATAGGCTAACAATAAACTTGAGAAAGTTGTTGTCGGGTCAAAAGTAAGTCATCGCTCATAAGACCGCGTAAACGATTTTTGAATCTTTCAAGTGATGAATGAATGGCTTGACAAATATTCGGAGAAACGGACGACTTTGAAAAGATGGTCTACAATGACGACGACACAATTTTTAGAAAAAAAAGAAGTGAGGTCTAACCGTTTAGGACTGACAATTGCTGCTCTTACTCCATTTCATTTATTACTTTTTGAAAAATCTTCAATACGAATGTTAAATTGCACATTTTGACGTTATTTTTAGTGGATAACCATTTTTAAGTAGACGCACTGCTCATTTAAAAACAGTATATGTATTTGTCTCCATCTACCGGCCTGAATATTCGAGAAATCTTCTTAAAGAAAAATATGCGATCTCTGGCAGGATTCGGACCTATGTCTCTTTTGACAAGAGAAACTGTCGTTAGATCCAACGTGCTTATAGCGACTCAGTCACGGAGTACGATGTCAATCAAACAAAGTTGAATAGTGCCGCATGAACGCAAATCTTTCTTCGACTTAAATAGCGGATTAATAAATAAAAATTAATTTCGGATTAATAAATAAAAATTAATTTCGGATTAATAAATAAAAATTAATTTCATATTAATAAATAAAAAAATCAATCACTTCTTTACATTTACTTTTGTTTGTTTACGTTAGGATACGAAATATATTAATATTCCGAGAGTCGGAGAAACATTTGCGTTTATAAAGCATTATTCAAAACTTCTTGATCATCGACGCACTCTGTAGCTGAGGCGGTATAAGCACATCGGATCTAATGACGGATATCCTGCTAAAGATGACGCAGGTTCTAATCCTGTTGGAGTGTGCATCTTTTTCTTTAATATGATTTATCTAATATTCAGGCCGATAGAATAAAATAAATACACTGAATCGAGCGTATACTCAAATATAGATATCCACTAAAAATAACGTTTAAGTAATTAAATCTATCGGATTAATAAAAAAAATCGATTAATTCTTTATAAATTACATATTAACGTACAATACGGTCTGGAGAGGAGTTTGTTTGGTGTGCGAAGCTTAACAGTAACTTTATAAATGAAAAAAAAATTACTTGTGTGTGGATCGCGAAGGCGAATGTGTGAAGTCGAGAAAGATTTGCGTTCTTTTCAGTCAGAATTGAACATAAAAAAATGAAACAGCAGCAGCAACCTTGGCGGCGGTGGCGGCGCCTGGTGGCGGGTTGGAATAAAGAATAAATCCTATTAAGCGTACATAATGCTTTCTCAATTCTAATATCTCAAAATGAATTTCGACAGATATTGATTAATCAACAATTTGGGTCGTTGGCTGCCATCTTTTATATTTTTTGTAGTCTTGTTCATCTGAACCTGATGCCAGTGTAAAAGAAAAATAATGCAATTAAAACGGATATGAAAAACATTTTTAAAAAAAACGACAAAAAAAAAAAACAGGAAAGAATAACAAAAAAGCTTACATTACCGTAAAGTGTTAATATCGAAAGGCAGATAAACAAACGAAAAAGTAAAAAAAAAAAAAAAAAGAAAGCATTTTAACCAATTTGTCGATCCTCTCCCACCAGAGCTCAATCGAGGATAAGAAATATACAATATTCCTTGATTTATCATTTAAATGTTAGTGCGCCACTGGCTCCATACGGAAAACGGTTTAGAGGGTGAAAGCATGAATTAATCAGCATGTGATAGCCACTATTCAGAATGACAATTTGAATATTTGCATACGTCTGTTAACGACCTCTGGTCGGGGATAACTGAGCATTTATTCATTAACTATCAACGTGCGAGTTCCTATAACCGAAAGATTTCTTCGGTATTGTGGAAAGCTCACTCTGATTTTCAACTCAAGGTTTTAGAGTCAATTTATATTAAGTCCTTCCAACCATTCCTACGTAAGCAGAAGTCGTTGCTTTTAGGTTTAAGTATAATTAGCCTGTGATGTTTACATGTTTATCCCATAACACTCGGTTTCTGATGTTGCTGGTTTTTATCATTGTGCACATTTCTGGTTCTTGAATCTACAAAAACAGATTTTTACATCATATATCGATTCACTTTCCTATAAAAGTTAAAAAATATCTTTTTGAATAAACAAAGACCATTCAGTAAAAGAAACTCAACATTCATGATATATATATATATATATATATATATATATATATATATATATATATATATATATATATATATATATATATATATATATATATATAAACATTAAAAAAACATCCAAGACAAAATAAAATCACACATTGAGGGATTTGGGTTTACTCAGGGAATATAATTTCCACAGGAAGCCCACTAACGAACAACAACAATATTCCTCGGAAACGTACGTACCATTTCTTTGTTTGTTCCTCGTCTCGTTGAAATAGGCAACAGACGTGTCCAAGAATTCCTACTTCAAAATCTTTCTCTTCGTGCTTCAATTTAGTTAAAAGGCTAATATATAATAAATATAATCAATCTTATTGTCAACATTGTTATCATTTTGTTGACATTTTATTCCTCAAATCCACACACACACACACACACACACACACACACATATATATATATATATATATATAGTCAAAGCTAATGAGCTAGACAAACCTACCAAGGTTTCACTTAGACAGATCGTTTAAAGTGATCTGCCTAAGTGAAACCTTGGTAGGTTTGTCTAGCTCATTAGGTTTGACTAGGTATGCTCTACGTTTGTATCGAGCTCTTTAGTTAGTTGTTTTCTCGTATCGGGTTTTTTTCTATGGGCCTTGAACATGTATCTGTGCGATTATTTTCGACAGACTTTCATGTTCCTGGCTCTTTCTTTTTTAAAACCCTTTTTTTCCCTTCGAGATTGATTTAACTATTGGTAAATCAAGAATTCGAAGATTTTTCGACACGAGTATAGTTACCTATATATATATATATATATATATATATATATATATATATATATATATATATATATATATATATATAACTTAAGTTTGCATTCACTTACTATGTCACATTGTTATAGTATTGTTGCCTGGCTATACTGGCCCATACTGGGAAAATAGGAAATTGTCGTTTACTGGAGATAAATGACTATAAAGATGCTGACAGTAATTTCTTGTTGGCGCCGCCATTTTGGCTTCGTTCGTACACTTTTCAGTACAGACTAAGCTACCCCCCCACCGACATACAATATGACAAAGAAAAGTTACAAAACAGGTTATATTTTATGCTTTTTATATTTTAAAAGACTATTCTGATTTGAAAATAGCGCAAATTGTTAGTTAATTGATACACACAAGCGCTAGGGACCATTATATCACGGTGTCTTGAAAAAGTATATATGAGGAGTAATCAAAACGTATCGGAACTGTTGCTATGGTAACGAGCTGAAGTACGCAGAGTGAAGCCGCTTGGCACATATAGACTTTGGAATCTGTCACGTATGCCCACTAAATTATAATGTTGTTGCTCACTTCCGTTCTTTATAGCAGTGCTTGGAAGGAAAGTGTGTAGAGTGTGGTCGTCTCACCTTAACACAGAGTTCTGATCAGTGACCATGGCATGTGAAGCAGCCTTTGGCTTATTACAACATTCCCCAGGTACGAAAACCACCTCATTCCCCAGATCTCTCCCCATGAAACTTTTTTCCTCTTCAGAAATCATATCTCACTTGGAAGGAACAAGATTTCAAGACGTCAAGGCAATCCAAGTGAAAGTGACGAGGCAGCTGTTCGCTATCACAAAAAGGAGTTTCAGAAAAGCTTCCATTAATCGAAACGACGCTGGATAAAGTGTGTGGCTTTAGAAGGGGGGGGGCTACTTCGAAGGAGATTAAATACCGAATTGATATGTGTTGTAGTTTTCTTTTTATACCACTAGTCCCGATACTTTTCGATCAGACCTCCTATATACATTGACAACAGGCAATGTAAATTTCATATAGCCATATAAGTACGTTCACTGCTGGGAAAGTGTTGACCGAATCTTGACAGTTAATTTAATTACTTACTACCTAATGGCGGAGTAAGGGATGGCGGCCCGGGCTGAGGAATCGGGGAGCCGAATTCGAAATCCATTACATTTACTTACGTGCTAATAATGTATCCTCTCCCCCCCCCCCAGTTATGGGTAAATAGCAGGACAGACCGAGTTCTATAGCCTTGTATGGCAACTGGTCAACTGCAGAAAGAAATGGCAACCTACTGCGGGTAATAATCTGCCTCGTCAGCCATGTATCGAAAGACACATGATCGCCTAAGCGTGTACCACGCATGGCACATAATACAGACTGACTACCTAACCTTATTATATAATCTTTTTTTTATAGCACAAGTCCCGATACTTTTTAATTACATGTCGTACAACAGTGGAAGAACACAGCCCGCCTCGTTAAACAATTAATTTACGATCGGTCTTTTATATAGCGATTTTCCAAGCGTAGCTTAGATGTGGCACAAGGCCGAAAGTATGGGGCACCCAGTGAGGATCGAACTCACTACTCAGTCGTAATTGTTCTAGCGAGACAAGCTGGCTAACCATTACACCACCTCGGGGTGCTCTAGTGATTTTCCAAGCGTAGCTTAGATGTGGCACAAGGCCGAAATTAGGGACCACCCAGTGAGGATTGAACTCACTACTCAGTCGTAATTGTTTTAGCGAGCCAAGCTTGCTAACTATTACACCGCCTCGAGGTGTCCAAAAGTGATTTTCCAAGCGTAGCTTAGATGTGGCACAAGGCCGAAAGTAGGGGGCACCCAGTGAGGATCGAACTCACTACTCAGTTGTAATCGTTCTAGCGAGACAAGCTTGCTAACCATTACACCACCCCTAGGTTGTCATTAAAATCACTTAATAAACAAATTTGGAATGACTTTTATATATATTACGAACAAATTGTGTTTACAACGCAAGTAGTGATATTTAATTTGATTTTTAATAGCATATTTTAATAAATATTTAATTTATGCTATTTATCTTTAATTAATAAACAATGTTCCTGCCGATCGACTTTTATTTTGTTTTTTAATTTATCATTGTTGTATAGAATGAGTTTATATCTGCTTTATAAAAATTATGTCGTAAATTAGCAGAAAAAGTATTAGTGTGTTTGCATTTAACGAAAACGAACAATAAATGCAATCTTGGCTTTTAAAAATTGTTTGAAGAGGCGGACATAAAGTAAATAATTAAAAGAAGAAATCTTCATAGAATTCTATAATTTTACGCGCGGTAAAGTTAGATACGATCGTACTTTCTGCAGTGTCCATAATAACCAAAGATGTCGTCTGACATTTCACATTTCCATGAATTAGTCGAACGGTGCTGAAAAAGATTACGGAATTATCTAAATAAATTTGAAAAAAATTGGACGTTTACTTAATTCCTTTTTCGTATTATTATTAATAAAAACATTAATTATTTATAATAATTATCAATAAAAACATTATTAAATTTTGTATAGACGTATAAATACGTCCACCGCAGAGAAAATGTTAACCAACTCTTGACAGTTAATTTAATTCATTGATTTATTTACTACCTAACATAATCTTTCCGGATTTAACAGTGCTGCAAAAAATCCCTTGTATACTAAGGGCGCCATGATTGAAAAAGATTTTAGGAACGGTTGACTTTGGTCTTTAAAATCACTTAATAAACAAATTTGGAATGACTTAGAGGTATTGGTTAAGAGAAACAAGAGTATCGATTTTTAGAAGGGAATAAGTGAAGCTTTTGGGCGGAAGAATCTTGATCTGCTATTATATCTGCCAAACTGAACTCTTGAATTGTAAATCGATCATCCACTTTAAAGACAATTCACTTGCTTCGCGAATAAATGAATTTCCGAAAAGATCAAATTCAGTGAATGGAATTCAAACTATATTATGAAAGTATATTTCCTACCACCTTTTGCGTTTTTTTTTGCGTTTTTCACTAACAAATCTAACCTCATGCAGTTGCTTAGTGTTTTCTAACAAAAGGGTGCCGTGAACAATATTAGGAATTAGTGTGCTTTGATATTTAAAAATATCAAAAAACAAGAAAGGAGGTCACCGAATCAGAAGATGTTCAAACGTTGATGTTTCGATACAAAATTGGCCATTTTGCATTTAGCATAACTATAGATACATACATAACACAACCCATACATTCAGTTAAGAGTAAAAAATAAAATCATCCTTGATAATGGCTAAAAGTATAGCCGAAAGCGCTCGGACATGCAGAACTTTTGAAGAGTTTTTACACATTTTGTGTCCAGAAAAGAAAATACTTGTACGTACAGAAGAAAAAAATAAATAAAAAGCTTCATCGTAGTACCTTGTCAGTCGTCTTTAACAAAACACTTACACACACACACACACACACACACACACACACACACACACACACACACACACACACACACACACACACACACACACACACATATATATATCACGGGTTCTGGTTATATATATATATCACGGGTTCTGGTTACTTTCAAGCAAAATCACGTGAATTCCAAAGTTCCTCATAGCTTACTAAGTTCTGTTTATAATTTAACCGAAAAAATTATTTCGACCAATTTTGTCTTTTCTAATGACCCAATTCCAATGGCCTAGATCAGATTTCCCATCAGTAAACAAAAATGCTTTGATCTAATTTCGCTACTCAGATCCACTCCAATTTCAATAAAAAAATATACGTCTGTGTGTGTTTCCCCGACTCTCTTCTCTGTCACATTTCTCTCTCTCTTTCTCTCCTCTCTCTCTTTCTCTCTCTCTCTCTCTCTATATATATATATTGAGAGAGAGAGAGAGAGAGAGAGAGAGAGAGAGAGAGAGAGAGAGAATATGCAGTTATAAAGAGGAACAAAGTCTTATATTAATGGAATGGTTAAGTCATAAAGTGCTTGGCAAGAGGAAATTTTACACTCAGGTTTGTCATAATCATACCCCACTACTACACGCACTTATTAATTCTAAAAAAAAAATTATTTCAAACTCCCATTTTTATTTCAAAACACATCACTTATTTATTTTCGTGGAAACATCCTAGAAAAGTATTTTAATTAATAGAAAATGATATTTTAGAATTTCTAAAATGTTCGATACAGATTCTAAACCTTTTTCAAATTTCAATCCATTCAATTCTAAAAATGAATTCAACTTATAAAAATCAAAATAAGTATTTTAATCTTTTTCTTGTTATTTTAAAAATAATTTTAAAGATATGACTGAGAAAAAAAAAATTTTCAGAATTCTTTTATGAGCAATATTTTACAGTTGGGAACAGACGAACTGAACCACTTAGCCAAAAATTAATTTGTTTATTCTTTTACAAAGAAGTTTTAAATATTCGACGATGTACTTTCAATATAATCTTAACTGCAATGCAAATTGTGGTATTCACATGGGTCCATTATGAGTGGAGAAGGAGAACTAAACGCATTGAATTCATATAAGTTAAGAGCTACAAGAGAAACGTAGAATGAGCTGCTTTTATAACTAAAATTGCACAAAATTAAATTTATTAATGCTTTAAAAATTGATATTCAATTACGCGCACATAACCTTGAAAAATGTATGAATCCAGCTCTTCTCCCCCCAGATATGTGTTAATTAGTAAGAGTTGTATCAGTAAAATCTTTATTTTCTCCCAAAATTTTCCTACAATCTAAAAATAATTTCTGGTTTTAAATAACCTGCAAAAAGCTGATAAGCCACAAAAAACAAATCCTCGCCTCTCAGAGTCAATCAATATGTGCTGAACGGCTAAAAGAAAAAATAATTATACCAGGGCATCAGCAGTATAACTTACAAACAGATTAGGTTTAAAACCAGCAGCCAATTCTTCTGCTTAGAAAGGGAAGGCTGTTTTGACTTGATATAAATGGACTCAAGAATTATTCAAATGGTAATTTGAATGTGCTGATTGAGGCAGATGTGTTCAGAAGCGTATGCCAATTTTCAAACTGCCCTCCACAGATCTTAGCTGGCTCTTCAACCTCTGATTGGTTCTGATAATATAACCAGCATCACACTGATATTTTTTATTATAGATAAGTGAACTATTATTATGGAAACATTTTTGTGGACGAATTTTACTATGGATTAGGAATGAGTGTATTGCTAAAAAAAATAATACATCTGCACACTTTGGTAAATTACATGCCTACTTTTATGGCATTGTACACACTCAGGGGTTATTTTTTTTTGTCCCCAAACAACAAAAACTGAATTTGATTAAGACTTTAGTTAATCGGACCGTAATTATATTTTCCAAAACCAAATCAAATTCGGAAATCGAATTTACTACATAGATTTCGGAGGAAAATGGACACTCTCTGGACCATATACAATCTAGCATTCAATTAAATTGTGTTAAAATTGCACAATTTAACAAATGCAAATTGTATGGTACAGAAAAGTGTACCGTCTATTTGCGATTACCGGTGATTAGTGAGATTAGCACTGGATTTTCTAAGCAAATCACCCAGTGTCTAACCTTTCTGCTAGTCTATGGCTTGTTTTCCTTTCCCAATCTATGATAAATTTCACTCGCAAAGACGTAATTTATACTGCTGATTCCTTGACATTGAATTCTTCCTCTTGTCTTTTTTCTTTTAGTCTTTGTGCACATATTTTTGTCCTCAATTGGATTTGAAGAGCGAGGATCGATAACCATTTAGCCGTTTTTTTTGTTATTTCTTTATCATATTTTTTCCACCCACAGCTTTTACGGCGAGTAACTTTTTTTTAGTCTTCTACTCCTCCAGTTTTTATGTTTTGGATTTATTTAGATACACTTTTAAAATGTCCGTTTTTAAAGCATTATTAAAATTTTGTATCCCACAGTTTATTTAAAAGAATATACGCGGTCGAGATACCATTTGAAGTGTTTGACGAATGTGAAATCTCGACATTATTCATGACTTTTCCCAATTAGGTCATAGACTCCTTCACGGCCTTTTGCACAGGAGTAGAAGTTTATTCCTTCTTTTCTGTTTATGAGTGGGTTTCCGATTCCTTCTAAAATTTACTTCAGATCAATACATCTAAGACTCCGCCTGGACTTTGAAATTTGATTAAATAATTTTTTTTCTCCTCTATAGGAGAAGATAGGTTCACCTTCTCACTGATCTTTTGTACAGGAGTAGGTTCATCTCTTGTTCTCTATTTAGGATTGGCTTTCCGATTCATCCTAAAATTATTTCATTTTCTTTCAATTCCAGTAGGTCCTTGCGTCGTAGTGGCTTGGGAGGAGGGAGAATTGATTTTAAAAAATACAACAGCGATCATCTATGAAGACAAGACTGACAAATGAAACGCATTAGAAAATTCTTTGTAAAGTTTATATTTATTTGCGGTAAAAAAAAGTTCATATAGGAAAAGTGTGTAATTGCACAGGTTTGATGAAGACTAGCTTATTAATCATTGAGTTTAACAGAAGTATAAGCATGCAATTCCCTTAGTTAATATCTTGGAGCAGCCCACTAATGTCTTTAAAAGACACTGCCCCCTGTCTCTGACATGGTCTGAGAGATAACTGCTGTATAGCAAGAAATTACAGAAAATATATGCAAATACACATGAGGTATCATATCTACAGGTCGAAGGTTATTTTTAGGTTTTATTTTTATTTATCTGTATGTATGTGTGTGGGGGTGCATTTTTCAATCACTCACTTTTATTGCAATCCGTACGCTTATTTATTTTCATGGAAACCTTACAGAAAAATATCAGTTCTTAGAAAATGATCATTTCGAATTGCGAAACTGATTTGAAGCAGATTCTAAAACTAAATTATCCTTCATTCAATTCGAAAAATGAATTCGAAAAATAACAGACCGTATTTTATTCTTGTACCGTGTCGTCTTTTTTCATTATTTTAAAAATAATCTAAAAGATATCGCTAAGAAAAAGTTTTGGAAGACTGGGACGTTTCCATGGATATATATTGTATTCGTTCATGGCCATATATGCAGCAACGCATAACGAGCCGCGAAGTCTAACAAATAAATGACATTGAAAGAATGCTTTGACTGGAAAGAGCGATAACAGCTACTTTTGTTTGTATTTATAGTAATTTACTAAGCATAACTTAGATGTGGTACAAGGCTGAAAGTATGGAGCACTCAATTAGGATCGATCTCACTACTCAGTCGTAAGTGGTCTAGAAAGACAAACTTGCTAAGCATTGCACCACGTCGAAGTGCTTGTTATGGTGTTTTTTAAGTGTAGCTTATATGTGGCACAAGGTCGAAAGTGTGGAGCACCCAGTGAGAATCGAATTCACTACTCATTCGTAATTGATATAGCGAGTTAAGCTTGCTAACCATTATACAACGTCGAAGGGCTCTCTGATTTTCTAAGTGTAGCTTAGATGTGGCACGTGGAAGAAAGTGTGGAGCACCCGGTAAGTAGCGAACTCACTACTCAGTCGTAATTGATCTAACGAGACAAGCTTGTTAACTATTACATCATGTCGAAGTGTCCTATAAATGATTTCCTAAGCGTATCTTAGTTATGGCACAAGGCCGAAAGTATGAGGGCACCAAGTGATGATCGAACTCATTACTTAGATGTGGTACAAGTCCGAAAGTGTGGAGCACTGAGTGATGATCGATCTCACTACTCAGTCGTAATTGATCTCGCAAGACAAGTTTATTAACCATTACACCAAATCGAAGTGGCCATTATACTTTTTGAATTTCTGTTTTTGAAGCATTAACAAAAATATACACCACAACAGATTATTTAAAATGAATTTATTTATATCAGTCAGTTATGTGGCATGCATGATGCATGCTTAGGCGATCATGGACCTTTCTGATGAGATTTTTTTCCGCAGTAGGTTGCTATTTCTTCCTGCGGTAGACCAGTTGCCATCCAAGGTCTGTTCTGCTATTTATCCATAGCTGTGAAAGAGGATTCATATCTTTCCCAAGAGTATTAGCACGTAAGTGAATGCAATGGATTCGAATGGAATTCGAACTCGGCTCTCCGATTCCTCAATCCGAGCCGCTATCCATTACTCCACCGTACCTCCTCATTATTACGCTTTTATTTATATAATTTAGGATATAAAAGATATTGTTGATTGATCAATTTGTTTTTTACAATCACAATTCACCGAAAAATAATTTTAGCATGTAATTTTTTTTTAGATAATAATGGTTTAGTGATGCAAATCTTACTAATTAACCCCTTGATAGGGAAGAAGAGGTGGGTTCATACCTTTCGCAATGAATTTGCCCGTAAGTGAATATAACAAGCCCAACTGGAATTGGAACTCGGCTCTGCGATTAACAATTCCGAACCATTATCCACGACACAGTCTCCACATCCAATCTTACAACAATGGTCATCCATCTTGCGGTCAATCATCTTGCTGTCAGCAAACCTACAGGTACAGAAATAGAATTGACTGACCAGGTTCGACGTTGCTTAACTTCGATGATTGTACGGGAACAGGGGTTTCAACGTGATATGGCCGTAAGCAAAAGATATTGGTGAGAAAAAGAAGTGTTTGATGAGAGTGAAACTTCGACATTATCATGCCATTTAGCAATCAGTTCATGGCTATATACAGCAACGCCCGATGATCCGTGAAGGGGAGTCTAACAAAGGAAGCACATTAGAAACAAAGGCTTTGTAAGTTTTATATTTATATATTATTTAAGGCGATAAAGTTACTAAGATGCAAGAAGTTACTGACAGTCAAAAGATGAGTAAGCGGTAATGTGAAGAAAGGACAATAAAAGAATAGAATTCAAGGAGACAGATGAAAATTGATGTTTCGTTAACATTTTTGAGAACTTATACTGAAATCAACCCCCCCTGCAGGTGTGTAAAAAAATGAATTCAACAAATACACAAAAATGTCCTCCTCCAACATTGCAACATTCCTCGAGCTTCTCCAGAACACTAAGACACACAGCACGACACAAATCCCGATCTGCATCAATTTCAAGAAATACTTCTGAGATGCACTCCTTTAATTCATCCACTCTGCATTGGGTATTTCTCTCATAAACCTTGTTCTTTACTACACCCCCAAAAAAGAAATCCATTGGTGTTAGGTCAGGTGAACGTGTTGAACATTAGATGCTGCCCCTTCTAGCGAAGCAACGCTGTGGAAAGGTTTGGTTAAGGTAGTTCCTAACTGCCAAAGCATAATATGGAATACTGGTTTGAAATTATGATTTGGTTATATTACATCTAAAACGTGAAATAAATAGCAAAACTGCTGTGAGGCTACTGTTGGCCCACCGTGTGTTTGAAGAAGATTGTTATAAGTCTCATTAAATAATTTGCTGTATGTTTACATGCCCCATTCCTTCATTCAAATACCAATTCCTTCATTCAAATACCAATTCCTTCATTCAAATCATCTAAATTCTAGGTTAATCCGATCCACCTCCTCGGATTCTTCTAATTTCCACAGCGGCTTATAAGATTTTGAAAAATATATCAAAAGCCCGGTTATTCCAACACCTCCTTTTATTCAAGAGAAGATAATTCAGGAAGAGCATAAGATGGTGGTTTAAGTCTTTGAAGATTGCAGGTGGCAGGGAAACAAGAAAGCGGAAGAGAAGTGCAAGAAAAGAAACTATTAGAAGAGAACTTACAGTTTCATCTATTTTAATAGTAAAACGAAGAGACCAAATTGCCAATCTAGTCGTGCGCTGAAATTCATGCGATCGAAGTACCATTTGGTGTGTTTGACGAGAGTGAAACTTCGACATTAATCATGCCATTTCGCAATCAGTTCAGGGCTATATACAGCAACGTGAAGGGGAGTCTAACAAAAGAAGCACATTAGAAACAAAGGCTTTGTAAAGTTTATATTAATATGCGGTAAAAAAAATAATATGATGCAGAAGAAGATTGATTTTTAACTCTCTTAAATAATTTCCTGTATATTTACGTACCATTCCTTCACTAAATTCTAATTACAATATTTACATTGTTCGGACTGTTGTCCTCATCTTTGTTGTCATATTCACGACGTTTCGGCCGTTGTACGCTCCGGCCTTGGTTGAAATAATCCAGTTACTTGACCCAAAGAGTTGCCGGTTCAATTCCTGGCCACAGAGGTGAGCAAAAACTTGGAGAGTTGAGTTGCTAAAAGCAAATAACTGAAACTGAGATACCCGGAAGAGGCATGGTATGTGGATGAAACTTACAACGGCCGAAACGTCGTGAATATAACAACAAAGATGAGGACAACAGTCCGACCAATGTAAATAGTTACAATACTTCATCTCAGAAATATAGACAGATACAACTAAATTCTAGATTAATCTTAACCACCTCTTTGAATTTTTCCAACGTGTTATAATATAGATTTCGGTTCAACTTCACATTTCCAGAATTTCGCATTTCTAGAATTTCGCATTTCCAGAATTTTGCATTTCCAGAATTTCGCATTTCTAGAATTTCTGAACTTGGAGAAATATCAGTCGGATGTGTGGATAGTGTGAAGCTGGGATCCCCAAAGTGGGTAGTACTGCTACCTCCCTCGGAGAGCGGTGGAAATATCCAGAGGGCTGTGAGGACAAAAGTGTTTGTAGGCAGAATTTAAATGTACTACTAGATTGGCAAGTAGGTCTCATTGTCGAACTCTCTCCCGGTTTCTTGTTTCCCTGCCACATACCATCTTACAAACCTTGTTTTTTTTTATTGTCCTTTCCCCTCACTAGCATGATCTCTTTCTTTCGTTCGCAGTAACCCCTTGCGTCTTGGTGGCATTATCGCCTTGCTTGTAGTGAAAAGATAAACAAATATATTAGTTGGGTATATTTCTTTCTCTCTCCCCTTTGCTTTCTCTTTCTCACTCTCTACATACATATACATGTATAGATATTATTACTTCAAACGTTACTTTCAGCGGATATCCACATTTCAGTAGACGCCCCGTTTATTTTGAGCAGTGTTTATTCCGTCCTACTGTTTAAATAAATTCAAATACAGGTATCCACTAAAAGTAACGTTTGAAGTAATAAAAATATATCGGATTAAAACAACATAAATAAAAATCAATTAATTCTTTATAAATTGTTCTGGTTATGTTTCGGTTGTGAAATTGAGCGGATATGCGTCACGAAAAATATCTGAACAAGTTAATGTACTTTAAAGGCAGAACAGAACTTAGTTTGAAAACTTCGTAGCCTAGCGCTCAAAGCACGTTGAATCTGATGGTGATTCCTCCTGAAAAGAGGAAGCTAGGTTCGAATCTTAGTGGAGAGCACATTTTATTAAGTTTTCTTAAGGCTGTTAAACGAAATAAAGCTTCTTTTTTAAAAAAATAAACGCAGCGTCTACTCAAATATGAATATCCACTAAAAATGATGTTTGAATAAATAACAACATGTCAGATTAAAAAAATTATTTCTTTAAAAATCTCTCTCTCTCTTATATATATATATATATATATATATAAATTTATGTATTTAGGCAGTAAATTTTCTTTTAGGCATGCCTGATTGAATAAATTACTGACATTATGTTTGCTACTCACGAATAACCTTCCGTGTACTGATGCTAAAGGATGAGAGAAATGTGCTATAGCTGTTTAAATTTCTTTTATTTTAATTTCCCAAGTACTTTCGATCTTCTTCCAAGATCATCTTCAGGGGTGCAAGTAGTACAAAACTATATGTTGTTCATTAGTACAAATAATTATACCAAGTTGTGCGTTGTTATATATATATATATATATATATATATATATATATATATATATATATATATATATATGTGTGTGTGTGTGTGTGTGTGTGTGTGTGTGTGTGTTGGGTGCGCATGTGCGTGTGCGTGCGTGTTTGCTTTCAATAAAATAAATTTAGCTGGCTGAGTTCGTTCCTCTCTTTATACGACGCCCATATTACATCGTGGTGTGTGGGCGTGCTCGTACAGGTATGCATCTACTTGTATACACAGGCAGAAAATGAAATTGCAACAGCCGACAAAGTACGATGGCAAGTTAGTAGTATATATTCTGGTAAATTATTCAAAGTCTCCAGCAATCTTCTGACGTAAGAAATTGCATACAAGTCTTCCCACTTTGTCCGAACTTTAGACATTGACGCATACTATGATAAGATTTGGCATGATGAAGGAATCCATGGAGAGAAAAGCTGCAATGTTTTATGTTCGACCCACTTTCCATTATCTGACGAAATGAGAAAACATCAATCGTTTTTCTATTTTTTTAAAATCCTTTCTTGGTGAGATTGAGAACTTTTTGGCACTTCTTTGTATGACGTAATAGCTTCAAATATTTAGATTAAAAGGGTTCCTGCAGTGACAATCACATACGTACCTTATAACAGCAATTATACCCTTCCACGAGGCAAGATGTCTTTGAAACGAACAAGTATCACTTGTTTGGTAACTATAAAAATAATTCTGATTTATTTGTTTAAGATTTTTTTAGACACCGGGGAGGATGTTATCCACTTCCTTTCCGTTAAGAGAATTGGGAGTTGAATGTTTTAAATTTAGAATCCTTCCAAACACTAGAGTGTGTCTGACATCGGCAAAGTTTGTTCATGAAAAGCATCTGCATTCAGATAAGGGTTTCCACTAAAACAGTGACGCATTGATAAGTTATTTATTGATATCACAGAATATCTTATTTTTATGCACTCCCTATTGGAGATGTCAAATAATAAAGATTCCAATTGGCCAAAATAGTCTAGGGCCTTATTTTTGGCACGTACTTCCAGAAACTCATATAAAAACAAATAACGCACAATCACCCCTTACATACACACACACGCATATATATATATATATATATATATATATGTGTGTGTGTGTGTGTGTGTGTGTGTGTGTGTGTGTGTGTATATATATATATATATATATATATATATATATATAGAGAGAGAGAGAGAGAGAGAGAGAGAGAGATAGATAGATAGATAGATAGATAGGTATTGCTGTTAACTGGGGAAAGAAATGACTTTTTTTTATTTTAACGCCTCCAAGACAAAACTGCTTTCTATTAACCGTCTGAAAGAACCTTTTCTGCCTTTCAACAACATAAGCTGGTGCTACGCTCCAGGGGAGTCACTCGTTGCAACTTCTGGGGCTAACGTTTTCCACTGAAATATTGAAAGATTATATTTTAATTTAAAAAAATAACCATATTGAACAGTTTGTAACTTTTTGGACCTGATGATTGGCAAAGACATGAAACTGAGTCGTATTGTAAACGTAGGTATATGTGTTATATTAAACGTAGGTATATGTGTTATATTAAACGTAGGTATATGTGTTATATTAAACGTAGGTATATGTGTTATATATGTGTAAAAAATCAAACATATATTAAAAATATATGTTTGATTTTTTACCGGACATTCTTTTTATTATAAATATTATTATTAGTTTGCTATCCTTGAGTTTTTTTTTGTGTTTAATATAATTAAAAACAATGATAACAATCCAAACACGAGTACCTACAAAAAGTAAATTATCGTAATAAGAAATATATTTTTTTCGGGGTGGGGGAATAAATGGGACAATGTGGAAATCTGTTTTATAGACTACGCGTTTCCTCTTTGATTTATCAAAAATCTTGTTGGCTTTCGAGGGTGCGATTGATAAATTGTCGTCAAAATAACGAAAAAAAAATAACACTTACATTTTAACAGATAAACCAGTTGCAATGGATAAATTGTCGTATAAATGACACAAGAATGAAAATAACAACGACATCTCATTTTAACAGATATACAGGGTGTGATGAATAAATTGTCGTCTAAATTATGCTGAGCGGACATTAGTTACAGTTTCTGGGAAAGAGCGCATTTTCTGGCGTGATCAAATCTGAACAAGGCCAGGACAGCCAAACCCTCGGTTACGATGACTTGTGACTTAGTGTTAGTACAACCATAGACGGCACCCAAATAGTTCCGTCTAACCAATTTCACTCACAAACCTTAGATCAACCCGTGGTATGGTTTTCAGGCACTTCCAAAATGCCGCACGCTGGGATCACCTCCCGAGGCCGATAACATCAAGAAGTAAACTTTCTGATAAATCGACCACGATGTGAATCGAACCCGGGATCTCATGGTCGGTAAGTGAAGGTCCTAACCACTTGTTCACGTGCCATGTGGGAAAAAGTTAATTTAACATTATCCTATTTTTTTTTTTCAGAATCGTAGATTTTTTCCAGAAAAGATAGGATTCTCCTCGTGAATCTTTGTTGCCATGATGTGTCATATTGTTGACAACATTTGTTATATTTAAACGTATTTCTTTTCAATATACGACCTTTCTTAATCGACGGTGGGCTGAATACTTCATAGGCTGACTATAAAGGATTGATGCTAGAGCTATGAGTTCTTGCATGAATTCATTTCAACTCTTATTAATAACGGCATTGTTACTTTCCAGGTAAACTGGCATTTGACTGTTCATCACGTTCGTTCAAAATGTCATCAACAGGAGATATGACGTCATCATCAAAGCGATACTGGTTCCCAGCCAAGTATGTTTTCATGTTGGGTAACAGATGATAGTCAAATCAGGAGAAAAAGATTGGTGATCAACCAGTTCAAAGCCACAGTTACGTAAAGCAGCCATTGAAACCGAGGAATTGTGTGCTGGAGCATTGTCCTGATCAAACAAAACTCTTTTTGTCAGTTTTCCTAGGCGTTTGGTCTTTCGTATCTGCCTCGTCAAGTTGGCGTTGTACTCTCCATTGATGGTGTGGCCCTTTTGAAGATTGTCAATAAACACAGTGCCTTTTGCATCCAAAAAAACTGAGGCTAATACATTCTTTGTAGATGAAACGATCATGTTCTGCTTTGGATCAGGTGAGGAGGAACGTTTCTACTGCATGGAATGTCTTTGTTTCTGGTTCAAAGTGATGTAGCCATCACTCATCCTGAGAAACGTTCAAGGAAATCGGCTGGATCTGCTTCAAACAATGTTAGATTTTACCGTGACGTGAACAGCCTGGTGCGCTTTTGATCAGGTGTCAGAAGACGTGACACATATCGAGGAGAAACCTTGTTAGTGCCAAGTTATTTCTGCAGAATATTCTCAACATTCGCACGGGATATGCTAATAGCATTGGCCATTTGATTTATAGTCAATTGCCTGTTATCCATCACCATGGGGTGAACACGATCAATGTTTTCCTCGGTGGTAGCAATTGCAGGATGTCCAGACCTTGGGTCATCTTCAAGACTCTCCCTTCCTATTCAAAATTCAGCTGCCCACTTTTGCACTATTGATAAAGTTGGAGTGTCATGTAGCAAACATCAGTATGAATGTCCTTGGAGGCTAAACTATCTTTCTGCTGTTACTTGATAAAACAACGATACCAAATTTTGTCTATTTTCAAGAGAAATCGCTACTAGTTACTTTTGAAGTCTTCTTTGAACAGTCAGATGTCAGTTTCCAATGCACTTATTAATAAGACGAGTTGAAATTAATGCATGTAAGATTTCACGGCTCTAGCATCACTTCTTCATAGTCAGCCTATGAACTTTGCAGCCCATTCTCGTACAGTAGTCCCCTTTTATCCGTGAGTTATAAGCTTTAAGCCCCCCACTCCTCCCCAACGGATGCTTGAAACTGTGTTTCGTTGTGAAACTTAGGTAAACTATAATATATTTTAACCGTGACATTTAAAAGGGTATTATTTATATCTTAAATTGATTTTAGCTTACAGATAATTTCAGAGCTCACCGGGGAGTGAATAAGCATTTTCTTATTACATTTTTATTTTACTAAAAATCGACATGAAATAAATTTATTTTACATCAATTTTCCTTATGCCTACATACCTATAACTGAATTTAATTTATGAATTAGGCACAAGAGAATAACAATAATACAATCGTATGAAAGGCCCACAAATTAATTATCAATAAACTCGTATAATTATATCAATCCCCATATATAAAATACAATGTATATCTATCTCTTTCGCTCTCTCTCCATATATATATATATGCGTGTGTGTGTGTATTATTATTTTTATTATAAGAGATTATAATAAAAACGCTGAAATCGCTACACAAAATTTTTCATGTTTCAATACTATGATTGTACTTCTTCAGGCGATGGTAAGTATGAACTGTTGGGTGGATTTATGAGAAATTTTCTCCTATACAACGATTGTTTTGTTCCAAGCAATGTTTTAGAGACACACAATCATTAATAGAAAACCGGCATGTTATAATGATTAGCGAGTCTAGTCCAGCCAACTAGATCAAATTATTAAGATAATAAAATTATATTAAATTAAATAACATATTAAAATTATATTAAATTATATTAAATTTTATTCAATTATATTAAAATTAATACTATATTAAAATTATATTAAATTATATTAAAATTATATTAAATTATATTAAAATTATATTAAATTATATTAAAATTAATATTATATTAAAATTATATTAGATTATATTAAAATTACATTAAATTATATTAAAATTATATTAAAATTATTATTATATTAAAATTATATTAAATTATATTAAAATTATATTAAATTATATTAAAATTATATTAAATTATATTAAAATTAGCAGTTGCCATGCATGGCTTCCAACTCAGAAATGTCGAAACTATCATCCATGTTCAACTGTTTTCTCAGATCGGTAGTTAAAAATGACTTCAAGCGAATGAATCCTTTAGGTTGTAAAGAAAAAAATCCTCCATGAGAACACAAAGAGATTTACCAAATAATAAAAACTACATCACTTGAACAGTAACAACACCAGTACGTGAAGGATAGAACTTGAAGGTAAAATGATGCTGATGTTCATTCTGCGCATTACATTCATGTTTCAATACTATGATTGTACTTCTTCAGGCGATGGTAAGTATGAACTGTTGAAGGCTATTTGGGTGGATTTATGAGAAATTTTCTCCTATACAACGATTGTTTTGTTCCAAGCAATGTTTTAGAGACACACAATCATTAATAGAAAACCGGCATGTTATAATGATTAGCGAGTCTAGTCCAGCCAACTAGATCAAATTATTAACAAAATAAAATTATATTAAATTAAATAACATATTAAAATTATATTAAATTATATTAATTTTATTAAATTATATTAAAATTAATACTATATTAAAATTATATTAAATTATATTAAAATTATATTAAATTATATTAAAATTAATATTATATTAAAATTATATTAGATTATATTAAAATTACATTAAAATTATTATTATATTAAAATTATATTAAATTATATTAAAATTATATTAAATTATATTAAATTATATTAAAATTAGCAGTTGCCATGCATGGCTTCCAACTCAGAAATGTCGAAACTTTCATCCATGTTCAACTGTTTTCTCAGACCGGTAGTTAAAAATGACTTCAAGCGAATGAATCCTTTAAGTTGTAAAGAAAAAGTCCTCCATGAGAACACAAAGAGATTTACCAAATAATAAAAACTACATCACTTGAACAGCAACAACACCAATACGTGAAGGATAGTACGTGAGGGTAAAATGATGTTGATGTTCATTCTGCGCATTGCTTCGAACAAACGATTAGGGAGGAAACTCCCACCAACATTAGATTGGTTGATTTTATTTAGAGGCTTATCAACATTTATGTGTTATTTAATGAACGCATTTGTATGCCTTCTACTACAAATAAAATTTACTGTTGGCCATTTTGTTATAAAATTGTATTGCTGCTAATTTTAGTCTAAAATTGTATTGTTGCTAATTTTTTTTACTATAAATAGTTGTTGGTAATGTTTTATGTATTGCTGGTAATTTTATTATAAAAATGTATTTTCATACTATCATAGTTTTGTTTTTGCTTGGGGGTTCACTATTTGCCTATAGTTGGGACCCTAACATGTGCTTCCAAACCAGGTCAGAATGGACCTGGGATCAACAGCAAGTAAGAGGTGATTCCACACTCCTCAAAACTGCTAATCTTCCGATCAGAAGCCTTGCTGCCGGATATAGTTTATCATCATACCCAGGACGACCAACATTAGAAATAATGATAATAGTAAACTTGAGAAACCTATTTTTTTTACACAAAACTGAAATTGTTTTAAGAGAGACTTTATTAAATTCAACTGACCGTAACGTTATCTGTTTGGCCAATGAACGCCGAATGTTTCCTGTATGGACACGGTTAATGTTGCGGTGTGCTCCCTCTAATGAGGCTATTGTGGACTCTTCCACTTACTATAAAGTTAGTAGGAAAAGTAAGCGTGGGGGAAACGGTGATATAGACTGAACGCTGGTCAACCGACACACACTTCCAAGTCGTGTAACACACTTCTGTTGTATTTACTGTTTAATACACTATTTATCTGCAGCCTCTTGTTTTTCTTGATGGCCGCTTGGCACAAGTGGTTTGGGGAGAGGCGCCCCACTCCACCGGTCGGGTCGGGAAACCCTTCTGATTATGCTCACACATTTTAGCTGGTAGGTCAATGCCGTTGACCGGGGTGTGGGCGACGCAGTGCCCATGTTCTCAGATATTTGATAATTTTATGTTTTATTATTTTCTTAATTATTGATTGGTTTCTATTGTCATTTTAAGTAATAATAATAATAATAATAATAATAATAATAATAATAATAATAATATCTGCACTGGAAAATTTGCAACTCCTATGGGAAGGAAACTGGAAGAAATTGGTACGAACACCACCCTGACCCGGTTACGGAGATAGGACCTGTTACAATTCTATGGGACTACACAATACACACTGACAGAACAATCAAAGCCAACCGCCCAGACATTGTTATTAAAGACCACAAACAAAATAAGTGCCTCCTTATTGATATGGCAGTCCCTGCAGACTACAATGTGTCTTTGAAGATATTCGAAAAACTGTCAAAATACAAGGACCTTGAAATAGAAATCTCAAAAATGTGGCACATGGGAACATCAACAATTCCTGTTGTAGTTGGAGCCCTTGGACTGGTTGGAAAAGATTCCAGTAGGCTGATTGAAGGGATCCCTGGAAGTCCATGCCTCAAAGAGATACACAAAATTGTTCTGACAAGTACAGCCCACACTTTACGAAGGGCTTTATCTATGTAATTATTTTTTTTTTTTTTTGCAGTGGAAAGTGTCATGATGCCATTTCTAACCTTAGGTCCCTGGGCGGGACCCGGAAAGAAATGTGTAAACGCCAGATATCAAAGGAAATAAAAATAATAATAATAATAATGATAATAATAAGTAGTACATTTGATGACGAACTGTTTACTCCGAAATCCAGTGTAAAATATATGTAATGTTTTTCTAAGCTTATCTTAGATATGGCCCAACGCATGGGGCACCCAGTGAGGATCGAACTCACTATTGCGTCGTAATTGATTTAGTGAGACAAGCTTGCTAACCATTACGATATTTATTTCTGCTAAAAATACAGAAAATGTGGCACAAGGCCTAAAAATGGGGATGGGGAGAAGGACGGTCTTCATCTATCTTAATTTTAAACTTAGCTAGCCACAAGCACTGAGCCAAGCATACAAACAATCTTCCTAACACCAAAACAACACATTCTTACTAACCTTTCTTACTACATCCACCATAATACCTCATTGTCTCAATGAAAATCCGAAATAGTCCCCATACATACAAATCGTCGTATGTATTGGAATATAACAACAATTAAAAAAAATCCCCAATGAGTATATACAATATGAAAACCATATGCTAACCATTACACCACGTCGAGTGCTCTAGTGTAGTGTGTTTATGGGTGTATCCTCAGTGGTAGTACCTTTACAGCGAAGCGGTCGGCCCTGTATTACTCAGGTGAATTGGAATGGCGAAATGCACTGGTCCACATCCTACATGCAACTCTCAGACATGTCTACAGGAGGTTTTGTTTATAATGATCGATATAATATTCTGAAATATCGGTTCTCTTAAAGTTAGCATGCAGTAATAAAAGCAATTTGCCAGGATTTCAGATCCTTATCACTGCTTTGAAATAGTTTGGTGGCTGACGTAGTTGCGTATTTTGTTCCAGCGTAAATAGCCGATGCACGAATATTAAGACAAGCAGACCTTCTTTAACTACTCCATTTGGTCATACGTCCTGGGTAAGACGATAATATGCATCCGCGTTCTGGGCAAGACGATAAACTACATTCAACATCAGGAGGTTTTGAGGAGCGTCGAACCAACTCTTAATTGATGGTGTTTCCAGGTCCACCTTGACCCGGGGCGGTAATACTTGTTAGGGCCACATCTATGGGAAAATAGTTAACCCCCCAAACTGGGGTCAAAACACTATGAAAGTGTAAAAATAGGTTTTAATACCAGCAATACATTTTTGTAAAAAATTATTACCAGCAATAAATTTTTGAAAGAATAAATTATTACCAACAATACATTATTATCAGCAATACACTTTTGGAAAAAATATTACCGGCAATAAAAATCTTGTCGGCATTAAATAACACATTGAGGTTGATATGCCGTAAACCAAACCAAACCAAACCAAACCAAACCAAACCAAACCAAACCAAATCAAATCCATTTGTTTATATACTGTACAGAGCTTAGTTATTAGATTTCGGGTAAAAAGCAAGATTTTGAATGCATGAGTTGTCCGCGGTCATACTTTGCCTACTTGTAAGACTGGGGCAACATAATCTTTCTTCTTCCATTTGGTTCTGTGTAAGACAAGGCCAAGTTTTGTAAATTCTATTTCTGTACATGTAGTTTCGCTGACGGCAAAATTATTAAATTCCAAATCTAAATTGTTTGTCCATTTAAAATAGTACATATATCACAAAATATATTCACTGTAAATATTGAAGGAGTCATCAAAATGAATTCAGCGTTTACGGCCACATCACGGTGAAACACCGGTTCCTATACGTTCACCGAAGTTAAGCATCGTCGAGCCTAGATGGGTGACCACTTGGGCATACCAGCTGCAGTAAGCTTGAATGTGTGGGTGGTTTAATGTGCAATGCATAATGACCCGAAAATGTTAATTGGAGAGCCGGTTTTACGATTCCAGCTTTGTTCAAAGATGATATAAGTGGGATTTACTGCGAAAATAAATTCCATGTGATAGACAGACAGATAGGTAGAGAGGCAAAATGCAGAAACAGATAGATAAAACGCAGAAATAAAGATAGATAGATAGACAGATAGATGGATAGATAAATAGATAGATAGATAAAAAGCAGAAATATATAGATATATAGATACGTAAAAAGCAGAAATACATAAATATGCAAAAAAATATAGATATATAGATAGGACAAAGGCAGAAATAGATAGGCATAAAGTAGAAATAGATAGGCAAAGAGCAGAAATAGATAGATAGATAGATAGATAAAGAGCAGGATAGATAGATAGATAGATAGATAGATAGATAGATAGATAGATAGATAGATAGATAGGCAAAAAGTAGAAATAAACAAATAGATTGAGACATAGATAGAACAAAAGCAAATATAGACAGATAGACAAAAAGCAGAGATAGATAGATAGATAGATAGATAGATAGATAGATAAGGCATCGCACGAACTTGCATACGTGCCCCTCTACACGTATTCTGTGATAAAGGCAAGAGCAAGCTCCGTGTCATGATATACATTTATAAGCTAATACACACGCAGACATACTGTTAGTTATACTTTCGCTAATGAGGATAGTCAAGCTTATTTTAATTCCTGTAGATTACGTGGATATATTTTCTCACAAGCCCAGATAGAGAAGTAAAAGTACTCTCTAACTTCACGTATGCATACATGCGCGCTTACACATAAAGAAAAAAGAAAAAAAAAACGTACGAAAATTCACGCACGGTTCACAACAAGGCCTAACAAGGCACACAGCAAACATTAAGTCTTTCACGCATATTCACGCTTGCATGATAACAAACACGCATGCGCCGTGCTAAGTTTTATGACTCATGACGAAAGTAGCGATGAGACGAACCGATAATTCTTTTTTATCTTATTTCATGTTCTGTTTAGGATTATTGTGACGCAGATTTCACTGGCAGAAAAATAACAACGCTCGAAGAATTCAAATGTCGCTTTAATTCCTGTTGTTTTTTTTTTAATAACACATCTTTTCAGGTAGAAAAATGTGCCAATTATGATTTAACTTTGTTGGCAGAAAATAAAAAAGCCATTTATATTTCCAAACTTATTTATTTTACCACGAAGCCACCATGCAGAGGTAAACATAGCAGAATGAAATTTGCGTTCTTCATGTGTACACACACACACACATACACACACACACACACACATATATATATATATTAGATGAAATGGATTAAATACGACAAATACTTTATATATTTTTGTTTATACGTTATTTTGGGGGTAAAATGCTTTGTATTAATTAAACAGTATTAATCAAATAGTATTAATTACATTTACCGGCCTGAATGTTGGAGAAAGTTTGTAGAAAATATGCGTCCTCCGACAGGAATAGAACCTGTATCCTATACGGAAACCGTCATATAGCCTGACGTGCTGTCAACCATTCAACCACAGTGAACTTTTCAGTTAGTAAAGTTCAAATTACTGCTTATAAACACACTCATATATCATCTCTGCTCCAAAACGTCACCTAACGTAAACAATGACAACATATTAAGTGAAATGGATTAAATCCGACAAATATTTTAATATATTTTCTGTTTATACGTTATTTTTTTTATTAAAGTATTAATATTGTTAAGTCATCAGGAATGCCTTTGAAACTATGATTCAGTTAGTCATAAAACCTAAACAAAATAAAGAACATTTATTTGGATCGAATGGGAGCAAAGATTTCGAACTGAAATTTGTCTTCATTCCATTGCCTCATTAATGCCCATTGTCCTATTTTTTGAGACACATGTACAATAACACTGTCAATTTAAGCAAACCAAAATTATGGTCGTCAGCAACAGAAACAACCCAACATGCAAATTATAAATTGCAGATACCAAAATCAAGCAAGTACAACAATTTAAATATCTGGGAATGTTTTAACAGAAGACAGGATGTGCATCACCAAAATTCGAAGGCGCACTGGGATAGAAAAACCATCCTAAATATTACAATTAATAAATAATTTTTTGTTACCTCCTTTCATTTTTATCTTGTAGCTCCACGTGACCTATTACATCACACTTTCATCCTAAATATTAAAATCAATAAACAGAAATAACCCATTGCTGACGATTTTTTAAATAACAGCTGTTTCCAAAATTCAAAAGCGATGTTTAAATGATTTTATTGAAAATTATTTTTTACTAAAATTATTTAAAAACATGCCTTTAATATTTAAAAAGATGCCCTCCAAAAGATAAGTAAAGTATTAAGAAACAGGAAAATTTAGTTAGAAACAAAGAAAAGAGTACTGAACTGTGTATGTTATATCAGTCCTCCTATATAGTAGTGCATGATGGACAATCTCATCAAAAATGAAGAAAAGACTTTAGGCAACAGAAATGTAGTTCTCCAGAAGGATGCTTAGAATACCATAGACTGAAAACGCGAGTCAGTCAGTAAGTCAGGTATGTGCTATGCGTGATACCCGCTTAGGCGATCATGAATCTTTCGATACATGACTGACGAGGCATATTTTTTCCCGTAGTAGGTTGCCATTCTTTCTGCGGTAGACCAGTTGTCATCCAAGGCTCTAGAACTCGGTTTGTCCATAGCCGGGGGAGAAGAAGAGAATTCATAGCTTTGCCAAGGGTATTAGCACGTAAGTGAATGTGATGTATTCGACTGGAATTCGAACTCGGCTCTCCTCTGTTTTTAAATAATTCCCCAATCCGAGTCGCTATCCATTACCTACACGTGCCTTACGTGTCTCCACGTGAGCAATGGCGAAATTTTAGGGAAAATTATTTCCTCTTCCAATAGGTGTAAATAAGTTCGCCTAGCGTCCAGTTTACACCGCTTCCTGGTTCAGATCTATATTAACGTCTCCGCCTGAACTCTGAAATATTATTATTTATTTTCCCCCGTCCTTCTATCCCAACAGGAGTAGATAGGTTCGCATATCGCCCGGTTCACACCTTCCCCGGTCTTTTGAACAGGAATAGAGGTCTATCCCATGTTTCCTGTTTAGGAGTGAGTTTCCGGTTCCTTCTAACGTCTACTTCCACACTATACTTCTAACTTCTCCGACCCTCCTGGGTATAATGTCAAACTACATCCGCGTCCTGGGTAAGACGATAAACTACGTCCAAGAGCAAGGCCTCTGATCAGGAGGTTTTGAGGAGCGTGGATCCAGGTCTTAATTGCTGGTGTTCCCTTGTTAGTGTCCCAGCTATGGGCAAATAGTTGACACCCAAACTTACGTAAAAATAGATTTTAATACCAGAAATATTTTGTAAAAAAAAAAAATATTACCAGAAATAATTTTTGAAGGAAAAATTATTATCAGCAATACTTAAAAAAAAGTACCAGCAATAAAAACAGTTATACATTCTTTGAAAAAAATATGACTAGCTATAGATTTCTTCAAGGAAAAATATTCCCAGAAATAGATTTTTGAAGAAAAACATATTACCAACAATAAAAAATTTGTCGGTATTAAATAACCCATTGAGGTTGATATGCCGTAAAACAAACCAAACAAACGAAACGTCTCCGACTGAACACTGAAATGTTATTCCCGAATTAAAACTTGACTTCTTCAAGTCTACACTTAATCGCTATCTTTCCCGAACTTCACTGTTTTCTCTTTCTTACGCACATATATAACTACACAGTAAGCCTATACCTTGAGTGGCTCTTGTTGATCATAGTCTATGAATATAGAATCCAGCGCAGTACGTAATCTGTTCAATGAAACAACGTTAAAGATTAACACTCACGAGTCAGACACTCTACTGAATCTGACTACATCGCCAATACCACAAGCAGCTGTTCCGTAATTCTGTGACACCCGTCGTCCTGGTCAGGGCACCATTTGTGACACCCGACCTCTTTCAGTCACGACGCCAATATGTGACGTCGGTCCTTTGTGACGGGCTAACCCTGGGACATCGGTTGAAGTCTTGTTGGGTTCTAGTACCAACTTGTCGTACTCGGCTCGCTTCCAACGCCTGGTCACCGAAGCAACTGCTTTGATCCCGATTCAACCCACCCACGTTGTGATTTGATCTTAGGTTGACGAGATCAATCAGACGTCGGGCCGTAGTGCCAGCCGAATCCGGGTCAAGGTGATACTGCACAATAAATGTAGATAAAAAAAACAAAAGCACAAACAACAACTTCAAGGCGAGCGGCTGGTTAGGAATAGTGATTAATTTTATGTCGGTTTGTTGAGTTACAGGAGTGCGTCTCTCTCTTTCTCTCCCAGCCCGAAGAAAAAAAAATGTGGATTGTAACACTTTTTTGCTAGTTCTGGATATCTGGATTGTTTTTCAATAAAGTCAGCTCTGGTGAAAAATATACATCAGACTTCTATAATTTGTTCTTGGTTAGAAGTCTAAGTCGGAAACTTGTTTTGGTGGGAAATCTAAAGTCGGACTTCAACAAATTTGTTCTTGGTTAGAAGTCTAAGTCGGAAACCATGGAATCGTGCGGTCACCTGTGCGAGGCGCGTCTCTCTGCGAACTGCACTGCACTGCTCTCTCTTACTGTACTGGCTGTACTCTTCACTCACTGACTGTTGAAACACCCGAAGATGTTTGCTTATATGGACGCCGATCAAAAACTGGCGTGGGGTCGGACGTGGTGTGGCCACCACGTTGATTTCAAATCCCCAATAAGGATTTTCTTTGTTTTCGGCCAAAAATAATTATCATTTTCCATATTTGGAAATCTTATTCCACTCCCACCCTCTTCTGCTCTCATATGGGTATCTCACCATACTTTAGAGGGCGTCAACGGTTTTCCCACTTCCTCGCAGTAACATCTCATACCTATCCTCTCAATGGGCGGTGGCAGGCCTCCTCTCTGCGTCACATGATCATCTCCGCCTGGCTATTCGGCCAATAGGCATCAACTGATAATCTCAATTTTTATCCAACTTCACGGCATATGGCTTTTCTCAACCAAGTTTTTCCGCCAACATTAAGTGGACGAATTTTTTGGCGAATACAATAACATGGCTTCTGCCATCACAAACGAATTTCAACAGAACACAGATGTTCTGTCCAGTCGACATTTCCTCTCAATCCAGGGCCGAGCTCCGTGTGCGGTCGGCAGACGACCCATTGGTTACTGATAACACAAGCCATGGCCATCACGACACAGTTAACGCTTTATCTGCCCAAAAGCTCTGGTATCCCTCAACTAATTTTTTACGACAATGACCATCAGAATTTTCGCCATTCCACTACCCAAAAACAACATCGCTTTTGTGGGTGGCCTTTTTCCTTCTCTTATCATCTAAGTTGTTAAGTCTTGTCCCTCTGTTTCTTTCTTTTCTTTCTCTTTTTCCTTCCTTTGTTTTCGCAGAGAATTTGGCATATCACAGCATCACACTTCCGCGAGAAAGTAAAGTGGTTATCTTGAATCGCACTTGAAAATAACAAAACAAAACAAAATCTTTTTTTTTCACCGATACCCTGTTTTGGGAAAATAACAAAAATAAAATAATATCGCTCAGTATGTCTTTCGTTATATCTATCGGTTTAAGTTATCGCTCAGTATGTCTTTCGTTATATCTATCGGTTTAAGTAATCCCCGTAATTAACTTCTGTGGTTAATTAATTGATTAATTAACCTGCCGTTTCTAAATAGTGTTACAATTCTTCAGTCTTCGATATCAAAGGCTAGCAGTGAATATTCCGGAAAAAACATGGCCGCCTTTATACACGTCCCATTGAATATTTTGAGCCTTCTGATTGGTTACTCTATTCTATTGGTGAACTATAAAATGAGTCAGCTCATTTTGGCTGGCTCACTAGTATACCAAGGTACCCAAAAACTCCAACAGCTCTGGGGCCTTGTTTTGGCTGAACATTAGTAAAAATGATCCTAAAAATCCAACATCAGTGTCCTTGCTACATGAGTTAATCCAGGAGTCAATATAACGGATTTCATCTTCTTGACTGAAGATGTTGCCCGCAAATCAAACTGGGCTAGATTTCTTTTGATTGTCATCAATTGTAGTTGATTTTACAATTCAACTTACTTGGTAATATATTCGACTTTATTCTGGCGAACCGTTTGATCCGTCTAAATACCGTCCAAGTAAGTAGCTTTCTTCTTTTTGAATGGTGAATCTCGAGCTGTTGTTGCTTTGGATATCTTGAAGGCATTTCACAGGGTTTGGCATGTTATAATATTTCTGTACGAATTGTTTATCTGATTCAATCTTTCTTACCAAACCGCGAAATGAAAGTTGTCTTGAACGGCGATTCATCTAGATCTTTTTGCATCAATGCGAGTGTCACCCAGGGCTCGATCCTTGGACTTAAGTTGTTCCTAGTCTTCATCAATGATCTTCCTGATTTTATTAGTTCTCTACTCCGTATCTATGCTGATGCCACAACAATTTACTCCTGACTTAATGGTAAGCCTGATCGGTCAAATTGGAAGCTGATCTAAAAATGACCTTCAATGTACTGTAGCTGGAGCAAGAAATGACTTGTTAATTTTAACTCCTCCAAAACTATACCCCTCTCTTTTAATCATCTCAGCGAAATTTTATTTACCTTACATCAGCTTGGCTGAAGCAAACCTCTTGGAGGGTTTCCATCGATATGAAGTGGAAAGATTATTAAATCAGTTGCTATGTCTGCTTGGCTCTAGGAAAGTTGATTCAGTGTCGCGCTAGACAAGCTTGTCAGAATCTATTTTACGTATTTATAAGTCTACCATTTTGTCCGATCATTTAATATTGCTGTCACATCTGGTCTGGTGCTTCTGTTATGTATTTACAGATTCTTGATAAAATTCTAAAGAATCTGCAATTTTATTGGTCCTGACGTGGTATCTTCGTTTCAGACACGTTCCCACTGCAGTAATGTAGATATTTTCATAGTAAATCTTCTGATGAATTTTTCTCTTTGGTACCTCGACTTTACGAATTTAATTGCAGTACTAGATTAGCAGTTAGGTCGCATGATTTAAGAGTTGAAATGGCTAGATGTAACCGAAAGTTCTATACTAATAGTATTTTTTTTCTCTCGCATTTTCCACTTTTGGGATTATCTTTTAATCTTTTGTTTTCCAACCAACATTGATCTTCAAAAATTTAAATACAATGTCAATCGTTATCTTCTGTCTTAATTCTTGTTCTTTTATTGCTCTCTCTTAATAACGTATTTCACTTTCTCATATTCTCTTCCACTCATTAGCCTCTTGTTTCTTAGTAGCTTTATAGCCTTATTTAGAGTAAAATGCTTAAAATATTACACACACACACACACACACACACACACACACACACACACACACACACACATATATATATATATATATATATATATATATATATATATATATATTAGATGAAATGGATTAAATCCGACAAATATTTTAAAATATTTCTGTTTATACGTTATTTTTATGGATACAAATTATTTGAGTAAATGCTCTGTTTTAATTAAACAGTATTAATTAAATACTATTAATCAGATTATATATATATATATATATATATATATATATATATATATATATATATATATATATATATATATATATATATATATCAAAAGAGTGTGTGTGTGTGTAAATTTTATATAGATATACATATAAAGGGATAGTGATCAGTATCGGAGCCTGATACTTATAGCTAAAGGCTGTGTGGACATAGGCATAAACACTGTATTTTTATTGTCAGTTCCATGCTTCAATATGATCTTCAGTAAAATGCAATGTTGATTTCAATGTCCTCACGACCCATATCTATCTATCTATCTATCTATCTATCTATCTATCTAAATATATATATAAATGCTATGACAGCGAAGATTATTCGGTGTGTACTGATTATTAAGTTTTACTTCCATACGAGACATTGATTTTTTTGTATCTTTTCTTCCAGTGAGATCAGTGGGTGGTTTTGTTTCTAATGCCATTAACAGACTTTTGTTCGCATTAGATAAAGAATTTTCTTAACTTAAAAAAAAATTCGACAAAAATCTTTTGCTCCCCCCCACAACAAATATATATATATTTCCATTGAAAAATCTTTAAAGCATTGTTGAATATGCATAGATTTTTTGACTTCTGCATTATTCCTTTGTTCGACACATCTCGCTCTTAGACTGAAGCCTTTTTTACTCTTATAATTGCATTTCGCAGATCTATTATTAAAAATATACTTTTATTTGTTACATGCAAATCTTTCAATCGAAAAACAATTTTCAACTGTTGCTGGTTTTCACAAACGAACGCTGAGAAATTTTGCACATACCTAATATTTGTACGAATGAAAAAAAATCAATTTATAATTTTGCAGTTTCCATTTTTAACTGTCTTTACAATTTATTATTTAAAACAGAACTCGCCTTTAAAACAGAACTCGCCTTTAAAACAGAACTCGCCTTTACAACAATACTTGCCTTTTACTGGTGTTGACGGAAATTACCATTTACTCTGAAATATATGCTTTATTTCCGATTTTTTAAAACAAAATTCGCTTTTAAAACAACATTCGGCTTTAAAACAGAACTTACCTTTTACTGTCTACTCATATATTTCTTATTTCCGGTGGAGATATATTACAAACAATATTCGCCTTTCAAAAAGAGTAATATGTCTTTAAAATAGATCTCACCTTTTACTGGTGCTGACGGAATTGCCATGTACTCTGAAATAGGTTCTTTATTCCCGTTGGAGATATATTACAATCAAAGCATGTTTCTCGACCTTGTGGTAATCTATGTGCACCCGTTCTTTGTATTCGGATCTTCTATACAAGCGTTCACTACTATAATCAAATCATATGTACTGGCTGTTCGGTTCTGGGTTACTTTATTCTCACACGTTGTAAACGACGGGAGAGTACTCTCTCTCTCTCTCTCTCTCTCTGTATCAGCATTTCTCAACCGGTACGCCCTTGCGCATTAATACGTCCTAAAAGGTAGCCAGGTGCGCCTCAACTTAAAAGAAGAGTAATTTATGAATTATTTTAATATTTTAAAAAAATCTTTATTTTTAAAACGTTACAGACAGCAAGCAATGTAATGTCTTAAAAATAAAGGCTTATTTCAGGAGACTTCATTATTATTTTCCTATTCTCAAATTTCATGAACAATTTTTCCTAGTGGGCTCCAAAGTTTTAGTTATTCGAAAAGTGTTCCCTGAAAAGAAAAAGTTTGAGAAACACTGGTGTATATGAATAAATATATATATATTATCCCTCACAATACAACTCTGAGTTTTATGCACGACACAATCATCAGGTGCTGAATATGAACTGACCGTTACGCAAATTATAATATATTTGGTTATCGCAATATTGGTGTAGTTATATATTACGCTAGGATTACAGTTTTTTTAATTTAAAAATTTTAAAATTATACTTGGCAATTAAAATAAACGAGATTAATATATGAATGTATAAATTAAAATATGAATATTCACGACTCAAAAATATAATTTTTGTCTTTTGTTAAAAATACATATGTTAAACCCGCTTTTTAAAATTTTATAATTAAAAAAGTAGTATTGAAAAAAAAAAATGAAAATGAATCAGACAACTTGACAAGTAAGAGACCCTATGTATTTGGTTAATATTTCTAATTCTTAAAGAGTAATAGGAAGGCATACGAAAAATATGGCCCAATTTTGGTATGGTCTGATGTTTTGGTCGGCTGACGGTTTGATATCTTCCTTTGCAGAGATACACCAATTATAAATAAGTATTGCTGCCATATGTGGTCTGGAGCCCCTTCTGTTTGCCTCGGGGTTCTTGATAAGATCCAGAGACGGATATGCAATGTAATTGGCCCTGATCTGGCTTCTCGTCTGCAGTCTCTCTCTCAAAGACGCGCCGTCGCCTCTCTTTGTCTCTTTTACATCTACTAATATGTAGTATGGTAATTGCCCCGATGAGCTGCTATCGCTGGTTCCCAGGCTCCATGAATTCAAGCGTCCTACGAGGCTGGCATCCCGTTCCCACCTTCTCACTGTTGAAACTGTTAAATGTAGACGTCTCTTTTACTCCAATAGCTTCATATCTCGCACCTCACGCCTGTGGAACTCTCTTCCCTATTCCTGTTTTCCTGACAACTATTATCTCCAACTAACGTCAATCGACATCTCCAGTTGCATTGAACTATCTACCATCCTTCTCCACATCCTTTCCTCTATCACTCCTATCTGCTCTCGCTCCAAATCTTCTGTAACCCCTTGCGTGCTAGTGGCTTTCAGCCTTGCCTGGGGTGATAAGCTTAAAAAAAGAAAAGTATCGGAAATCGTCGTCTACATAAATCTCTATTGTGCAGGGCTTTAAAATGGAGGGTCGTTGCTTCTGGCTCTCAAATGGCTTGTTCCTCGCACTCATACTGATTGAATACCAGAAATAGATCAATATTTGGAATCGACTATTGTCTTTCATTATTTCAAATGTAAACGCAAAGCTTTCTTTGAATTTCTTAAGCCGGCTACAGCAGCAAACTACTACAAAGCAGAACGGAAACTAAAATGTATCATTCACAGTGGAACGAACATAGCCAATGAAGTAGGGCAAATGAAAGATTTGATTTTTGTTGTTGTTTTCACTTATTTCAACAAAAGTCAGCTAACAACAACAACAACAACAACATTAAATGGACAAAGCTCTTTACAGGATATGGGCTATATTATTTATTTCATAGAGAAAGGATGCACCAGGGAATTTGTTGATTTGTTGTTGAGTTCCTATCTTTATCAGATCTAAAGATTCTTCTTCTTCTTCTTCTTCTTCTTCTTCTTCTTCTTCTTCTTCTTCTTATTATTATTATTATTATTATTATTATTATTATTATTATTTGTATATGTTATGATTCCTGCTTTGTATTCTGTACAGCCAGGTCCAAACTAGGGTCCTTATGTTCTGTAGGGGAATTGTCATTTCATTGATAGCACTTTTCTTAGTATATGTGATGTTTCTAGTATAGCGATCTTCTCCGCAACTTATATGTTGATGTTGTAGCTGCCGTCATTGTGAATAAATGTGTTGCCATGACAACAAGGACCTTATAAGCGCCGCCTTTAAAGAGAAAGAAAAACAAACAAAAAAAATCCCCATTTTTTTGTTTCCTTTTATTTTGATGTAAAGTTTATTCATGATCCTTCCTTGGAATTTGGCTATAAATTGTCGCATCGCATCACGTGGCCATTTAGCCCGGGATTGGAAAAGAAACAACGTGGTGCGATAGATGACAGACATTGTGTTACCGTCCAGAGTTAAAATCTACAACTGGTCTACCAGGCGAACACGGTAATTATCTAATTAGTTCATAGCATTGTTAAATATGTAAATAAGTGATTTTATATCAATTTCTTTCGTGTTTCCTTATATTTTATTTAAAATCCGTTATTTTCTTTAAAAGTTGTTTGTAACCCTTCTTGTTTATTGTCTGTTTTCCTTTTGTTTTATGTAGTTTTCACGGTGTTATAAAGTTATCAAACTATCAGTAAAATTGTCTATTTCTTTTCTCACGAGGCCCAGAGCTCCGATTAATATTGTTACTATGATTATTATTTCCTTTGATTTCTAGCTATTTTGTATCAACACTTCTGATGTTTTATCAAATGTTAGATTTGAATGTATAATGCAGGGTTTTAAAAGGTTCAAATAGACCAAACACTCCTCGCTAGGTGAAACGCTGTTACATAAGCTGGAATCTTGAGCTTCTCTTACTCTAGTGACCTAGAGTAAGAGAAGGTTGTGAGTTTTGTTGTTGTTTCCATTTAATTAAACAAAAGACAGCTATTAACAACAACAACAAAAACTTGGTCGAAGTTTTTAATTAAAAAAAAAATAGACGCAGCTCTTCGCAGGATATTGACGATGTTGTTTGAAACTATTTTGGGTTTCAAAAATTTAAATGCAATGTTGATCGTTATCTTCTGTCTTCGTAATTCTTATTATTTTATTGTCCTCTCCTTAATAGCAGTTTTTTCTCATATTCTCTAACACTCGGTAAACTCTTACACCCGAGTGGCTTTTTGCCTTGGTTGGGGTTTAAAATCTGGATAGTGTAACAGACGACAATAAGTGTGGTACAGAAATATGGAGGCGAATCAGAATATCGAAAGACGCCTTTCAGAAACTAAGCAAAGTATTAAGATATAGGACTATTTCGTTATTATCAAAGAGAAGAGTGCTGAACTGCTATGTAATATCTATCCCCCTTCTATAGCAGGGAATACTGGACAAGTTCCTCATAAAGAACGAGATTCGAAGCGACGTGCTTCCACAGAAATACGCTAAGAATACCATGGATAGAACACGTGAGCAATGGCAATGTTCTGAAGAAAATCTGAACTAGAAGGACACTAATGCTTAATTTACATTCGAATTAACGGATTGGAACAGACTGTATGGATCCGATGCTTAGAGACAAGGAACGCAAGATAAACTATGGCCGTCAGGTGGAGAACTTTCGCAGAATTAAATCTAATGCTTTTTTGTTTCCTTTTTGATGAAATTCGGACAGGTGATGAGGAACAGGATGAAGAACTTTCAGTTTCTATTTGCCAGTGTTCAATGAAACCCATTGAGCCAGTTCAAGAAGATTTTATAATGCAATATCAATTTGTAACCCTTCTACTTAACCCTATGCCTGTCCTACGCATCATATGTGATGCCCAGGACATGTGATTTCTACGTCCGAGCATCATATGTGATACCCAGGATATGTTATTTCCACATCCGAGCATCATATGTGATGACCATGACATGTGATTTCCACGTCCGAGCATCATATGTGATGACCAGGACATGTCATTTCCACGTCTGAGCATCATATGTGATACCCAGGATATGTTATTTCCACATCCGAGCATCATATGTGATGACCATGACATGTGATTTCCACGTCCGAGCATCATATGTGATGACCAGGACATGTCATTTCCACGTCTGAGCATCATATGTGATACCCAGGATATGTTATTTCCACATCCGAGCATCATATGTGATGACCATGACATGTGATTTCCACGTCCGAGCATCATATGTGATGACCAGGACATGTCATTTCCACGTCTGAGCATCATATGTGATACCCAGGATATGTTATTTCCACATCCGAGCATCATATGTGATGACCATGACATGTGATTTCCACGTCCGAGCATCATATGTGATGACCAGGACATGTCATTTCCACGTCTGAGCATCATATGTGATACCCAGGATATGTTATTTCCACATCCGAGCATCATATGTGATGACCATGACATGTGATTTCCACGTCCGAGCATCATATGTGATGACCAGGACATGTCATTTCCACGTCTGAGCATCATATGTGATACCCAGGATATGTTATTTCCACATCCGAGCATCATATGTGATACCCAGGATATGTGATTTCCACGTCCGAGCATCATATGTGATTCCCAGGACATGTGATTTCCACGTCCGAGCATCATATGTGATAACCATGACATGTGATTTCTACGTCCGAGCATCATATGTGATACCCACGAGCCAGGATTTTAAAAGAGTGATAAAACCAAGGACGTTAAGAAAATAATCTACTATTGAGCGAGACGTCTGAGGAAAGGCCTAATCTAATATTTTGGGCATCATATATGACTACAGGATGCTTGACTGATAATGTCATCTCAATGAAAGACATCTATTTTTCCACTTTATTGAAATCATTATATGTTTTCATCACATGTAATGCCTAGAGCAGTGTGTAAATAACTTATGATTTGTACGTTCTGTGCTTCACATGTGATGCACAGGTTTTTATTATGTGAAACACTATATATCAGCCCATTCTATTTGCCAAATAAGCTGAGTTGCCTTGCAGTAATTATAAATCTGAAAACAAGCATAAACGTTTATATAGTAAACACGGAAATGTCCTGGACAGATAAAGGGTTAAAAGTCTTCTTTAAAGGAGCATTAAAACCGAGATGAATTTGAAAATATTTTTCTGCTTCTTAATACTTTGCTCAGCTTTTGGAAGGCATCATTCTCTATTCTAGTCCGCCTTCAGATTTCTGTGTCACACTTTCGGTCCTCTGTTAATTTTGGTATTGAATAGACTACAAATGAAATATACATCCGTGGCGAGCTACCGGAAGACAGACACGTAAGCTCTCAAAATAAATAGAAAATATTCATGGAACTGGCAAATTCATCATCCCTTGAATGCGCCTGCTTTGATCGACAAGCTACAGCTTTAAAAGGAAAAAAAGGTAACAGGTTGATTCACTTGTTGACGCACAGAACATTGTGTCAATAGATTTAGAAACATTTCAACAATAATGTTAGTGAGTACTTATTTCTGGGTTTGTTCGTGATGGACTCAAATTACAGAACATGAGGATCAATATTAGATGTCGATACAAAATCTATGCCTTCAAAAAAGTTTTTGAATAGGTTCACATTCCCGACTGACGAGGCTGCGAAAAAAATATAGTTTTATTTTTAACGTCAACTGAAGAATTCAAAAAGTTCGTGGAAAAATAGAATTAAGATTTTTAGGTAATAATTTTATTTCTCAATATAATCTCCATCATTATGGTACGAATGTAAGAGATAATACCAGTCATTTATACAATCCTGAAACAGCTGAAGGTGCTGAAAATTTAACCATGGTAAATCAGCCCGTTTTATGGCATTAATGCTCTTAAAATGGGTGCCTTTCAATGTATTTATGGTTGAAAAATAAGTAAAAGTCAGAATAGGCTAAATCCGGATTGTAAAATGTCTGTTGATCCCTCATAGAAATTCTCGCCATGTCTCTCTTGTTTGAGGAGCGGAATGAGTAGAGGCATTGTCATAGTGGAAAAGGATTCTCCGATGAAGCCTTCTAAGTTCCTTTTTTGCTAAATCTTTAAATAATTTTCTCATGATACTTTCGTAGTAAGTAGATATTAATATATCACCCACTAAAAAGAAAAAAAAAAGGTTTAATTAGCAAAATACCCTCAGAATCTCGGATAACTATCGCTATAATCTTTCCTCTTGATCGGTTTTTGCTTTTGCTTATACTGGAGGTGAGAAACTGTTTTCCTGAAAAAATGTTACGGAAAAAGACGTTATTAATTTCAATCGGCAACAATACTGGCTGAATACCAAATGTTTCCTTATAGGGAGACGGCTAATATTACCATTATCATCACTATTTCCACCTTTGTCAACCATTATTTTTACTAAGCTTCGACTTCACGATGTATCTCTATTTACAATTTGCCTCAAAAAGCCTTCTGGATTTTGATGCCATTTGTTTAAAACTTCCATTGAAAACTCGGCTCTTGTCTGTTGCTGACCTGATTTCGGCATATCAGTCTTAATACTCAAATTATATCCAACTTAAAATTGTTTTGATAGATTTGAGTTGGCTGAAGGAACAGACATGTCTGAGGTGTGAGCTATAATTTCTGCCGTTAATTCCGTCTGATTCTTCTATCAAACGTGTTATCTATTTGTAAATCTTCGTGGAATTACCTCTATTAATTTCTCTCAAAACGCCAATAATGTACAGGCTTCCTTATAAGTTTTGTCATAAATTTAACGTTAGTTGTTCTTTTAAACTCTGGCACGATTCACGCTGATCCAAAAAGGGTTGTTTTTTTAAATGTCCAATCTATTACCTCAAATATACACCCAGTTCATATAGTTCAACCCATTGCCTCAAATATACACCCAGTTCATACAATTCAATCTATTACCTCAATATACATCCGGTTCATACAGTTCAATATATTGCCTCAATTATACATCCGGTTCATACGGTTCAATCTGTTACCTCAAATATACACCCTCTTTATTCAATTCAATCTATTACCTCAAATATACATCCGGTTCATACAGTTCAATATATTGTCTCAAATATACACCCGGTTCATACAATTCAATCAATTACCGCCAAATACTTCCGGTTCTTATAGATTAATCAAGTAAAATCAACATTATTTTGCTACACGGAAAAATAAAAAAAATATCCCTAGTTTTCTCATAACATCATAACATGCATTTGCCATGAATGTTTTGAATGGCTATCTTGTAGCTATTGGTCAGTGGTTACTTTTCTTTGCTTCATTGCAGGTTCTTTAATGAGAGAATGACTTTCGCATCGACTGACCGAAAAGACATATTTTCCCATTAAAAATTCTTACCCGTTAATGAGAAAATTAATTTAATGTAAGCAAGTCTAAATATCTTTTTATTTAACTCCAAGCATGGTTATAATGCCACAAAGCAATATGGGATTACAGGAACTGAATGAGAATGTGGATGTAACAAGAGCTAGGAAAGGAAGATTTATTCTCACGTTATATCCGGGATATAACAACGTCCATTTTTCACAGACGAGACAAAACGGAATGGCTGAAAGGAAAAAAGAATGATAAACATACCTTGTTCTCAGGGAAACCTTTATAATACTAAAACAAACAAACAAACAAACAAACACACACACACACACACACACACACACACACACACACACACACATATACATATATATATATATATATATATATATATATATATAATATCTGGATAAAATGAATGAAACAAAATTGGGTGTTTTTATATATATATATATATATATATATATATATATATATATATATATATATATATATAGTCATCCACACACAGGCTGTTTCGCAGCTCATCAATGTGCTAGACATCTGATTGCTTCAAGCGGGGATCGAAACCCGACTGATTTGGCGTCAGTCGGAGATTTTTGAAAGAACGGCAAATTTCTACGTACTTACTCCGTGAATAAACGCGCCAATAACCGACAGTGCTCAATTCACGGAAGAGCCTTGTAATTTTAGTAGTAATAGTTATTATTTACAAATTCGCACGTATCTTCCAAGAGTGCACTACTAAATTCAAGTTTTTCGGCTGCGTATATTTTGTCATCAACAGATAGACTGTATCATTGTTTCACAGCTCATCAGTGAGATAGACATCTGATTGCTTCATGCGGGGACCGAAACCCGACTGATTTGACGTCAGTTTAAGATTTTCCCCCAAGCATGTCCCACGTGGAGAACTACACGTTACATATAAAGCAAATTATAAAGAGGAATAAAAAAAAGGAAGAAAGTTCTTACATATAATTTGGAGATACTCCTGACCTGGAGAAACCATTTTTAGGATTTCAGATTTAAACGAGCGGGATTCATCTATGTCCCAAAGGGAAACAGCACCACTTGCGTGTAAGATACTGTGGGAGGGAGATTTAACCCCAGCCCATCTCAGGCTAGAAGAGAGCAACATTCTCGTTTGGTTGTTGTCCACGAGCTGTAAAAGGACTGCCGCTTTGCTCACTGTATGGAGTAACGTCACGAAGTAGCCGTCATGTGACCCACGTGACTTATCTCCACCAAAGGAAGATAAGCGTATTTTATATCTTTACAAGGAGAAAAGATAATAAAATAACATATTTTAGGAAGACAGAAGATGGCGATTGACGTTGTATTTAATTTTTTTAAAAACATTGTAGTGGCATGGAAGAGAGAAAGTGGGGGAGATTTCCATAGGTGAGAAAAGAAACTATTAAAACTCACGGTTAGACCAAGATATTTCAACAGTATGATGAAACCTAGTTGCCAATCTAATAGTACGCTTAAAATCACGTGGTCGAGGTACAAAGTGTGATAGTCCGTAGAAATAATTGCCATGAAAATATTTATAGAAAAGACGGAAGGAAATTATTTTTAATTTTATTTATTTATTTTTTCTTGCTAAAAACTAACGCCTGCTAACCTCATTTTCCCTTCTCCAATTTTGTTTCCGGTGGGCAACCCTGAGGCCACATTATGAATCTTGCTGTGCCAATCCCCCTCTCTGTTCGCGTCATGGGTATCAACCGTCGGCTTCCTTTAACTCAGGCCTTCTCCCTCCTTCCAAAACCAATTACCAACATGAATAACAAAAAACTGAAATACAAACCTAAACCAGCCTTCCAAAAATCACCCAAACCTCTAAATATCTCCTTCTCTAACATCCGCGGCATTAGAACCAACTTCTGCAGCGTTGAGTCTTTCCTCATAGCTAAGTGCCCGGATATACTCGCCCTGTGTGAGACCAATCTTGACTCCTCTATCCCTTCCTCCGATCTCTCGATCCCTGGATACCTCCCACTCCCCAGAAAAGACTCTCTAACCCACATGCATCGCCTGGGTGTCTCCGTCAAGGACCATCTCCCTCTGGCTAGAGAGACCTCTCTCGAATCGCCGGATCATTCCTACTTATGTCTCCGCCTATCTCTTCTCAATGCTGTAAGCTATCTTTTCTTCCTCTACCGCTCTCCATCCTCTCAGGACTGCGGGATACTCGATGTCATTTCTGACAGCGTGGATAAGGCCCTCTCTGTCCATCCGTCCGCTCACATATTTGTGTTTGGTGATTTCAACGCCCATCACAACCAGTGGCTACAGAACGCTACCACTGACCTCGCTGGCGTTCATACTCTTAACTTTTCAATCTCTCAATCCCTCACCCAGATAATCGATTTCCCCACGCGTTTTTCCTACAATCGTGACTGTAAGCCCTCACTCCTCGACCTGTGTTTTACCTCCATCCCTGAGTCGTGTAGTGCCACGCAGCTCTGTCCTATCGGTAACTCCGATCATGCTGTCGTGTCTGTTAGTATCTCCTTCAGCCCCACCCCCTGCAAAGAACCTCCTACCACCAGAACCACTTTCTGCTACCAACGGGCTGACTGGGACTCGTTTCGGGGCTTCCTCCGCGATGTCCCCTGGGATGCTGTATTTAAGCTCCCCACTCATGAGTGTGCTTCTGAGTTCTCCTCCTGGATCAAAGCCGGTATCGAAGCTTTCATCCCCTCCAGGAAATTCAAGGTCAAACCTCGCTCCTCCCCCTGGTTCACAGCTGCTTGCTCAGCCGCCATTGCCCATAGGAACCACTTCTTCCACCGTTTTCGTAGTGACATGTCCGACTTCAACAGACGTCTATTTACCTCTGCACGCAATGAGTGTAAGCGTACCCTCGACAATGCCAAGGCACTATTCGCAGCTCGGATGAAGGAACGTATTGCATCCCGCAAATTTGGCTCCAAGGACTACTGGCGCCGCTGCAAGAGCGTTCTGAATAGTAACAAACCCTCCATTCCTCCACTGTTCAATCAGTTTGAGGTCCTGACCACCTCTGCCGACAAGGCCGAATGCTTCGCTCGAAAGTTTTCTTCCAATTCTATGCTTGACTCCTCTGGGGTACCCTTGCCCGACTTCCCTCCCAGAACTGAGGCCCTACTGGACGGCTTGCACATAACCCCGTCGTCGGTACTGGGCATTATTTCTAACTTAGATCTCCCCAAGGCTGCCGGCGGTGACGGAATACCAGCCATTGTCCTGAAGAAATGCGCACCTGAACTGGCACCTGTCCTCTCTAAATTGTACAATCGCTGCCTCAAGGACTCCTGTTTTCCTGACTGCTGGAAGTCCTCTACCATTGTTCCTGTCTTTAAGAACTCTGGCGACCCCTCCAACCCTTCTAATTACCGTCCTATCAGTCTCCTTCCCATCTTCGAGGCCATTATCAACGCCGAAGTGATTACTCACCTGATATCCCACGATCTGCTCTCAGACAAGCAGTATGGTTTCCGCTTTGCCCGGTATACTGCCGATGTGCTTACGGCCATCACTGAATTTGTCTACCAAGCTATCCATAGTAACGGCGAAGCCCGTGCCGTGGCCCTTGACAACTCCAAGGCATTCGATAGGGTTTGGCATGCCGGCCTCCTTCGCAAGCTCCGGGGTTATGGTATCACAGGTCGATTGTTTGACCTAATTCAATCGTTCCTATCAAACCGGGATTTGAAGGTTGTTCTCAGTGGATCCTTCTCCAACTCTTATCCCATTACTGCTGGTGTTCCTCAAGGCTCCATCCTTGGCCCTACTATGTTCCTCATATTTATAAATGACCTTCCAGACGCCATAGACTCCCAAGTCGGTATCTACGCTGACGACACTACTATTTACTCCTGCCTCAAGCACAAATCTACTGAGGCGGACAAAATTAACCTGGCAGCTCAAATTGAAAAGGACCTCCAATCGGTTGTGGACTGGGGAGAGAAATGGATGGTCAACTTTAATGCCTCTAAAACAAAACTGCTCTCCATTAACCACCACAAGGACCCATCCCTGCATCCCATCAGAATGTCTGAGGACCAACTTCTCGAGAGTTCCTCTCTGCGGCTGCTCGGTCTCACGCTGTCCGCTGATCTGAGATGGAACAAATACATCGAGTCAATTGCATCATCCACCGCAAGAAAAGTTGGTTCCCTGTGCCGAGCCAGGAAATTCTTCTCCCTTGAATCGATCCTCCAAGTCTATAAGTCTACCATTCGACCTTGCATGGAGTATTGCTGCCATTTATGGTCTGGGGCCCCTGCGTGTTGCCTCGGGGTTCTTGATAAGATCCAGAGACGGATATGCAATGTGATTGGCCCTGATCTGTCATCTCGTCTGCAGTCGCTCTCTCACAGACGCAATGTTGCATCACTCTGCCTTTTCTACAAGTACTTCCACGGTAATTGTTCTGAGGAGTTGCTTTCGCTTGTCCCTAAGCCTCGTGAATTTAAGCGTCCTACGAGGCTGGCATCCCGCTCCCACCCCTACACCGTGGAAACTGTTAGATGTAGACGTCTCTTCTACTCCAATAGCTTCATGTCTCGCACATCTCGCCTATGGAACTCCCTTCCCTATTACTGTTTCCCTGACAAATACAATCTCCAACGGTTTAAGTGTAGCGTCAATCGTCATCTCCAATTGCCTTGATCTATCCACTTCCTGACATCTTTCATTCCTATCTGCTCTCGCTCTATATCTCCCGTAACCCCCCTACCTCGATCGACCCTCCGTCCTTCTCTTTCTCCACATCCCTTCCTTTACCACTCCTATCTGCTCTTCCTCCAACCCTTCTGTAACCCCTTGCGTGATAGTGGCCACCGGCCTTGCTTGTGGTGTTACGCTTAAAAAAAAAAAAAAGTCACGGCGGTGTGAAAGTAACTGATGTCGAGATACCAGGCCGATAGTATTACAGACCCTCCTTTGTATTTTATAAAGAATCTCGAGATATATAGCAGGAAGACCTGACATTATATGACAGTATATGCACGGATGAACGGTTGATTTATGAATGTATAAGATGGATTCTGATGAATCAAATTGTCTCGAAAATTAGTTCTTTATGATGATAAAAGGCTACTAGTTCCGTTTTAGAGGCGTAATGATTTTGAAGTCTTTCCTTGCCCCGGTTAACAACTGATTGGCGATCATTCTCGAGAGTAACTGCCAGTTTTACATTGCCGGATCTATTGCACTTACTATTAAGATAATAGTAAATAGTTGTCATCATCATAAATACTTAGTTGGGAATTGATGAAATCAGGAAGTTCGTTGCTGTCAATAGTTGATTATTTTATTGTAAGTAAAATGTAAGCTTTTTTTTCTCCAATTTTCATTCTTTTATGAGAAACCTGTTGCTTTCTTTTCTCATGAACACATTTTGCGGTTTAATCTCAAGGTAAATCGATTAAATTCGATTCTTACCTTCCCTGTACAATTTTAAACGGATAAAAACATGGCGCGCTAAAGTGAAAAAGAAAAAAAAACGAGAATTCAGCAGAAGAGAGAGAATGGGTCGAATATATATTTTTCTTAAAAGTTTCATTTCGAGTGAAAAAGAATGACATAAATTGATTGAAAGAGAATGAGAAGAAATATTGAAAGAGAATGCGATAAAGGGGTTAAAAGAGAATGAAACAATGAATAATACAGCGAACGAAAGAGAATGAAATAAAGTTATACAAAGAAAATAATTGAAAGAGACGGAAATAAAGAATGAAATGAAAAGATTGAAAAAGAAAAAGATAAAGAGATTAGAAAGTTGACTGAAATAAGGAAGAAACAGAGCGATTGAAAGAGAATGAAAGAAAGAGAATGAATGAAAGTGATTGAAAAATAATGAAAAAATGAGATAAAATATGAAATAAAGTGATTCAAAGAAAAGTAGATTATAAATGAAATTAAGTGATTGACAAAGAATTAAAATGACTGAAAGAGAATAAAACAAGAATGGGATAGAGCGATCGAAAGAGAATGAGATAAAGTGTTTGAAAGAGAAAGAATGGAGGAATGAATAAAGTGATTGAAAGAGAATAAAATAACGCGTTTGAAGAGAGAAAGAATGAAGGAATGAGTAAAACTGCTTGAAAGAGAATGGGACAAGGAATGTTTGAGAGTGACTTAAATATGGAATAAATAGAATAATTGAAAGAGAATGAAATAAACAACTAAATAATGCAAATAAAATAGATTAATAGAATATTGAGAAATTTAACCCAGCAATAAGATAATTTAACATTGAAAGGCGAAACACGAAAATTCAATTTATATAGAAAAATATAGTGACATTTAACGTATAGATAGATAAAACAAGAACGTTTAAAATCGAGAGACTGAACGTAGGGAAATTTAAAGCCTGGAGGTTTATGTTGATTAAAAATGTATTTTTACTTAAGCCAAATCAATAGAATAATTTCTTACGACAATTCTCCGATGTTATGTGGTATATCCTCAATTACTGATTTTTTTTTCTAATGGAAAATATTGGTGGAAAGTTAATTAATTGCAATTAACATATTTTGACAACATCCTTCAGCAACAAAATTATTTTTATTACATTTTGGATTTAAGAAAATACAGTTTGAATTACTTGCAGAATTCGTCTATTCAATTTAATTTACAAGCCTTGTGTCAATTCATGGTATGATTTTCAGGCACTTTTCATATGTGAGGCGAGCTTAGAAATTCGAAAGTTCTATCCACTCGGCGACCCGCCTATAAGGAATATTAAGTAATATATATGAATATGTTAATATCTATTGGTTTCCAGAAGAATCTAAGTTGGTGATTTTAATCGCGCTATAATTATTCACGTAGGAACTTCATGGTGAAAATGCCGTACATAAACGAACTCGTAGTCGATATGCACCTGGTGGCTAGGAGGCCATCTTTCAGGTCATTGCAGATCAACCTCTTCCAGATAAAAAACGTTTCACATTGGTATTAAATTATATTCAGAGAAACTGTTATTTTCTGACATGAATAACATGTCATATACAATGGCCTCAACTATGGGGCTATTCATGGGAACCCTGCTTATTCCAATATACACGTTATCGGATGAATAACGTCACGTGTAAAATGGTTTCCCAGAGCTCAATGGCACTTGAAAAAATGTATCAAATATTCATATTTTATACACGCTTTAAAATAACCTCTCCTATAGGGAAAGATGTTTAATACATGTTGTTTTTTTGTATGTTAATCACTTCTAGGTTTTGCGTCTTTCTTTGCATTGAGTGGCATATAGTGTTTAGGGATTTTCAACTAATATTTTCCTTATATTAGTAGTTGTGTCAAGTGATATATAATAGCGAAGGATATTTTTCACAATTTTGGTTCTAATGTACATCTTATTCTAAATTGTAAAAATTAAAAAAAAATCAGACTGTATCAGTTGACCTTAAGCAAATTTGTTTATATCCATTAAGGTTATGCCTTTTTGCCATTTTGTAAAATAATTGATTTCCTGTATCATAATGAATTTTCGTTAAAAATTAATGAAGTTTATTTTCTTGAATCGAAATTTCAAAAATCTTATATAAATATAATAGTACTATGACATTCTGGAACCTTCTAGAACTTTCTAGGACATTCTAGAACTTTATGGAACCTTCTAGAACATGTTTTTTGTTTATTTATAAGTTTGTATGTAATGCTGTAGATATAAACTGTCAAATGCGTTAAAAATACATAAGTACTATCCAATCACATTATTAGCAAATTGAAAAATAAAACTTCTGTAATATTTTATTATGAATAAAGACTAAAGAAAAACTTATCTTAGCCGACGCGTTTTTTCCTCTGATGCACTTTACCAAGGCAAGACATTTGACTTGATAACGTCCACCAGAGGACGAAACACGTCGGCTAAGATAAGTTTTCCATTTCTATTCACATTGTTCTTTTACAGACTTAATACACACTTGTTCGAACCATTCAATTATGCCCATCTATAATTTATGGTCTGTTACGGTACCGAAAAGAAAACCCCGCACGTCTATTCCCCCCCACCAACCAGTACTGATGTAGTCATTCACATTCAAATATTCCAGTTTTTTAACAAGAAAAAAATAATTAAACTTTTGCGTCTGTACTTAAATATTTAGTCAGTTTCTCGCGCAGATGTGAGGAAGGCATTTTTTTAAAAATTCACCGTTACAGACTACAGGAATTTTTATTCAGTTTCTAATATATATATTCATACGTAACATTATCCTCTTTAACCCTGGCTGTTATCATAGAGATGAGTCTGTTATCAGATTAACAAAAATACTTTGTCTTCTAGCACAATCATTATTTTTGTTCCATTCGTGTTGATTACATAAAGAACAAAAACTCATTGTTTAAAATCCATCTTTATTATAACACAAGATACTTCTCTGTGGTCGTGAAATAAAGTTGGCTTATTTCACCAATTATCTTTACTAGACGAATTATTATAAAAACAAGCCTTTACGTTTTTTAAAGTTAGAGACAGAAAGATTTCGCCGACTAAGGAAAATAGGCAGCCTGTTGTGTCTTGTATCTGGTGTTCGTTATGAAACTAAAACCGTTTTGTTTTTCCAATCATTTCACACCAAGCCAGGACACCTCGACGTGGTGTAATGGTTAGCAAGTTCATCTCGCTGGAATAATTACGACAGAGTAGTGAGTTCAATCTTCACTGGATACCCTCATGCTTTCAACCTTGTGCTACATCTAAGCTACACTTAGAAAATCGTCAGTTCACTCTAAACCAGCCATTCTCAACCTTTCCTCCCCCTTGGCTTTATGTATTTCTCCATTTACCTCCTATTTCTATACAAAAAAATTCATAGCCATCATAAAGCATTGATGAATTATTTTTTAAATTATCAGGTACTTCAATTATTTACCCCCGACTATATAATTTTTTACTCCCTAGGGGTAAATTTACCCCTGGTTGAGGACCTCTGCTCTAAACAATTAAAACACAAGAGATTGCTGAGAGTGAAAGAGACCGAGAAAATATTATTGTGGAGAAAGGACAATAAAAAAAACAGGTTCCAAGTAGACAAATATGACGTTACATTTAAACTTTTGAAGATCATCACTTACAGGAAAGCAAGAAGTAAGAAAAGAGTTCCGCAAACTGGAAGTGCGCGAGATAAAAATGTAAGTATATATATCTTAGGTTACATCAAGCGATTTCAACAGTAAAATGAAAAGACCTAACTGCCAAACTAGTACGGCACTTAAATTCGAGGTACTAAAAAGGAAACTCTTTACAAAAGAGGAATAACGAAGCTACGGTATGGCGGTGAGAAAATAATTGAAGCCGAGTTACCAGGTCAGGACAGATAAAATTGCAGATTCTTCTTTGGATTTTATAAAGAATATATAGATACCTAGCAGAAGCACCAGACCAGATGTGGCAGGAATATTCAATGCCTTGACGAATGGTAGACGTATAAATGTGTAAGATAGATTCTAACAAGAGAAACTATCTAGAACGACACATTGAACCAACTTCCCTCGCAGGAGACCCTTGCAATTGATTCGATATAATCGTTCCAGTTCATGTCAGTGGAAAACGTTAGACCAAGAAGGCCCAATGAATTATTCAGCTGAGTTGATGGGAGACAAAAAGCTTCTCTTAGGAGGGCAGTTTTGTTTTGGAGGCGTTAAAATTAACGAGTCATTTCTTGCTCCTGTTAACAACTGATTTTCGGTCATTTTTAAATATTAGCGTAAGAAACGCGAAGAAGTGAAGTAGTGAGAAAATTTCAATGTTCTGGCAGGGAAGTTAGAACTATAGAGTTGAAATAGGCATTAGTACGAAACGGAAACCCAATCCTAAAAACAGGGAACAAGTATTTGTAGGTAAGAATAATTGTCTGTTTGATATATTTGCATGATATTAAATTTACCCTGGTTACATTTGAAGATGTGTTGTGATACAAAAAGTTTTCTGTTGTCTGGTAATTTTATGTTGCTTTTGTGTAGGGAGACCCTGTTGTTCAGTTGTTGGCTGATACCTATATATGACTTCTTGCATTTTGTGCATTTAAGTACATAAATTACATTTTTGGAGTTGCAGTTTAAGTTTTTGTTTATTGTGAACGTTGTTTTGGGGTTTTCAAAAGTGTAAGAGTTTCCTTCTATAATGATGTCACAAACCCCACTCCTTTTTTTGTTGCATTTTGTGACTCTCTGTATTGTGTGTTGGGTAAATTTAGATGAGGTTAATATGTGTTTTAGGTTTTTAGATTGGCGTTTGCTTTTAATTATTTAGGTTGTTTTTAGTATATTATTCAGTTTATTATTCTTGCTAAGTAGGTCTAGATTTTTTGTAATTTTTGTGAATATTTCTGGATTGTTTTTGTTGTATGTTGAGACATATGCTAGAGTTGGTTCGACGTTACGTTTCTTTTTGTTTCTAAGTTGGTCTAGAGGGATTTTTTTGGCGAGTTCAAAACCTTTGTTTATTAGTGTTGTTGGGTAGCCTCGTTTTTTTAGCGTTTTATGTAGTTCTTCTAAGCGGGTTTTTCGGAGGTGTTTATCAGTCACTATAGTACAAACCCTACGTGCTAGGAAATAGGGGATGGATTTTAGGCAGCTTTTGGGGTGATGGCTCTTGAAATTAAGGTATTGTTGGGTGTCTGTGGGTTTGTGGTAGATATCTGTGATTATATGGTTGTTTTTATTTCTAATGGGTGTATCTAAAAATGGTAATTCATTAAAATTATATATATAAAATATTACTAATGCAATACTATCAAAATCATTGGGCAGATATAGTCTGGAACCAATTGCTATAACCTAACTTATATAATCAAGGGGTGTAAGGTATCTACCAACCCATATGTATGTTTTTAATTAAATTCTTATTCTTAGGTCGACATGTGGACGTAAGCTCGTTTCTCTATTCAACGCCTGGTCCCACATTCACTGTAGGATTTTCTTCTTCTTCTTTGTGCCATGTCCCTTAAGGACGTTGACGATCTTGGCACTCCACAATTTCCTGCCCTTTGTTGTTCTTAATAAATTTTGTCTTTTTGTTATTCCTCCTAAACCCTGTTCCCAGTGGTGATTCTGGAACTCTGAAAATGGGTGGGGGTCACTTGGAGGCCGAGATTTTTCTGTGTCAAAGGGTATCAAATTCAAGCAATGTCTTTATTTTCATACTACACCACTATCATATACACAACTTAGGAATAAGTTTTAGTATAAGTATGTTACTTCACTAAATTAAACGGAATAACTTTTCATTCATAGTAGTGGAGTTCTAATCTATTCTTGCCCTCTTTTCTAATCTCAAGCTGTTGGACCACAAGAAAGGTTAACTTCAAAACAAAATCAAAGGGTTAATACTAACAACAATACTAGCAGAACAGTGTAATTTGTCTGCTCTGATTTTTCTCCTCTACAAAACTTAGAAAAGTTGGGGGGGGGAAACTGAGGGGCCAGCCAAAACGGGGGGTAGCCCCCTTTCCAACCCACCCCTAGAATCGCCACTGCCTGTTCCACCATACATTTACTCAAGCTCAAGTAGGTTATGCGTTGTTTTCCTCTGGCCCTCTTGCCTTCAATATGTCCTGTGAGTATCAAATTTTCCAAACCCTCTTTCCTCATTATGTACCTTAGAAATTTCAAATGTCTCTTCCAGATGTTAAGTTTCCTTTTTTCTTCCATGTTCTCTAAAATTCGTCGTTGTTCACATTTTCTGTCCATGGTATCCTCACTATCCTTCTGTAGAACCAAATTCCCGTTGCTTCAAGTCGCCGTAGGATCAGCAATTTTGAAAATCTTTTACGCGGCTTTGTGGGGGACGACTTATTTTCAACCCTACCCCCCCTTTCCCCACAGACACAACGTCGCTGCTCTGTCGCTATTTCCATGGCAAATGTTCTGGCAGGCTTCTTTCTTTAGTGCCACCACCTCTGACCTTTATAGCCAAAACCCGTCTTGCTACCACCGCAGAGTTGAATCACCTTTCGTATTTCATTCGCAAGAAGAGTGCACCACTCAGAAAGCTTCTACCAAAAAACAAAAAAAAAACACTACTTTATGAAACATTCCTGCATGTTTGCGTCACCGCACACTACAATCTTAACCTCTCCAAGTCTAGGGTCAATCATTCTCTATGTCCTCATAATTTTCACTCCCAGCTTTCTGTTCTTAAGTTTATATCATATATCGCATTCAATATCTCTCTACCTTGAGTGACACTTAGGCCTTGTATTGGATCCTCATTCGTGGTCCCGGAGTTTTTATTGCGTGATATTTTATTCACAGCCAAGAATGAAATCACTCACTGTCGATAGTTTGAGAGAGAGAGAGAGAGAGAGAGAGAGAGAGAGAGAGAGAGAGAGAGAGAGAGAGAGAGAGAAAGAGAGAGAGGGAGGGGGGTCTGGTAAATATACAAGGTTAAATTTTCCATATGTAAAATAAATGTTTATTCACTTCTGAACTACCTCGGCCGTAGTGGGTATGTAGTTTCTTTGAACATTCGATCTTCTCACTAGGATGTGAGCGACTCTGCCCTCTCGACTCTGCCCTCTCCCTCGCGGGACGGACGTACCTTTCATCCGATTGTCATGTGTATTAATATGCTATGTTCAGCTACTCACATCTTTTGAGGTCCATTTCTGCATGTAGTGGCTATGGTGTCTCGTTCTAGTTCAACCCTTTGAGGCACAAATCTTACTTTGGCATCTATTACATTGAACTCAGTATATATTGAGGTTATCACAGATCAATTCTTCTTAGATCAAAGCTTCCTCACTGGCATTAACCTACAAGTGTAATATTACATTGCTTCTTATTTTACCGTAAATTACGCCGTATAAGTCGACCTGGTGTACACGCCATCCTCAAGATTTTTAGCTCTAAATTCTCAGTTAGGCATATACCTACCGTATAGGTCGACCTCTATAGCCAACTGTGTGCCACTGGTAGCCAACCGTATAAACATACGGTTGACTACTAGTGGCACAAAACTTAGACTTTAAATAAAGTTAAGCTAGAGTATACGATAACATGTGACAAAACTATATAAGGTCGAACCACTTACCTGTATATTGAGACACTAACCGTTATAGCTTTCTATATGCATTGTATAGCAAACAACTTACAACATATATCGGTAGGTCCCGGGGCAATTTGGCGTGGTGTAATGGTTGGCAAGCTTGTCTCGCTAGAACAATTTCGACTGAGAAGTGAGTTCCATCCTCATTGGGTGTCCCATACTTTCGGTCTTGTGCCGCATCTACGCTTAGAAAATCAATATACCGGTAGATACTGTATATTGTATCGGTATACCTTAGCGGGCATTTAAACTTCGTCAGGTCTACTGATAAACACATTAAAGTCAACATCAACTCCTATAAAATATTAATACTGCAGATTGCACATTATACCAGGTGCTTTTTTGATAGTATTGCTGCGTATCGGTGGTAAAGGTTTGCATTTTAGACCCGTCATATAAACTTAGCTAGCTAAGTTTAAGATAAGACAGATTGAAAACCAGCCTTTCCCCTATCCTCCCGTTCGGCCTTGTGCCACACTTTTTGTATTATTCAAAATAAATATTACTTTTCCTCTTTAGTACGTAGACTCTATGAATTTAAGGGCAGTATTTATATGGGCAACAATTAGATTTTAGAGAAAATGAAAACAAAAAGGAAACTTATACTTAACATCAGGAAGAGGTTTCTGGAGCAAATAATGAGGAAGGAGGGCTTGGAGAATCTGATGCTCACAGGACAGATTGAAGACAAGAGAGACAGAGGAAAACAACGGATAACATACTTAGTGAGCTTGAGTAAATGTATGGCGAAACATACATTTAAGAAATTTAACAGGAAGACAAATTTTATTAAGAGCTACAAGGGACAGGAAGTTGTGGAGAGCCATGATCTCCTACGTCCTGAGGAGGTACAGCACGTAAAGAAGAACTAGATTTGAGGCAGGTTCTCGTCATTTTACAGTTGAAATTGCAAGATGTAACTGTAAGTTCTAGGCCAACAGTTTCTTCTGTTGCACTTCCCGCTTGTAGAACTCTCTTTCGGCTTCTTGCTTTCCACTCAAGTTTAATCTTCAAAGATTTATATGCACTGTCAGTCGTTATCTTCTGTCTTCTTGATTTCTATTCTTCTATTGTTTTTGCTCCTTAATAATCTAGATTAAAGTAATCGGCAAGTTGATTTTTCTCCTCAAAATACACGTTTGTAAAAAAAGTTTTTAAGGAACTGTATTCAATTCGTTCATAAGCAACTGTTTTCAAATTTGACTAAATATTAAGCAATTCTATTAATGACGTCGGTGAAGGGTAAGCAACTCAAAAATAAATAAAGATAAACGTAAAATTAAACAAAAAGAAAGTAAGCACCTGAAAGCAAAGACGTTATTTGATATTGTCTTCAACAAATCTTCCAATTCTATAATTGTGGTTGCATTAAAAATATCTTTCTTTTTATATATTAGAGCTACGTATAAAAAAATAAGTAAGTGAAATACTAATTCCTGCCCCAAAAGTGAGTTGCTTGAGTGCTAGTCAAAATCTTAATTTGCTACGAAATAACAAATAATAATAAAAAAAAATCTGTCCAATTTTCTAAACTTCACTAATTTCGGTTTTTCTCAAAAAGTCATCTTTGTTATCATCGTAACGTTTCGGCCATTGTTCCCACACTCCGGCCTTCTTCAGATGTTCGTCGATTCGGATAACTTTCCGTAATTTCGAACAACCATTTATTTAATCTACAGGGGTAGATTTGGTTTGGTTTATTTTGTTTTACGGGATATCAATCTCAAAGGGTTATTTAATGCCGACAAGATTTTTACGATAGGTCTGTATGTATTCTTTGTAAGAAACCTGTTTGCAGATTGGGTCGAGAGTAAATTCTTCTCGTTCTCCAGTCCATGTTTAGGGATTGATTTGTTGATGGGTTTTTACGGTTTATGAAACTTTTGCAGATTTTTAAAGTCCAAAACTATATTTTAGATTGTAAGGATTTTTTTTGAGACAGTAATGATTTACTGGTACTTCTACTAATTAATGCATACCTGGGGATAGAGGAGGTGGATTTCCAAGGGTATTTGCGCCTAAGTGAATAAAACGAACTCAACTGGGATTGGATTTCGGCTCTCCGATTTCCAAATCAGAGCCATTATTTATTACACCACTCGCACACCCAAGCTTACGGCACATGATATTCCCAAACGGTCACCTATCTAGGTATTGACCACACTCGACGTTGCTTAACTTTGGTGATCGTACGCGAACCGGTGTTTCAACATGATATGGCCGTAAGCCAGTACATTGAAGATGCGATGGTTTCAAGTGCCAACATGACCGAATAAAGAGAACTATTATAACTTTATAATTTCCAAAGAATTGATGGATATTTAATACGACATTATTTCTGAATATAAACATTATATGAAGTGGATACACATGTTGTTTTTTTCCGAGTATGAAAATAAAGTTGCCAGATATTATTTTAAATCGTTTCACCACAAGCAAGGCAATAATACCACTAATACGCAAAGTTAATGCTACTAGGACGCAAGGGAGTGAAATTGAATGGAAAGACTTTAGAAATTATTTCTTATTACTATAAATTATATATTACTGCTATAATATTATTATATATAAATGCTATAATATATATATATATATATATATATATATATATATATATATATATATATATATATATATATATATATATATATATTGTCATCCACAGAGAAACTATTTCGCTGTATCACAGTGTGACTAGACATCCGATTACCTCAAGCCAGGATCAAAACGTGACTGATTTGGCACCAGTCAGAGATTTTTCCCCTAAGCTATCAGCTCCCAGCAGACAGGAAGGTGGATTTTTACGTATTTATTTTGAATAAACACGACAGTGACTCCGAGTGTTCGATTCAAAGAAGAGCTTTGCATATATAATAATAATAATAATAATAATAATAATAATAATAATAATAATAATAATAATAATAACGATACTATATATATGTATTATATATATTATATTATATATATATTATATATTATTATATTATATATATATTATATATATTATATTATATATATATATTATATATAAATGCAATAAAAAATTATTTTAGTTCTATAAATGCTATAAATTATATATATTATATAATATATATTATTACATATATTATCATATATAAATGCAATAAAAAATTATTTTAGTTCTATAAATGCTATAAATTATATATATTATATAATATATATTATTACATATATTATCATATATAAATGCTATAATTGATTCCTTATTTCTATATTATATAATATATATTATTATATATATATATATTATTATATATATTATTATATATAAATGCTATAAATTTTTAGTGTGTACGCGTATTTGAGTTTCTATCAGTTTTGTTTTTAATTTTCATAAACAGTGAAATTAATAACAACTGTCCTTTAGTGTGCTCACTAAATATAAAGTTTATAATAAGTAAGACATTTTGTTTATATTCATGGGAGCTTATTGGCGACGTATGCTTGTTTTGTCTTTGTGTGAACATGTCTGTGTTTTGCTATAAATACGAAAAAGAAGAACAAAAAGATAAAGGAGGAAAATAAAATAAATGAAGTAAAAGAAACACGAAATGGAAAGAAAGGAAAATAAATATCGTAGAAAATAAAGTAGAAGAAATAAGAAGTACAAGTCTTAGAAGAAGAAAAAAAAGGGGGGAAATAGAAAAAGAAACAAGATAAAAAAAAAGGAATAACGAATAAGAAAAAAAAAGTAAAATTGAAAGAAAAGTAAGGAACAATATAAAGAAAAACATTATATGTAAAGAAGGAAAGGAAGAATAAAAGAAAAAAGTTACAAGAAAGAAGAAACAAGAGAAAAAAAAAGGAAAGGAACAACGCAGAAAAGAAGAGAGAAAAGAAGAGAAAAGAAAGTCATAAGAAAAAGAAGAGGAAGATTTAAAGAAAATGTGTAAGAAAGAAGAAACGAGAACTAGAAGTAGAAATGAAAAAGAAAGAAAAAGAAGTATCGACGAGAAAAAAAAAGAAATAAAAAAGACGACAAATAAAAGAGAAGGAAGAAGACAGAAAAGAGGGAAGGTCAAAGTTCAAAATAATAGTTTATTCAAATCGCAATTCGGTAATAATAAGAACATTTCCAAAGTATATCTGATAGCTTTTCAAGCAAGACTGAATAAGTTCTATTGCGATCCCACCCACTAGTTACATGTTTCTTTTCGCGATACTAACCACACAAAACAGACCGAGGTGTCACAATCTGACAACTGTAAAGAAACGCAGAAACGTTTTCTCAACATTCGTTGGACAGTTTCCGCTCGGTATTTCTCTTCTGAACAAAATAGTGAGTCAAGTCGCCGAATTTGTTTATCTTTCGGCGCTTGTCGTACGATCATCTGCAACATGTATAATCAGTTCCACTTCCTCTATAAATGCAAAGACTTTGGGACGGGCATGGGGCAGTTTGTTGCTTTTTTAAATATTTTCTGCGTCGTTGCTTGAGAAATTTATGGATTCTTAATGTAACGCGACTGACGTTTGATAGTTTCTCACTCTCTCTCTCTTTTTAAAATCTATCTTCTTTTTTTTTTCAATTGATTCTTATCTTTGATGGATGATCGTCTGATTTAAGAAAGTTGTCTTTACTAACTAAAAGATTAAGAAAGACATGAAGGTTCTTGGAGAAAAAACAAACGTTTCTTTGCAGATAAAGACAACTGCGAAATTCTACTCTCAGCAACATTTATTTTTACGTTTTTTTACCCGGATCTCATATTAGAACTTAGACATCAAAGTAAACACTGTGAACAATGGTTAAGCAGGAGAGAAAAGAAAAGGGCGTTGAACTGCGATGCAATATCGATCCTTTTATATGACAGTGAATGCAGGACAATTTCCTCACAGGTGAAAAAGAGGCTCCAAGCGATGTCGTTCTACAGAAGGATGCTGAGAATACCATGAAACAAACATGTGAGCAACGGGAAAATTTTTTTTATGAAAATGGACACAAAAATTACACTTAACGTAGAATCGGAAAGAGAGATTTGGAACACAGTAATGATGAAAACAGGCTCGGAGAATTTGACACTCACAGGACATATTAAAGGCAACAGGGACAAAAGGAAATAGTAAGTAACCTAGCTAATAAGCGTATGTGAATGGACAGCAGAACATGGAGTGGGACAAACATTACTAAAAGCCACAAAAGATAGGAAGTTGTGGAGATTCATGATCACCGATGAAAGGCACAGCACATAAAAGAAGGTATATATATATATATATATATATATATATATATATATATATATATATATATATATATATATATATTAATGTTCGTCCAAAACAAAATTCAAGAGCCACTCAAGGCAGAGGGTTACTCTGTGCTGTTTTATAGGCATAAGAAAAAGTAAGAAGTGCTGTTTATGAGTTTATGTAGATAAGATATCAGTTAACCCTAGACTTGAAGAGGTCAAGATTGTAAAGATTGGGAAAAACATCCTGTCGAGAGTCTGTTCTACAAAGCAGCAGTTCTTGTGAAGGAACTGTCCGAGTGGAACTTACTCCTAACTAATGGAATATAAAGAGAATGAGGATTATTCACACATGTACGTGGCATGGTAGGTCCCAGTAGTAAAGGTCAAGGGTGGTGAGGACTAAGGAATGTAGCTTGTCGGAACACATGCCATGGAAATAGCGGTAGACTAGCGAGAGACTTTTGAGGTTTCGTCTGTGATAAAGTGGTTATCGGGTGGAAAATAATTAATCACACACAAGGCAGCATTGACGCTGTTGAACTCTATAAAGAAAAGCAGGTGGAGACTGCGCAGTTCCAGCCAATATATGGCAACAATACTATATTTTTGGTCTGATCTGATTCTCGTAAAAGATAGAGTATAGCAGGCAGAGTCAAATAGATACTGGAATAGTACAATGAACCGACCATTTTTTCCACCATCTTTAGCAATAGATCGTATATATGAGTTCTGCTAGAGGTCTGGGGAGGGTTTAAATTCCTAATAAACGTCCAAGGCCTCCTTGAGAGAAGATCTATCCATCATGATAGCTGAAAGTGTAGGGTCTGCTTGGTGATGGTGGAAAGTTAGTACAGGTATACCTCGGGTTACGTCGTTACGAGTTCAGTTGTTCTCGATTATACGTTGGTTGTCAAAAAATATATATGGAAAAATAAAAATCAAGTTTAAGTCATTTTATTCGACTTTACGTCTGTCCGCCACAAATAGTCGTAATATCACTAGGAAAGCGTTAAACGCACATAAAATCATGTTGCTGTACAATAAATAAGAATAAAAGTATATAAAATCATATTAAAATACGTACATTTACAGTAAATGTTAACATAATCATCATAAATCCTAGAGAAGGAAATATGAAAATATCTGTGTTGTCGTGTTCTTTAGCGGTCTTTAAGAGCTCAATATTGGCGTTTTCAACGGTAGTTCTAATATCTACCGTTTGGCGTCGTTGTCAGCTTCACTCGTGAATAAAAACTAAAATTTATTTGTTTGTAAGCTTAAAATAGATTCTTATTGACCATATATTTTATTTAAAAAGCATTTATAAATAAAATACAGAACTGGGAATAGTTATTTGTAGTTTCCCTAGTGACAAATACATTCCAAAACAAGTAAATTAGATTTAAGTCGTTTTTCGACTTAAGTCGCCTTTCCTTGAACAAATTACCGACGTAAGGTGAGGTATATCTATAGTTTGGTTTTGAACGTATTCAGTTTTACAAGGCAGTCCTTCCTCCATTGATTCACCTGGGTCTAAGTTAAGGGAGAGATGAGCTGCTGGATCTGGTCATCTAGATTTTTGGAGGTGCACTTATAAACTGTTTTATCATTCGCATAAAGAACAAATCCATTGGAAATAAAAGACAAAAGTATGTATTTTTCTAATAGCAACTAATATAATATTTACTGTTATCGTAACAAAATATTTTTACTGTATATACACTGCTTGATATCAATTTAAAAAATCAAGATACGACTACTGTTTGCAAGTCAAGTGAATTTCAAAGAAACCAAGAAGGTTGAATTGCTATGTTACGTAAATTCTCTTATATACTATTAAAACAAAACAAAAGTCATTGAAACAAAGCAAGTTCAGTCGACCAATGATGACAATTCCAGAACAACAGAACTATAAACAATTTTTTCTATCCTCTGCCAGCCGCTATGATGGAGAAAGCATTACCTCGAACCGTCGCCAGTGAGACACGCTGCAAGAGCCACTCCGTTTCGCGAGGCTCGTTCCTTAATCGAGACGTAATCGCGCCAATCCTGCGAAGGAACGCCATCGAACGAGGGCCAATAACCCCTGAAGTCTCCACTGCCACAGGAGTAAAAAAAATTCTATCAGCAAGAGAAGAATATTTTTTTATCTCTGCGTCTCGGGCGACGAACCCTGGCTCAACCGCGGACCTGATCAAATTACCGGCCGAAAATGTATCCGCACAGGTCGCATCCCAAATCAACGACTTACCCATTTTAAAACGGAAGATGGTAATGCCATGCCGAACGGTTTCATGAAGAGAAAACGGGAGGCAACAGAAATTCTTGTCATGCCAGGCATTGTTCAAGATTGGACTGGGTGTTCGAAATAATAAGAGTATATTTATAATTATTTATAATTACTCATAAATGAAATACAAAATTAATTTCAAACAGGTTTCTTCAAATTGATTTTCTTCTCATAGACAGTTAATTTGAGCTGAGATTTGAAGAACCAACTTTATCAAGACGATGGGTAAAACTAGTAAGCAGTCTGATCATAGCTGGTCTGTATTCCCGAATAGATGGGCACCAATGATTAGTAACCCATTAACACTTTACTTATAGCTTACAAGTGGTTATCGTTCACTTTTTACAGAGTTTCGAGGTCAGTACTTTTCTTAACAAAATTTATCGGAGAAAAAAAACCCAAAAAACTCTGTGCCTATCCTTGGCTTTGTGGAAACAACAACATTTTAACAGAATGATATTTTCGATTAGACTTTATGCTACTAATAGTATTCATTGTGATAACTCGGTCTTCTCAACATCTTCATCTGTTTTGTGTAGATAACGAAGGATGTGCAGGTGGTGAGTAACGTAGCTTGTTTAGATAGCGGATCGAAATCCCAATCAGATTAGTTACATTCACTTACGCGTACATTTATGCATCTCCCCCACTATGGGTTACATAGTATGATTTGTATCTGGGAGAACCATATTCTAATGTAATAATCACTCACAAAAATTATTCTTACAATCCCAAACATATTTTAGCTTTAAATAATCCACTAAATGTAAAATAAAATCACAAATCACTTAATAAAGCCATAATAGATATCGACGCACATAGTCAATGCCATGTGTGCAATACGTTTATTCATATAGCCGGTGACTGGGGAGGTGTTGAAATGAATGTTATTATTCGATCTTTCTCAATTATACTGTTAAGTCCTTGCTTAATGCTAATTTTGAATCTCCAGTTCACTCTCTTGCTGTTATTATTTAATTTTTTTTTATTTCGGGATTTTTTGTTACCTCCTTTCATTTTTATCTTGTACTTCCACGTGACCTATTACATCACACTTTCATCCTAAATATTAAAATCAATAAACAGAAAATAACCCATTGCTGACTATTTTTAAATGACAGCTGTTTTTCCAAAATTCAAGGTTTTTAAATAATTTTAGTCAAAAATTAAATGCTTCTAATATCATCGAAAAATATATGAATAAAATTAAAAAAAACAAACTTAAACAAAAACAGAGGACGAAAAATTACAACAGTGATATCTGAATGTTGATTGAGATAGCGAAAGTGCCTCCCAAAAGCTAAGCAAAGTATTAAGAAACAGGAAAATTTCATCAGAAACAAAGACAAGGGTACTGACTGCTACGTAATATTATTCCTCCTATATGGCAGTGAATGCTGGACAATCTCCGCACAGACAAAGAGAATTGAATCAACAGAAAATTGGTTCTACAGAAAGATGCGAGGAATACCATAGACCGAAAATTTTACAGAAAATGGAAACAAAATAGTTGAAATTTCTAGGGTACATAATGAGGATAGGGAGCTTGGAAAATTTGATACTCACAAGACAGATTGAAGGCAAGACGGTCAGGGAAAAACAATGCATAACTTACCTAGCCAGCTTGAGTAAATGGATGGTGAGACATGGTTCAGGAGAGATAAGAAAAAGAGAAAAAGTATTAAGAGTTACAAAGAGCAGGAAATTGTGGGGTGCTAAGATCGCCAACGTCCTGAAGATACACGTCACACAGAAGAAGTAGAATAGAATTTAACAACACTTTTTTTATGGACTAAATTTTAAATTTGCGACTTCACTACCCACGGAATAAACACATTTTTAAAATTTAATTGCTTAAATGTTTTTATATTTAGACAATTCCGTTTTGGAATCGAGGTTGCTAGGCTCTTGGCAAATACGAATAAAAAAGAGCTTAATAATCATTTTACTTTGAAAGTTATTGCTAGTTCTCATGAAAACAAGGCAGACCACAGGAGAGACGGGAATCACTCCTTGAACTCACATTTTTTGATTAAATACGTGTCGATAGGTCTTGTGAAACCTGCAAGGAACATAGATCTGAATAAATATTGAATATTATCAATATGAGTATTGATAAAAAAGTCTAAGTTTAACGCAAACGTGTCATAAACAAAACCGATTTTGAACACACCAAATAATGAGGGATAGAATGGAAAGGCTATATATATATATATATATATATATATATATATATATATTTATATTTATATATATATATATATATATATATATATATATATATATATGTGTGTGTGTGTGTGTGTGTGTGTTTTGTAATGTCCGGGGTGGTTATTCAAAATAATAACTAGAATGGCAACTAACAAAGTATAAGGGTTTATTTTAAACAAGAACAATACAAGTAGATGTCTACAAGTTCGTCTGAAGCTGGAAAACCAGCCGGTATTTACCCCACCTCTCCACGAGGCAGGATATGGCACAAGGCCTATTTTTATGTGGAGCGATAAGAGCCCGTAGGCTCGGAGAAAAATTCCTTGTAGACCCCGCATACACGGGTTCGGGTTTACCTACCTCCCTTGATGAGACTCTGCCCTTCGGCATAACCTGATTTGGGTTCCTCTCTGCCCGAAAGCAGAGAGTTCGAGGTCTTGGTGCTTGCTCAAGCCTAAGCTGGAAAGAACCCCCCCCCCCCCGAGAACAACACCATAGATGCCTATATTCCAACTGGAACTGTCCATTTAATAGAGGTGTATCAGTTCTTTGTATACTAAGGGTTATCAGTTCGTCCCCTACAACAATAGGCATAATATGCTCGAGTAAAATAGGTAAATAGACAGATAGATTGATAATGGGCAGATAGATAGATAGATAGATAATGAGATGAATATATATATATATATATATATATATATATATATATATATATATATATATATATATATATATAATATTTACATAGATAATCAACAGATAAATGATGAACAGGTAAATAGATAATGAACAGGTATATATATATATAGATGACCTTAAATTTAACAACAGCATCAATTCATTTGATATTCCAAATTTAGCTCAATCATTTCAAATATAAAACCGATTTCGCAATGAAAAGCAATTCCTGTGTACAAATGAACACTTTCAGCTTTAGTTAATCTTGTGCCATTGAAAAGTTATCTTGTTTAATTATTCTATTTATTCATCACTAAAAACTAAATTTATCATTCTTCATAAATATTCCATCACCCGAAGACCTTTCAGTTCACGTGGACATCAAAATTGACGCTTGGGTCTAAGTTTCATTTACTCTTTAAGTTTTCTTTTAGAATCCATTTAGTAATAATAGCCCACTTCATTCCAAAACTTTCCTCAAGGGGGAAAGTTAATCAACCTCTTGTTTAATGAGAAGAAAATAAAAAAAAGACTGTGACAATGTACGCTGCCAATATCACCGTTCCTCTGACAGGACGTAATTGCAATCAAGTTTGCTTCTAGATTTGTGTCCTGGATTTAAGCGAAATAATTAGAACAAACCTTAAACCTTATTTAAAAAAAAATTGTAATCATAAACACGTTCGATATCTTAACTCTTCATACAAGTTCTTGGAAGTCTATCTGGCTTTTTTCGATTTGATTGGAAATTAATAACACAAATTAAATATCAATAAATGTTTCTTAAATATTTATATGAATGTAGAAGTCCAAACAGTACTTCCTACACACATATATACCATATATACACGTTTTTAAGCCGACTTCATATATAGTGCGACCCCTGAAATTTGAATCATGAATTCTAATCCCCATTCAGAACAAATTGCCCGTGTATAATGCAACCGGTCACTGAAAATGTATGATTTTTAACCTCTTCAAAAAAATACCTGTATATAGTGTAACCTCCTATTTTTTTGCTTAAAAAAAAATACTGATCATAAACACTGGCATTATAGACGAGTATATACGATATGTATTACAGGAAACGTTATTATAGTGTACATTTCGTATTTTAAATATATTTTTATTTATAAAACAGTGTGTGTAACGTCTGTCGATCTGTACACTCGGTCACGAAGAACGTTACAATACGCATATCCAATGAAGTAAGGCCAAATAGTACCTTAGAAGCGTA
>OZ038490.1:37234312-37326812 GCA_964036315.1 Acanthosepion esculentum
CTAAAACATCAAGGAAAGAGAGTCGATTATTATTATTTTTCTTGCTATGCTTCACCCAATACAAGAGCCACTCAAGGTAGAAACTTACTCAATGAGGTCGTTTTAAGGGCGTAAAAGAGGAACAAAGAAGCGCATTTTATGAGCATATGTCGGACAGATAACAGTTGATCCTAAACTTGTAAAGGTTAAGATTTTAGTGATCGGAGAAGTATCCTTTCGGGAGTCTATTTTGTCATGGAACCGTTCTGGAATAGAAGCTGTTTGATTAGAACATCCTCCTCGACAATGAAATATGAAGGGAATGGGGATGAATTGACACAGTGTACGTAGCCTGGCGGGTCTTACAAAGGTCTGCACTGATGGAAACAAGGAATGTAGTTCTCTCGAACATTTGTCACGGAAATAGCGATAGAGTATGGTGGAAAACACTTTTTTCATTTACAAGGCCGCGCAAAGGTAAAGGGTAGAATAGAGCTTTCTTCAAAGATTTTTTTAAAGGGTTTTGGGCCCTAAAGAAAACAAGTAGGAATGGTAGAATACAATACATTTCTGTCATTGGCAAATTCATTAAGTCGATTTTGCTTCTTTGAATCAGATTTTCATTCGTTATATTGTGGATTTTGTACGTGTTGACTTGATCGTCTGCTAACATGGGCTAAAAAAATACGCTAAAATAATTGTTAGTATTTCTAAATCAGGTGTAAGTTTTATCGCCAGAGTATATCGATGAGGTTTCTTTTCCAGATTGAATAGGTTTCTTTGCAGGATCACAAAGAGTTTTGACTGTAGAAAAACAAACCATTCCTCTCAATTCCTTACTTAGTTACGTTTTTGAATGCATCCTAGATCCTACCCTCAGCACACATTTTACATGCGTTTAACAAGCAAAAACACTCCACCATGTCATTAAGGTCATTTTCCTGCTTGACAGATCTGTGTGATTTGTGTCCATTTTGCTTTTGTCTATAACTAACACTTGAGAGTTCAAGAGTCCATCAACAACGTTCTTCATGTTGACAACAATCATTTTTTCATGTCACGTATTTGGGGAACAACAGCAGTTTAATGAATAAAAAATCGGCATCATTCGGCATCATTCGGCATCATTCGGAATGGCTTCGCTTTAGGGTAAGGTATATCGAGGTTATTCTGTTTATTTTGCTAGTAGGGAGTTATGTACTGACTGAGAAAAATCAACCTTAAATAACAAACTAGAGTTATCAAATTGTAAATTCAACCAAATTCAAATATCGTAGCTTTTAGTGTTTTTATTTAATATACTTCAATCATTTCGAAATGATCTTGAATAAAAAATCAAAATCATCTACCGAGTGTTCCAAGAGATCGAACATAAAATAAAACCTTTCCAAACCGGAAACTAGGATTGGAATGAAAAACAAAGATGGCATCTACACTGAATCCATCATAAAACAATGCAGGATGTGGATTTAGTAAATAAAAAAAAAACACTTCAAATACTTCGATGTATGGATCAATTATAACAAAATTAGTACGAGAGATGAGAAAATTGTGCTAGGGATAGTTTCGCCCAACACCACCACTTGCTACAAAACCAAATCATTAACCTGAAAACTCGAGTCATGTTCTAAAAATAGCCTCGTCAGATGGAGACTTTCATATGGATGACATCTATACAGCCAAAGCCGTTCAGAAACATCTAAACGGTTAGCTATATACAAGATCAATGGCTAAAAATAACATCGAGCGAATGAATCCTGTGGATTTTGGCGAAGAGCATCATTTTTGGAACCTTATAGATTGCCACTACAGACTGTAGAACTGTAGTAAATTGTAGAAACCAGATCAGTTAAGGACTTCCAACAGCGGCAACAACTAATATGAATAGCACGTGTCACTTGAACAGAATATAATGAAATAATGAAGATGTTGACATTAGACATTACTTCAAATAAAAGGTTGGGAAGGAAACACCCATCAATACCGGAAAGAGCGTTAACAGCTAGTGGATTTGTGAAAACTATTTTCCTCAAAAATTGTTTTAAGAGAAGGATTTTATAAATTTCAGCCGTGAGTAGCACAGTAGCACAATGAAAATCGAAAGTTTCCCTTTAAGGAAATGACTAATATTACAGTTACCATTCACTTAAAATTGGTATTCCACCATAAAAGAAACGATTTCTGTTAGGATTCTATGCACATCTATCTATCTATCTATCTATCTATCTATCTATCTATCCCAGTCTGCTCATATCTATCTATCTATCTATCTATCTATCTATCTATCTATCTATCTATCTATCTATCTATCCCAGTCTGCTCATATCTATCTATCTATCTATCTATCTATCTATCTATCTATCTATCCCAGTCTTCTCATATCTATCTATCTATCTATCTATGTGCACATTCTTTGCATATATATATATATATATATATATATATATATATATATATATATATATATATATATATATATATATTCACCCCATGCAAGGCAGTACAGCCACTAGCACGCAAGGAGTTACAGGGTGTGGAGTAATTAGGAACACTAATAATGAGGAGGAAAAAAGAGCAGTCAGGAAGACGGTAGATAGCGATTGACATTGCATTTAAATTTTTTCAGATTAAAGTTTGTTGGAAACATGTGACAGGGAGGGAGTTCCACAAGCGAGACGCGATGGATAAGAAACTGTTACATAGAAGTTATGGGTACATCTAACTATGTCAAGTGTAAATTGTTGAGACCTCGACGTCAGACTAGTATTGCTCTTAAATTCATATAGTCTCGGTACCATAGCGAAAAGCTCATCTGAACAGTTAACATGAAAGTATTTTTTAACAAAAAAGGCACAGAGACGCAACCATACGGCGGTGGGAAAGTGTCTGTAATCGAGCCGCGAGATCAAGCCCAATAATATTGCTGATTCTTCTTTGGACCTTATCGAGGAGCTCCAGGAAATTAGCAGGCACCAAACCATATATGGCAGCAATATTCTAAGCATGGAAGAATGGTAGACTTATAGATATGCAAGATAGATTCCGGATAGACAAATTTTCTCGCTCAACACAGTGAAACTACTTTCTTGGCAGCTGATCATCTGCAGCGATGGAATCAATGCAGTCTTTTCTTCTCATGACAAATGAGATCGTTAGCCCGAGAATACGCAATGAGTCACTTTCTTGGAAGATAGCATCAGCCATGTTGATGGAAGGCAGAGAGGAGTCTCTCAGATGATTAAGTTTAGAGAGAAGTTTAGTTTTGGAGGCGTTAAAATTGACATGCCATCTTTTGCCCTAGTTAACGACGGTCTTGCGGTCGTTTTGTACATCGGCTGCCATTTTGACCTTGTCTGACTGATCGGTCTTGCTATCAAGGCAGGAGTAAATGGTAGTGTCAACAGCATAGATGTTACGTTGAGAGCTGATGTAATCAGGAAGGTCGTTAATGAAGATTAAAAACAGGACAGGACCAAAGATGAAGCCGTGGGGGACACCCGCGTTAGTACGAAAGGATGTAGATGAGTGGCCGTTCAGAACAACTTTCATTTCACGATTTGATAGGAACGACGGGATCAGCTCAAAAACGTGCCCAAAGATACCGTAGCTTTTCCGTTTTGTGGAGAAGACATGAATATCAAACCCTATTAAAGGCTTTCGAGATGTCCAATGCTACATCTCTGGCTTCATCGTTTTTATCTAAAGCACGACAGACTCTTTCCGCAATTATCGTTGGTACATCATCAGTTGATCTGGAGAAACGACAGCCATATAGCTTGTCTGAGAAAAGGCCTTATGACGGAGATGATGAGCTAATTCAGCATTAGGAGATTCCCAAAAAGTGATAGAAGGCTAATAGGCCGATAGTTGGATGGGTCAGACGGTTCATCAGGGTTCTTAAAAACTGGATCAACAGACGATAACTTCCAAAAAGTGGGAAAGCAGGAGGCAGCGAGGCGTTTATTATACAGTTTAGAGAGAACGGGAGCCTGTTCGAGTGCACACTTCTTAAGGGCTATTACAGGGACATCATCAAGTCCACATGTTTTGTGGGGATCCAGGTTAGGGATGATAGCAGCTACCATGGACGGGGTTATATGCATATCACTCAACAGAGAATCACTTCTAAGTGGGAAATGAGGCAGGGATACTCCAGATGAGTAAAGAGTAGAGTTTAAGGAGAATTTACGGGCAAAGCATTCAGTTTTATCAGCCGGTGTGAACCATAGAGATGGTTGCGGTTTCACCTGGTATTTCCGAGAAGGGATAAAAGCGTTCATGCCTGTTTTGACCCAAGAAGGAACCTCAGTTGCACACTTTTTAATTGTAAGTTTGAAGATGTTAGTCCAAGGGGCGTCACGGGGAAAATCCCGCAATGAGTCCCAATCAGCATGCTGGTACCTGAAAAAGATCTTATGGATAGGGGGTTCCTGTTTAGCGGTTGCTTAGGAGATATCAATAGCGACGACAGAGTGGTCTGAGTTACCAAGAGGGCAGTATTGTGAAGCTTGGCAAGAGCGGGGAGAGGAGGTAAAAAATAAACCCAATAGAGAAACACGTTGCTCGGTTTGGCCTAGGAAACGAGTCCACGATTTGGGTGAAGGAATGGGCAATAGAAAAATTTAATGTCTGTATACCGGCAACATCAGTATCTTTGGAATGTTTCAGTGACGTGTCGTGGTGAGCATTAATGCCACCGAAGATAAAGATGTTTGCAGATAGATGGAGTGAACGTGCCTTTTCTGTAATGTCAGCTATTGCGTCTAATATACGGCAGTCTTGGGAAGAGGAGGAGAGATAAAGGAAAAAAAGAGACAGCTAAAAGAGTTTAGTAGCGAAAGACGGAAGCACATGAAAGAGTAGTCAGCGACCTCGAGAGACAATTCCCTGGCACACGGAAGATTATCTCGGATGTAAACACTAAGGCCATGCAGGTGAATACTGGGATCTTTTCAGCATAGGGAAAGATACTCTGGAACCAAGAATGCATTGGTTGCAACGGAAGAATTCAAGTTGGTTTCTCAAAGGGCAAAGATATCTGTCGAAAGGATTCTACGCTGCAGAAGTTGGAACGGATATCGCGAATATTGGAGAAAGGAAGATTGAGTGAGGTAGGTGATTTTTGTTAGCTGGTTTAGTTTTATTTCTTTTTGTTGTGATTTTCATGAGATGTGTTTTGAGGAGAGAGAAAAAAAGTCAGCGAAAATTGTCTGTATCTGTCGCCAATGGCTATACAAACAAGCCAGCGTGGCTGAGAGCAGAGCATAATGTGGCCTCAGGGTTGCCCACCGGAAATACATGCTGGGACGTTTACCCATGCGCGACAGGGCATTGCAAATACACTGATTTTTATTTGACTACTGGTCGGAGTAGCCTCTCTAAGCGTTTGGGCTTCTAATGACCAGTCGGAAGCAGCAGCCAGCAAACTACCAACCCTTAAAAGGGAAAGTCACAACAACTGGTTAGTCTGATCACCAAAAAGTTAAGACAGTTATATCTGTGTGGCCTTGGTAGAAAAAAGAAAGAGAACTGGTAAATCATATCCTGAACAGGAAACAAGGGATAAACCACTACTCCTGATCAGTAGACATGGTAGGAGTGCGAACCTGTCTACTCCTATTAATCTGCCCCCCCCCCCCAAAAAAAATTCATATTAAGTAATGACTTAGTAAGTTCTGATGTCTACTACCAACACAAAAATCGGGATGGTAGAAGCTAATTTATCAGCATTGATAAATATCAGTGATTACGTATATTCTAAGTTGAAAAGGTTGGGTGAAGGGCTAAATTAATAAGTCCCGTAAGCGCACACGCACGCACACACACACACACACACAAACACACAAACACACACACACACACACACATATATATATATATATATATTAATGTATGTATGTACATACATATATACATCTTATGATTTGCGGAGAAGTTTTCGTTCTGATGAGCTGAACATTTCGGTGTTCACGAAATAAAATTACAAAGGAAATGGATAATTAAAGTCTCCGTCTTCTTCTTATCACTATATATATATATATATATATATATATATATATATATATTGCTTATATTTTGACAGCATGTTTTCATTGTGACATGTTTCATTGAATAATTTAGACACGTTTTGTCTATTTATTTTCAATTAGATCCATTCATATTCGTGGACAAGCTTTTTGGTGACATTATTAAAAGAAAAGAGAAAATTACCGTGTTGATATATATTATTTTCTTCCGAGTACTTTCGACATAGTACAATGTCATCATCAGGATGCTGTTTATTTCAAGACAAATATTGTAGTGTTCATCATTTTCAAAGTCAAAATTGATGTGTTCATATGAGAGTTAAGATTTTTTACTTGTGAAGTGAAGAACGCTGAGTGAGTATGTGATCGCTTGACACAGCTTCAGGGGAGGTAACTAGGTGTTGTGTCGAGAGATTTTAAGAAATAATTATTAAAACTATTAGTGCAAAACTTGGTATTTTAAATGATCTATTGTACACATTTTTAAACATTTGTGCAGTATTCATAATTAATTTTTATTAAGGTTTGGTTTCAATTTTTTTAATATGATAGCTTCGAGAATATTTAGTTTGTTTATTTTCATGAAAAAGTATATATGTATTTTAAACAAGAATTTTCTCGTAATTGCGAATGTGGACAGGTATGCAGATGTAAATGTTTAGAAATGTTGAACATATTCAAATGAAAACACAGCCGCCGAGACAACATGGTCGTAGTGTGTCCATCATATTTTTTTCCGTTGAAGTTACAATCTCCTCGAGGAAATTTAAATTTATAAACAATGTTGGTTTTCTGTAACACGTTAGTAGGTGGGGAAGAGTGATTACAAATTATTAAATTAGATATACTAGATTTAGTGTAGAATATAAGTAATTTTTTTTTCCTAATCTAGTGGTAGATATATTATTATTTATGATTTTTTAGGATATTTTCGTCTTATTTATAATTAGAATGTATTTGATTGCGATATCAAAGATTAATATGTTTGGGGTTAGTTGAAGAAGTATTATATTCTATTTGCTTTGAATTAAGATTTCTGATAGAACATCTTATTTGTTCATCAACAGTAAAACTAGGGAAGTTATTATTAATAAGACTGAAGAAGGCCGGAGCGTACAACGGCCGAAACGTTGTGACAAATATGGCGACAAAGATGAGGACAATAGTCCGACTAATGTAAATACTGTACATAATACCTCATCTCAGAAATATAGAGAGACTTTAATAAGACTTTGTTTTATATTTTTAGTTCACTGTAGAAAATCTGTTTTGTGGATAAATTAATTTTTGTACGGTTTATTAGGTTGTTTATAATTGTTATTTTATAATAATTTGGACGTTCACCCTTATAGTTAAGGGTGAACGAATTTATGCATGTAGATTTTTTTATATGGGGAGATTGTGATTTATTGTTATTAATGTTTGTCAATATATCTAGAAATGGAATTTTATTGCTATTATTAAGTTCGTATGCAAATTTAAAGACAGAATTACTTTAGAATTGTTTTGAGAGTTGATGCCTTTCTTCCGTATTCTTGACCAATATAAGAATATCATCGACGTATCTTAGGTAGACGGAAGGTTTTAAAATTGTTATTTTCATTATTAGACATATCGAAATTGTTAAAAGTCGAACCCAGATTTGAGCCCATGCAGACGCGATCCCGTTGTATATATATATTATTTTTGTGGTCATAGAATGGGACTTCGGTGTTGCAAGTTAGCAGTAGTTCCCGTAATATACTAGGTCTAATTTTAAGTGGACATTGAAATGGATTATTGTATATGTCTCTTATAATAATATCAATAGTTTCACTAACTGCCATATTAGTGAATAAATTTTCAACGTCAAGTGAGACAATGGTTTCATTATTATTTTTTTAAAATAATTTGAATTACTTCAAGAGTTGATTTTCTGCTGTATTTACGGAGAATGTATGGTATGATAAGTTGGTTGATAATTTGTAGTAATTTGCAATTCCAGAGTTTAGAAGACGGACCTCTTCACTCTTCAGGCGATATCAACAATTTTCTGCTTCTATTTTTAATTTGTTTTCTTTTTATACACATTTAAATGGTCTAAATTTTCTTCTGTATTCTCTGTATTTGTGTGTGCGCATGTCCGCGCGCACCGGTCTTTACGAATGTGCGTTGTGATCATTTTGCCCTTTTCTGCGCTTTTTTAAAATTATTATCTGTAATTTACGTCCTTATATAAATAATTGGCATTAATGATAAGCAATAAATATTTTATACATATATATATATATATATATATATATATATATATATATATATATATATATATGTGATACCAATGATGTTAATGTTTAACAATACTTATGCTTAATGGTAAATACTTATACATACAGATGCCCACACATACATACACATATACACACTCACATATATGCACATGCATACATACACATATCTATATATGTTCACTGTGCTATTATTTCGTTTTTTTTTAAATTGGTTTTGGTCATATAATGGAGGAGGTCAGATTTATAATTAAATTTATTTCTTATTGTTAGAATTCATGTCTATAGGTCTGTATATGTCTGTAATTATACGCTTTTTTTGTATACGCATAGACGCGTGTAGGCGGGTACATGTACACCTAAGTCTGTGCATCAATGATGAAGTTATTTAATTTCTAAATATTATATATATATATATATATATATATATATATATATATATATATATTACACACTCCTGTGCACGCAGGCACGCTGCACCTACGCACGTATATGCTATTGTTAAGTGTTGTATTTAATTAAAATAAGTGTATGCTTATATGTTATCGTTTGTTTTGATGTTTCCTCTTTATTTAATTGTTAGTAGTTTATTTGCTTTTGCTTTTGGTGTTATATATTGAGGTATTAATTATTGTCGGTTGTGTTTGTTCATTTTTTGGTGTTTGTGTGTGCATGTCTACATGTACGTGTAAACGCACGTGCATAGGTGCGTACTTTAATATTTGTTTGTTTATTAATAAATTAGATTTATGTTAAATTTGTTTCTTTTATTTATTTATTTAAAGTGTGCATTATATTTTTGTTGAGGGGTCTCCCCTTTTTACACAAATGGACTCACCCAAGGTATACATATACCAGTTAATACCCGGACAGTAGTAATAGAGGAGGGTAGCACAAGAGTCATAGTAACAAGCACGTAGACTCAGTAAGAAGTCATACCGCGATACCAAAGACTTTATATATATTTGTCAACTAACCTCGCATTCCTGGAATTATTATCTGTATTACCAGTTTGTATTATTACGTTAATACATTTATTTTCCTATATTCATTCTTGGCGTTTGTTATTATTTGATATCGGATTTCATCCCGGAATCCACAACAATTTTAAAGTTTATATTTATTTTATTTATATTTATTTTATTTATATTTATTTTTAGTTCTTAAATGACAAGGTAAATATTTACTTATATGCCTACCTTTGCCCATTATTTCAGTTTTCTTGTTTAGGAGTTTATTTTTTAAAAACTGATTATTGCTAATTTTTCTTCTAAGCATAATTTACAATGTTTGCTGTTATTACTGTATAGGGCTGCTCTTTTTATAATTTCCCATTTGATTTTGGTGGGGGATATTGTTTTCTTTTTGACTCCATATATATTTTGCTAGGGCTGTATTGTTTGTGTTTTTCTTTCGAATGACATTTGGTAGTTATAATATACTTTTTAAACGTTTTGTCTGTGCCCCCTATGTAATTTTTGTCGTTTGTGTTAATGTTATTATTTACGATAGCTTTGGCTATTATGTTATTGCTTAAGCATTTATCGTTAAGTGGGTAATTTTCTTTGTTTCTGAAGTCACATTTAATGGTTTCATTTTGCTGTATGTTATTGTTATTATTGTTGCAATTGTTATTGGTTTTGCTGAGTATTTTTTATTGTGCTTAGTTATTATTTTCTCCATGTTATCCACGCAACTGTAACTAATTTTGATTGTATTTTTGTTGATAATTTTTTGTAATTAGCTGATTTTAGGGAAGAGTTTGTCAATTATTTCGAAAAATATTTTCCCTATTTTTGTTTTTATTGTATTGTGGTAGGGAGTTGAACCAAATTATATTTCCTTTTCTGTTGTTTCTGTGTGTATTATTTTCGTTTTTGTATTCTAGTTTTGTTTGAATATCCGCTGTTTGTTAGGGCTGATTAACATGTTCTTTTCTATTTCCATTGAATATTTTTAGGCTACTAAGTCAAGCGAAGAAAACATTCAAACAATTAACATGAAAATATTTCTAGCAAAGGCACAGAGAGGCGGTAGGAAAGTGAGCCGAGCCGTCAGATAAGGACCAATAATATTGATAATTCTTCTTTGGATTTTATCAAGACTCTAAGCATGGACGAATGGAACACTTATATATATATATATATATATATATATATATATATATATATATATATAGATATATATATATATATATATATATATAAGTGTTGTAACATCAAAATTGCCCAAATCGTGTAATAGCAAAATTGTCCAATTGTTAAATTAAGATTTGAACAGTTGTATTTTAGAAATGATTAAAGATACCTTACTGGAATTCTCCGAAGTTTTTATAACACTATTGGACTCTACTTTAAACAATAACAAGGCATTTAGCTCTTAGTTAAAATGATGATCTCTCTTGTTGTTGCGACCTCCTGATCCAGTTTTTCTCCCTATTGCTCCATCTTTTTTAAACTTATTCACCGTTCTCTTGCTGGTTTTTGAATGGACTTTGAAGCCAGAAGCCAGAAGCCAGAATATAAATGGTGGTAACATTACTGAAGGCCTGAATAATCTTTTCCCTCTCACCATTGCTTAGTTGGGAAGACATAGTGGGGCTGACACAAAATGACTCTTTCTAGCTGAATAACTGAAAGCGTTTTTCAGTGATTCTTACGACAGGTGATGTCAAGATGTTTAAATGTCTGAAAACCTGGAAAAAAGTAACTCAATTAATTTAGTGTTTTTTTAGTTATTAAACATTTTGTGGGACGGGCAATTATCGCATGCTGTTACACGATTTAGACAATTCTGTTGTTACACCCCGTATATGTAACTTATACCATATGTAAGTATGCATCAATAAAAACTAAAAATACATATAATGTCGGCAAAATGTGTTAAAACATTCTTTTATTTTTCTCGGTCGTCTTTCGTTTTTCATTAAATTCTATAAAATGACAATTAAGTTGTAAACGAAGAACGTTCTTTATTTTGTGTGAGGAAATAACGTTGTAGAAATCTGTATCGACTTGCCGAACACATATCCGAATCCCTCTCAAATTTACACAGACTTTCTTTTTTTTCTTCTTTTTTTCTTCTCGCAACTTCTTTCGCCTAAGTCTCGTTTTATCACGTTTTTACACTTCCCTTTTAGCCTATTCTCTGTTTCTCTGAACTCTGTGTTACCCTCGCGTACTCTCTCGCTATCATTTGATCATTCAAACTTTACTCCCTCACACGCACACTCATCAAACCCTCTTTCTACCCGGCCATCTGTACAGACGTCTCAGTTATTATCGACAACTACTTTTCAACATTCGCTTTCGTTTTTCTGTTTTTGTTTTCTAATATCTTTTTCCTTTTCTGAGTTTTTAAGTGGAGCTTCAGGTTGAATAGTTTTTTGCAAGAGAATTAAAAAAAAAATCATTTGAAACGCTTAAATTAGCAACAGAATTTGATTACATTTTGCATTCGTCTCCTTCTCGTGAAGAGAAAAGGAGAGAGGAAAACAGAACAGTTCGAAAATGGCCATACTACAAATATTTATTTCCCATCGCAGCCATAAATCTTAATAAAATAATTCGCTCTGTCATGTCGCTTTTGACGGACAGACATTGTCATGGCGTTTCTCATGCTTTTTTCTCTTGTCGTGAAACACACACAGACACACACACACACACACACACACACACACACACACACACACACACACACACACACACACACACACACACACACAAACTCACAATGACACGTATTTTTTTTCTTTTACTCCAATTTGCTCAGTTTTTGTTGTAATGTCGTCTGGCAGTCTCCAATTACAAAAATGAATTTTTATGGCAGCAACCTTCCAGTAATTTAACAGAAAATAAAGACGTCATTTGTTTATCCATAAAGTATCTTGTTTATCCATTTTTGGTGCCAAAATGAAATTAATCCGTTCTTCGATTAGCCAATTTGGGTTTTAGCGAAAGTGTTTTTGGTGAGTTGAATCGATGAACTGATTGATGAAGATTTTTCTTATTTTCTTCCAGAAAGCAAGGCAACTGTGAGACGATTTTACTCTAGAAAATTACACCCAACTGTCATTGCTGGTTAGAAATTAGTTTTTCCTTCACTCCAAGAACCATAGGCTGGTTATTAATTTACATCGTCTTCAATGATAGTTTCTGTATATCTATCTATCTATCTATCTATCTATCTATCTATCTATCTATCTATCTATCTATAACTTCTTACTCCAAAAATAACTTCTTACTCCAAAATTCTGGAGTAACTTTGGAGTAACTTCTTACTCCAAAATTCGCTTGATGAGGAAATGGAACTAATGTCTTTGGTTTAATAACAAAATTAAATTCAGGGGCTTTAGCTTCCATTTCTGAAACATGGTTATCACTGTGTAGCGGTAAAACCATATTTTAAATCTATTAATTTATAATATATATATATATATGTTTTTATGTATGTATGTATATACGGGGTGGGCCATAAGTTTACATACATATAAAACATAATAAACATTTTATGTTGGGCAACCTTTTTTATTTATATAATGTGCTCTCTATATGATTGCCATTGTTTCGAAAACACATAAGTGTTTACCAAAGTTGATGAACACGCATTAGCACAGTTAAAGTTACGCTTGTAATGGCGTTGGTGATACGTTCCTTGAGATGATTTATGTCTCGTATCTTTACCTGATACACCATGGCCTTCAAGTGCCTCCAAAGATAGAAAGGGGAGGGGAGAGATCTGGTGATCTTGGAGGCCACTCCACAGGACCACGCCGACCAATCCAAGCATCAAGAAACTGCTGATCCAAATACCGATGCACTTGCATTTTCCTATATATGGAAACTTATGGCCCACTCTGTATATATATATATATATATATATGTATATATATATATATATATATATATATCACAATCCAATTCGTTAGACCTACAAATTAAAAAAAAAATCGGAATTTTTTTTTCCTATTTCTTTTTGAATTTGTTGTTTTCATGAATTGGATCGTGATTACGATTCCAATGTAATAAATTATAACCATGGAATATTAGTGTTTAAGACTTTTATATTATATTCTTACTCTGTCCTGGGCATTGAGTTCTACCTGCATTCTATCCTCTTGGGAATTTATGCATATATATATATATATATATATATATATATATATATATATATATATATATATATATATATATATATGTGTGTGTGTGTGTGTGTGTGAAAGAGAGAGAGAGAGAGAGTAAATTATTTTCAGATAGAGTGTATCTGTGAAGGAAAAAATAAATAAAAACATACGATAAAAACTATTCTTAGCCGACGTGTTTCGTCCTCACGGCAATGTAGGATTTAATTTGTTGCCAGTGTTTATATACAAAAAGTGAGAATGTCATTGGTTTATCAATGATTTTAAATTTGAGAAGAAATAAAACGGTTAAATCCATCACCTCATGTTTTGAAGATGTACAGAACATATGTCTATTCCACAGCATAACAATCTAAACGCAATTTAAACAATATTCATTTAAAAAAGAAAAGATTTCTTGACTTTGGATGATGATACTTTGTGTCCTCAACATGATTTCACTGACCTTTCAACCACCTGATGAGCACCCACGAACGTTCGCAAATTAATAGTTTTTCCTCTTGTCTTTTTATTCATATTTCGTTTGTTTTTTTTTAATTATGAGGACACTAGTTCGAATTCCAGCCATGTTCCGTTCGTGTGTCTAGTAATAAACAACTACATCTTAAATGACAACCGTGAAAAGAATTAGCAACAAACCCCTTGAATAATGGTTAAAGAAGTGTCCGAAAGCGATTGGAATAATAGAGACTACGGATAATTTCTTTTTACATTCACTTCTTTCAAACAAATGGAAAACATTTAAGAACACTAGAAAAACTTAATTAAAAATCATCAAATTTTCCTTATGTACCATATTCAACGAAATATGTCTGAAAGAAAGGCTGCTACCAAAAATATACATTATATATATATATATATATATATATATATATATATATATATATATATATATATATATATTTAGTTTACGAAAAACTAGGTAATCCGTATGGGTAGACCCAAAGAGGATAAAATCCAGAGAGCTCAATGTAAATCTGAGCTAATAATTTAAATAAAAATAAGAACAGACCACTTTAAGGTTCCATATAATAAATTATTTCACCACAGCCCTTTTAAAGGACTGCGGATCATCAGACTTTACTTCCAAAGGTTGAAACGAAAAATGAAAAGAAATGTACACATTTTTGACGGGTAGTACTAAGCATATGTAAAATAACGAAGTGAGGAAGTGATTGGGGATAGAGAGACATGATTGAGTTAGATGTCAAATTTCTATTCTCTCAGATTTAAATTGTTTGAGGAAGTCAAGACATTGACACATTAAATCGGTTAACTTAACGGAAGTTATATATTGATATGGAAGGTGGGGGGAGAAAAAGGCATAAAGAGAAAAAGAGAGAAAGATATATATATATATATAAACCGTTAAAATTCCCTACCTTTCTGCCGTAAGATATCTGACTGATGTTAAATCAGTCAAGTTTCGATCTCGGCTTGAAGCAATCGGGCGTCTAGCCACACAGATACAGCGAAACAGTCTGTCTTTTGATGACTCTCTCTCTCTCTCTCTCTTTGTATTTTTCAATTTTTTTCTCCTATCTCTTTCCTTATTATATGTTATCTTCATAATTTTTATTATCAATATTTTTATCTTCATTTTTTTATCGGTGTTTTATTTTTATTTCTTACCTCCATTATTTTTCTTGTTCTTTTTTCATCTTGCTCTTTTAAAATTATTATTATTATTGCTTTATTATTTTTTATTTTTGTTCTTAGTACTCTTTTAATTATTATTTATTGTTTTTTAATTTATTTTTATTATTTTTTATATATATATATATATATATATATATATATATATTCATAAATTCATTTTTTATTATTTTATTTATTATATTTATTATTATTTGTATTATATATTTTTATGTTACTGTTTAACATACATTTTCTTAAGATTTTCTTTTTAAAATCTTTTAAAATTTTTTTAAAGGAATTTTTCTTTATATAAACTATCTATTTATGGTTATTATTTTTTTGCCAACACAGATTGGAAATTTCCTTCTTAAAAAAGGAGAATATATATATATATATATATATATATATATATATATATATATATATTTTTGCTTTAGAATTAATATTTACTATTTTCTATTTTAATTTTTAAAATTGTTTGAACTAATGTCTTTAATTTTGTGATTCTGTTTTAACTTGACTTGGGATGTTAATATTTTAAAATATAGGTCAAGATTATTTCAACTGTTTCTTTAAACCAGACAATTCCACTTCCCCTTCAATGATATTGGGACTTAATGTCTATATTTTCATCCAAAGCCTCCCACTTCCTTTCTGTTCTTTCTCTCTTTTTCCTTTTTCTTTTTCTCTTCTTCTTCTTTTATTTATTAAATGTTTAAATTTTAAGCTGCTATTTTATTTCTTCACACTTCTGAGTTGACAAAGCCAACAAGTTTTGTTGGCAGAAATTGCTATTCCAATGAGGTCAAGTTGGATTTCTATTCTATGTAATATATATATATATATATATATATATATATATATATATATATATATACGATGAAAATATAGTTTTAAGCTATGCCATATTAACGTGTAAAAGTAGTCACTATCAAGGCTATAGCGCATGTAAATCTAAAAGTATGCATTGAAATCAACATCAGTCGGCGAAAGGAGTCCGTCACGGTAAGGCACAGCTCAATTACCTGTGTTTACGTTCCAGGTACGAAAATAAAATCCTAGCAAATATAGATCCGAAGAAGTCCCAACGGGTGGTGTATATTCCTCGAGTAGATTATCGCCACGGTGTTACTGAACGGGGCAGCATTTCGAGAAAATATATATATATATATACAGTGTAACCCGGATATAAGATATAGAGTCTCTTATATCCGGGTTTATCTTATATCCGGATTTCTCTTATATCCGGGTTTGGTCTATTATATATACATTAACACAGGCTCTAATTTGAGACCAGAGAAAATCTCTCTTATACCCGGGTCTCTTATATCCGGGTTACACTGTATATATATATATATATATATATATATATATATATATATATATATATATATAGTGCAACCTCGGTTCTCGAACGTCTCACATGTCGAACAATGATGAACATTTTCGGATCTTGAACAACACAGCCGAACCGTGTTAACCCGAACCGTGTTAACCCGAACGGAATAATTTCTCAGTCAACCGTCGTGTTGTATACATTCATGTTGTGCTTTTTTCCAATTTTATTGTACTGTGACATTTTTCTCTACATTGATTTCTATTGGAAAAATAGTTTCGGTTTACGTACATTTCTGGTTACGAACGGTCTTCAGGCACGATTTAAATTCGTGAACCAAGGTTCCACTATATATATATATATATATATATATCAAGTATGTGGCGCAGTTCAATTTACATTACATGAATCATTCATACAAAAAGCAGATAGTGAAGTTAATGATATAAATGGCAAGAATCACTCTCGCAAACAATTTTTAATAAAATACATTAACCTCGAACCCGTTGATGAATGTTATGATCCTTGTTTATAAATTCCAGTTGTATAAGGTCTTTTTTTACTACAAGCTTTCGATTGTTCATACAATCATCGTCAGGTATAGAAACAGATATGTCTTTTTTTACATCCAGGTAATAACAGGACAACGAAAGTTAAGATGTACTCCGAAATAGTTTTTTTTTTTTAAATGTGTTATTGTTAACTGTGAAAATTTTTTTGGAGTATGCGCTGAGGTAGAATTTTTAAAAAAATTTTGAATTGTGTATATATATATATATATATATATATATATATATGAATGAAATAAATAAACAAGCAATCATACACGCATGCGATCACGCGCATATATAAATTTGCAAATTAATATAATAATTCATTTTTGGTGTTAACAAAACAGTGCTCAATGTGGTATTACAGATCTATAAAGTATATATTAATAAATATATATATTTCCTTACGTCGAAAGTACTTTCGATGTAAGGTAATATGCATATTTATTAATATATATGTGTGTGTGTTTTAGCTGAAACATTTCTAACAGAACAATTGCAATTTTGAACTTGATAAAGCAGCCGGAAGTTCAACCTTCCCTCATCTTTATTCGAAGCACATTAAGTCCATTCGTTTCAACTCTAATTCCATTGTTCTATTCAATCATTCCGGATTATTGTTAACTAGAAAAGCGTTTGAGGAAAAGTCAGTCATTTCTATTTACATAACTTCAAGGAAAAATTGGTTTCTAAATTCGGCAATCGAAGAAGTCCAAGCGCAAAGAAAGAAACAGAAAGATTTGATTTAATTAGGAAACTCTGAATAAAAACATTGTCGATAACTGTTGGTCGAAAATGATTTTTTATTAAAAGCTTTAGGCCGTGTTCTCACGCGTTCAGTAATTTTATTGGGTGCGAATAGCGATAGACGAGAAATATCGGCGCTGACATCTTAATTTAAAAATGCTAAATAAATTCTGTGTTCTTGCAAGAGACGGCATGGTCCTTGAATGTATTATGATTTGTAATCGTAATTAACAGTCGACCTGGATAATAAACGTGGCTCGTTTTCGGTGCTCGGATATTCAGAATAATGCATTTTACTCGATAAATCTGATAGATCGGAATTAACAAACTGGATAGGCTTAAATGATCACGTGGGGGATAGGAAAATTTCCACAATAAATGAATAAATAAACTTCTCCACTTTTATTAGGTAAGCTAAAATAAGTCAACGTTGCTTTGTCTCAAGAACGAAGGCTGGGAATACTTTGCAGGAAATAAAACCCCAAATAAACCAATAAATAAAATAAAATAAACAAGAATATCAATAAACAAATATGGCGAAAGTGGGATTACCTCCCTTAGACATTTAATCTCTTGATTAGGGTCACGCGGTACGAGTATGAAACAAACAGCGCGTTTTCAAAAATCTTTCTGTCTTTTCTTTTTCTGTTTTGTTGTTGTTGTTATTGTTGTTGGTGGTGGTCGTTTCTTTTTTTTTTTTTACCCAAAGCAAGGCGATGATGCCACTAAGACGCAATGGGCTACTGGGAGTTATAGAGAATTAAAAGACTTTAGAAGGAACCGGAAACCTAATCCTAAACAGTAAACAAGAGATAAGCTTCCCGTTCAAAAGACCAGCGGGGGAGTGTGAACCGAACGAGGGGCAAACCTATCTACTCCTATTGAGAAAGGAAAAATAGTAATAATTACTGTATAAAATTTCAGGCGGAGACGTCAGAAGTGCAGGGTTGAAGAAACCCCAAACCGAACCGGGAGGTGTGCGAACCGGACAATAAGCGAACTTATTTAAATCGAACAGAGCTGCTGCCCAGCATGTAAATAGTTTTGCCGCCAAATACTTAAAAGCACACACACACATACACACATACACACACAAGCACACACACACACACACACATATACGCACACACACGCACACATACATACATGCACACACACATACGCACACACGCATACGCACACACACACAAACATATACGCACACACACGAACACACACACACACACACACACACACACACACACACACACACACACACACACACACACACACACACACACTCTGATTCCAAAAGTTTTAATTTTTGCAAAAATTGTTATTTTAAACCATGACATATCTGTTTATTTGTTCCTCATTTACATGGGAACTTTTTTTTTTGTAAACGGGATACTAATGAATAAGCACTCGGAATTGGAAGTCGGAGATCCGAGTTCTAATTCCAGTCGCGTTCGCTAGATCCACTTACGCGCAAATTCCCTTGGGGAAGTTAAGAATACATATCTTCTTTTCCCAACTAAGGGTTAATTAGTAGGATTTGTATTGATAAATCATTACTATCCCCCAAAGATTCTTACATTCTAAAAATATTTTCTGGTTTTAAATACCCTGCAAAAAGTTGATAAGTCGTAAAAAAGCAAATAAATTACTCACTCAACACGTATGTTACGCCTTGACATTACTCCAGATAAACAAAAGACCATTCCTGTTTTGATTACTCTAAAAACGAAAACAAAAATATATATCAAAGGCGCTGCTTGATTTTAGGAAATGGAAGTGAAAAGAAATAAAGAATGAATGAATGAAATAAAATTTTAAAAAAAAAGAGAAAATGGAAAGATAAAGGAAGTGATAACACTCACATGCTTTTAACGTCTGCTTCAGTGAAATGGAAAATCTTATCAATTTTGAATATTTTCATTTGTACCCTCTTACTTCTTTAAATGATGAACTGCATTCAAATTTATGATCGTTATTGTAATATTTTGCTAAAGTTGTTGAGCTGAAATATTTAACTTTATCTCGGCAAATGTAAGGATTTTATGCAACAGGTATTTATAAACAGAAGTAAAAATGTCGTTAGTCGTTCAGAATTTTAAATTTAAGAACGCTCAGGGTCAGATTTTTAAAATTCAACCGAAAATGTCTGTATGTTTCATTTCTTTATTGTATTTTCAGAATTTTCGAATAAATTGTTGCACATATGAATATAAATTTTTAATAAATGTCCCACGGTTAATGTTTCCGGATTGCGTTTGTTCCAGTACAACTTGGAAAATTTTGGGAACTCTAGAATTAAAATTCACTACAAATATACGCATATCTTACAAAGGATCTCAAGTGTAAATCGGTTTCTTTTGTATTATAATAGCTTCAAGTATGCTGAGTGCTCTTTACAGTGCGTGCTATATACATATATTTGAATATAGACAGAAAACTGTCTTCCGCCACTCTGAAAACATACCTGATGTTGGTTGGAATGGTCGAATATGCTCCAACAAAAATAGATGAATTTCCGTGGGGATTCTATAGCTATGGAACTCGCAAAGATATTATTCAGTCATTAACTTAAACATTAAGATTCATTAGAAAATTCGGATAGGAAATTTGTGAAATGTTCACGGTTATTGCTAGTTTATAGTAATCTGCTTGGATGCCAATGGCGGCGAAAAAAAAATGAATCCCAAACCCATTTGATTAGAACAAAATCAACATGTGTTTTAACTAGGGGAAGACGAAGAATTATCGTGTCAGAAATACGTGACATTGTTTACCAAAATAAACCAGACATCGTCCCCTCGTTCGATGCAAGCCATACGAAACGTGTAGAAACGCCATTTTCATCTTCTTTCTTCCAACTTTATTTTTATCGTGATGCTGAGTTATTGAAATCTAAGTCAAAGTTGAAATTTGTTATCATCAAATGACAAGTGCAGTCGCCACGTATGTCATTAGTAATATAGGGTTTAAGAGTTCGAGTCCAAGAGTTAACCATTATGTAGATGCCACGGCAATCGGTCTTCTGGAATTAAATGAATTTGTTATGCATCGGCAATTTATTTACTTAACACTTACACTTCTTCTTTATCAGCTATGAGGTTAACGGCCATATCACATTGGAACAGCGGTTCTCAAACGATCACCGAAGTTAAGCAACGTTGAGCTTGATCAGTACCTAGATGGGTGACTGTCTGGAAATACCAGGTACTGTAAGCTTGGGTGTAAGTCGGTGTAATGGATAATGGCTCGGAGTTGTTAATCGGAGAACCGAGTTCCAATTCCAGTCGGGTTCGTTATATTCACTTACGCCCAAACACCATTGGGAAAGGTACGAATCTACATCTTCTCCCTCCAGCTATAGGTTAATTTATAGGACTTGTATCAGTAAATCTTTAGTATCTCGAAAACCTGTTCATACAATATTCACCCACAAAAAAAATGTATTATTCTTACAATTCCAAAATCCGTGTCGACTTTGCATCAGCAAGGTTGAAAAGTCATTAAAAACAGTCCAGTCAATCAATCAAGATGGACTCACACGTGTTTTCAATGAATGAGAGTGTTTGTATTTTAGATGACTTTAGAGCGGTGTTTAGTCATCTGCCTTGTAACTAGTAGAGCCTGTATCAGTAAAAATAATTATCTCCAAAAAAATTCTTACAATCTAAAATTTTTTATAGTTTTGAATAACCCGCAAAAGGTTGATAAGCCGTAAAACACAAAACAATCGATCAATCATTTATAAATTAAACAATTTTCTCTCAAATCTGTACATCTTTGGCTAAATAAACTTTTTAAAATGCCATTTCACTTCAGGACGTAGGCGATCATAACTCTTCAGAAATTGCTTTTTACTGATCATAAATCAGTGAATTGCAACAACTTCTTGGGAAGGACAGATGCTTCCATTCCTCTTCCCTACAACCCGGTTTGGAATTCAACATAGCCCTTCTCCAAGACTGGTTGCCATTCAAAGCTACAGAACCAATGTCTACTCTGCAGTTTAGCCCATACCTGGGGTCGTGAGAACAGTTGTATTCATCCCATTCTTAATGGTGTTTGTGCGAAAGTAAACGCAACATACTAGGCTGGAACTTGAACCTGGTGTGCAGATTCCCCTTTGCGCGCCGACAACTGTTACACTACACGCTACATCATGTAAACGTGATTTAAACAATAGTAAAACACTAATCTTGTATGTATGTATGTTTAGCTGGTGATGGTCAACTTCAAGAAGTTGGAGGTGGCTACACTTTCTTCTGGAAGTGAAAGTGCGCTGAGGAGGAAGAGTAATTGTTGTGGGTTTTGCTGTACATACTACAATGATGCTAAGGATTTCTGAACTTCCTAAAGGAGTCAGTGAACGTTTAATGACCCTTCGTCTACATCTCAATGGATCACGATACGCTAAAATCATTAGGGGCCTACGCTCCAACAATAGACAATACCAATATTTTAACGGCTCAGTTCTTTCAGTTCTTGAGAGGTATACTATACATGATTCCAAAAGATGACAAGATTGTCCCCCTTGGTAACTTCAACGCTCGAGTTGGTGCGGAATGGGAGACCTGGAGTAGTTTGGGAAAATATGGCGTCGGGAAAATCAACACCAATGGTTTACTGCTTCTCAAACTTTGCACTGATTTTAATCTTTTTATCTCCAGCACTCAATTCAGGCACAGGGGTGATCATGTTACTACGTGGATGCATCCCAGTTCCCGCCAGTGGCATCTCATTGATTCTGTCATCGTCCGCAAGAGTCCATATTGGTAGATCTATGCATGGTGCAGATTGTTGGACTGCGCATGCCCTAGTGAGGGCCAAGATGAACATTGTTCTTAAACCTGCTACTAGACAAAACAATGGAAAGCCTTCTGCGCGTCTGAATGTCACGAAACTTCACTCCCTGGAAATGCACGAACCACCAAAATAATGACTTGCTGAAATCAATGATACTTCATCATGGGACTCCTTGGAGAAGAATATATATGAAGCGGCTGAGGAAGTTTTGGGTAAAATGCCAGCGAAACATCGACATTGGTTTGATGAAGATGATGATGCTATCAAGGAGATCATTGCAAGAAAGAATCAGATACGAAGTTCTGTGTGTAAAAGGCCTGTCCAAAGAACATCACAGTAAACTGTGCAAGGAGTTTAAAGCTGCAAAAGCAGAAGCTCAACGTGCTCTTCGAACTATGCAGGAAAATGTTGGTCAGAACTAGAAGATGAAATACAGAATGCAGTGAATTCGAATAATACAAAGCCGATGAAAAAGCTTGATGAAACAAGTATTTGGCCCCAGATCCACCAAAATCGCTCCTTTTAGGACAGAGAACGGCAATGATCTCCTCACAGACATGGATGGCATGGCCAAAAAGATGGGAGAAACACTTTGCTGGGATACTGTACAGGCCTTCAGATGTGGACCCTGAAGTTCTCGCGAAAATACCACAAAGATCCATAATGGTAGAACTTGATAGCCAACCATCGCTGGGAAAGGTTCTGCGTGGCATGGAGGGACTCAAAATGGGCAAGGTTGTTGGGGTTGACTCCCTTCTTGCTGAGATATTCGTTACGGTGGAATAATCTTAAGTCAACTTATGCATGATCTTATTGTAAAGGTTTGGAGAGATGGAGAAGTGGCAAAAGATTGGAGGGATGCAATAATGATACCTCTATATATGGGTAAAGATGCCCGGGAATTATGTGGTAATTATAGAGGGACTGCTTTCATTTCTTCGCCAGTTAAGATCTTAGCCTCTGTTCTCCTATTAAGATTAAACCAGGGTATAGTTCACAGCATACGACCTGAGCTACAGTGTAGTTTCCGCCAACACAGAAGGACAGCAGATATGATTTTCACAGCACGACAAATCCAGGAAAAGAGCTGTGAAGAGCAAATGGACCTTTATCAAATATTTGTAAATCTGAGGAAGGCTTTTGGCACTGATAATCCTGCTGGTCTCTGGAATATCGTCTCGAAATTGGGCTGTCCTCCCACTTTCTTAAGATTCTGAGGTTCTTTCATGACGGTATGGAAGCCAGTGTCAGTTTTGGCGGTGTGCTTACGGGGCCCATTAATGTTGAAAATGGAGTCAAGCAGCGAAATCTTCTGGCTCCTACATTGTTCTCTATCTACTTTGGAAATGTACTGCTTGATGTGTTCGGGGACTGCTATGACGGTATTATGATAAGGTACAGGTCAACTGGCAAGCTTTTCAACATACGTAGGTTTGCGACAAGGACAAAAGTCTTTTTGAGTTTAGTGCGCAAGTTTCTCTATGCCAATGACTTTCACCTAGTCGCACACACAATTCAGCACGCACAGGAGTTTATGGGTCGGCTATCAGGGTCATGTAACGCTTTTGGACTGTTCATCTGCCTTGCCAAGACAGTGCTTGTCTATCAACTTGTATATAGAGCCAGCAATTTATGTTGATGGTAGTCGATTTGGGGTAGTAGACAAATTCGTATACTTTGGTAGTATCCTCAACCGCCACTACTATCTTGACGCTGAGATAGCGTTATGGGCTAAGAAGGCCTCCGATGCATTTGCAGCACTCAAAGTCCGTGTCTGGAATCAGAAGAGCTACAAAATGCGGACTGAAATTAAAATATATAATGTCTGCGTCATATCATCTCTGCTATATTCATGTGAGACATACGTAGACTATCGCAGACATCTGAAGATACTGGAACGTTTTCATTAACGTTGCCTTCGGTCTGTTCTTGAAATCCACTGGATGTCTCACACTCCTGATACTGTTGTTCTACAAAGGGACATTTCACGCTCTGTGGAAGCACTTATACACAAGCACAGATTGCGATAGACGGACCATGTTGTCCGTATGGCGGATGACAAAATTCCAAAACAAGTAATGTATGGAGAATTGGAAATGGGAAAAAGACGACAGCACAAGCCGAAACTTCGTTACAAAGATTGCCTTAAAGAGTTACTATACAAGTGCAATATTGGTCTGGATAACTGGGAAACTCTAGCTGAATACCGGGTTTCTTGGAGAGCTGGTACTGCTGACGGTGTCAAGATTTTCCATGCAGCATCTCAAATATGCATGTGCATGGAGGGGTTCGGAATGGATCCCTGAATTGCCATGGTGGCTTTAAAGCTAGTTAATAATAAAATTGATAATATTGTTACCTCATCATTTTTTATCATTAATTACTTTTAAAAGAAATTCAACGGGTTTATGGGTGGTCTAGTAAAAGTTAAAAAAACACTAGAGAGATTCTTCTCTCAACATTAACTAAAAACGTAACCATTTGATAGTTGAGACATAGTTTCATGTTTATGTCGCCAGAAATGGCTCCGAAGCAAACTCACTATAGGCAGCTTCAAAGTATGTAGCTTTTGTGTTGTTGGCCATCTTTTAGTTATCGTCTGCTTGTATGAGAATCGTCAAAGGAAATTCGTAGAATATGGTGTCCAACATAGATATGTATAACTCAATTAGATGTTCATCTTTGAATTAATAAAACATTATCAGGTTTATATTAAATTCATTAACCCGGAAGTACGCAGGTTAAAACAAATCACGTATAGGTTTGAGTCATTAATTCTGATATACGCTGAAAAGATATTCTCACGATTATATTTAATTCAATAATCCGGAAGTAAGCAACAAAAATATTATCAGGTGTAGGCTTGAGTCATTAATTCAGATATACACAGAGACGTTATTCTCAAGATTATATTTGATTCAATAATCCTGGAAGAAAGCAGCAAACATATTATCAGGTGTAGGTTTGAGTCATTATTTCAGATATACGTTGAGAAGATATTCTCACGATTATATTTGATTCAATAATCCGGAAGTAAGCAGCAAAAACATTATCAGGTGTAGGTTTGAGTCATTATTTCAGATATACGTTGAGAAGATATTCTCACGATTATATTTGATTCAATAATCCGGAAGTAAGCAGCAAAAACATTATCAGGTGTAGGTTTGAGTCATTATTTCAGATATACGTTGAGAAGATATTCTCACGATTATATTTGATTCAATAATCCGGAAGTAAGCAGCAAAAAACAGTATCAGGTGTAGGTTTGAGTCATTGATTCGAATATATACAAAGAAGATATTCTCACGATCATATTTGATTCAATAATCCGGAAGTAAGCAGCAAAAACATTATCACATTTATATATGAATCATGAGTCCGGAAATACGCAGTGAAACAGACGAGAAACGTTCTCAAAGAACACGAAATTACGAAATAGAAAAAGATGAAACAAAACTCGATCATGCCTCAAATATGATTGGCTTACGTTTTTGCATAACTCTGGGGAATTGAAAAAATCGCCAAGGTTTCAAAGATGGAGTCAGAAGCATTTCACAACAGGCACATTTAATCCTTACCAAGGCTGAGAAAGCAATAGAAACTGCACGATTTATAAAAAGCAATTTAAGGTTTAGACCACTGCTTAATTTGCTTCTTTTTTCTGTTATGAATTAGTAAACATTTTGTTTAAATGGTTGTTAAAACCTTTTAAGCTTGGGTTTAGTAAATAGAAAGGAAAGATATCTTAATGTAAATAAATTAGCAAAATTGGTAAAACTATTTAATACCGTCTAAATAATGTACTTAGCACATCTTTTTGGTTAATTTGGTGTTTCTTTTTCTTATTTTTGAGTTAATAATTAGTGAAGTTGCATAGAATTTCGGCGTATACTTATAAATTAGTTACTTATAAATTTGTTTTATAAGATTTACAGAATTTTATTAATCGTTTGCTCTAATTTAGAGAACTTTTATTCTGTGTTTGATGTCCTTTGCAGATTTTTATTCCGCGGTTGATCGGATTTACAGAAGTTTATTTTGCGATTGATCTGATTTACAGAAGTTTATTTCATGTTGAATTTTATTTCGTGTTTGACCTGATTTACAGAATTTCATTTCAGGTTTGATTTGATTCATAGAATTTTAATTTCAACCGCCTAGGAGACAACCAAATATTAAAAAATGTAACCCTCTGTCAATGTTAACTCGAAATCAAGTAACACACACACACACACACACACACACACACACACACACACACACACACACACACACACACACATATATATATATATATATATATATATATATATATAATATGAAGATCTTTAGAGGTAAATATGTCTGCTACTGTCGGAGGGCCGGCGACTAAACCGGTTATTCCATTCCAAGTTCTTTCGAATGAGTCGGGTTGTTAGTAACCCTGTAGAATGAAAAATATAACCTTACAAAGGGTGGAAGAACTTTTGACGAGTTAAAACAGTTAAAATAAAAAAATAGCGGTAGTGTTTCAATAAATCACCGTGGAGAAGTAAACAGGAAACCACTCCACTATCAATCCCAAGAAATATCGTGGCATTTAACAAACAAAATATGAAACCGAACGATGTGAAAGGGGCTAAGTCTACTAGAATGTAAATCGCCTGGTAAGAAGCGACACGCGCTACAGGTGTCACCTAGCCGTCATACAGCGAATGTTAGCATAAACTACGTATATGGGGCCAAACTCATCCGGTAAGGAAAATCATAATCGATAGGTGTCACCTAACCGTCATTCGGTGACTGTTAGCATCAAACAAAATATAATTCTTGAGACATGGAATGTCAGAACCTTAAACCACTCTGGATAGATAGAAAATATAAAACAAGAAATGGGCAAGTTAAATATCATATTATATATATTTCGTATGCGAAACACAGTGGAGATTTCGTCAGTGACAAACACAGGATCATACACGCAGGTGAAGAGAAAAATGAAGGAGGAGTAGGACTGATACTAGACCAAGACATGAGGAAATACGTTCGGGATACTGTCAATTATCTGAAAGAATTATTGTGGTTAAACGGAATGGGAAGCCTTTCAACATAGCTATCATATTTGTGTACACACCGACAGTAGAAAGTACAGAAGAAGAAAGTGAAAAGTTCTTCTCTACGCTAGACGACGCTAAGACCCTTTGCAAATAGCAAGAAATTATAATTGTCATGGGATGGTGAAATACTTGGCAAATTCGTACTAGGAACCCGTAATGAAGGAGGAGGAAAATGAGTCCAATGGCGTACAGCGAATAACCAAGTAATAGCCAACACCTGGTTTCAAGAACATCCAAGACCAATATGAACATGGAGAAGCCCAGGAAGAGAAACAAAAAATCAAATCGACTATATAACTGTCAACAAGAGATTCAGGAAGGCAGTTTTAGACTGTAAAACCTATCCAAATGTTGACAGTGGAAGCGATCACCTCTCAAGGATACGTAAGCTTAGAGTGAAACTACGGAAATTGAAAAGGACTAAGCTAAGACCCAAATTACAATACGACAGACTCTTGAACAATCCGAAACTGAAAGAAAAATATATGGTCAGTGTGAAAAGCAGATACGCGAGACAAAAGGATTATGGAAACTCGAAGTGGAACCCTTTAAGATAAGCTTTGGTAAATTCAGAAGAGGCACGGTGGAGTAATATCAGACAGCGGCTCGGGTTGAAGGATCGGAGTTCGAATTCCAGTCAGATCCATTACATTCACTTATGTGCTAATACCCTTGGGAAAGGTATGAATCCGGTTCTTCTCCCCCCAGCTATGGGTAAATAGCAAGACAGACCGGGTTCTATAGCCTTGGATGGCAACTGGTCTACAGCAGAAAGAAATGGCAACCTACTGTGGGAAAAATCTGACTCGTCAAAATGTATGGATGACAGAAAATATTCTCGACATGATAAAAAGAAAACAGAAAGCTCTGCCAAGACACGAAACAGAATATAGGACACTACACAAAGAAATAAAGGACGAATGCAGGCTGTAGAGGAATGGATCAATGAAAAATGTACAGAAATATAAAGAACGAGTATCACAAATAAAACAGACATGAATAAAAAAAATAAGAGAGTTAATAGGACAAAAGACATCCTCATCAACAGGATGTATAAAGTCCAAGGAGGGAACGCAGATATTAGAGAAAGAAAAAACAGTCCAAAGATGGAACGAATATATTGGAGAACTTTTCTACGATGAAAGAGAACAAGTAGCAGTACACAGAAATATCGATGACCGGAAATATTAAACGCTGAAGTGGAATCTGCACTGGCCAAATTGAACAGATACATGGCGACAAGGCCAGATGGAATTACAACAGAGATTCCGGAAGCCTTTGACAAAATTGGCATAGACAAGATCACATAAATAATAATTGAAATCTACAACAGTGGTGATATACAGGAAGACCTAAGTAGATCTATTTTTATAGGACTGTCTAAGAAGCCAGTTGCAAACGAATGCGAACACCATCGGACAATCAGCTTAATGAGCCATATAACGAAACTTATCATCCGAATTCTGATGAATAAAGCACGCAGTAGAATCAGACCACAAATAGGACAGGAACAGTGCGGGTTCACCAAAGGCATTGGAGTGATATTTATGCTTAGAATATTACCAGAAAGAGCACTACAAATGCAGAAGGACGTGTACCTGTGTTTTATAGATTATGCAAAGGTATTTGATAAAGTACGCCACAAAAATCTTTTGGAATTGCTGAGAAACCTTGACGTATTTGGGAAAGACATTAGAATAATCAAGAAACTATACTGGTAGCAAACCGCCTGCATACGGATAGAAAATGATTTCAGCAGATTTTACAAAATCGAAAGGGGTGTAAGTCAAGGGTGTCTCTCCTCACCTGACTTATTCAACCTATGCAGCGAAGCGATTCTGAGAGAGCTAGAAGTTCTATCAGGATTCATTATTGGCGGCCACAATCTTAACAACATAAGGCATGCAGACGACACTGTTGATAGCAGACACGAAAAGAAAGCTACAAAAACTTCTACAGAATGTAGTGAATGAAAACGAGAAGGAAGGATTAAACATCAATGGACAGAACGCATGGTTGTTAGCAAAACGATGAACCCAATTGTAAGAATTGCAAATCGGAGATACAAAAATCAAACAAGTGCGGAAGTTTGAATATCTACGAAACGTTTTAACAGAGGACAGAAAGTGTGACGCTGAAATCCGAAGGCGTATTCGGATAGCCACGGAAGCATCCATAAAAGTTAAGCAGAGTACTAAGAAATAGAAAAACTTCGCTAGAAACAAGGAAAAAGAGTGCTGAACTTGTGATACTTGTATGCCAGTGAGCGGTAGACGATCTCTTCAAAGATAAAGAGGAGACTTGAAGCAACAGTCATATGGTTCTAAAGAAAGATGCTGAGGATACCATAGACCAAACGTTTTAGAGAAAATGAGAGCAAAAGGGAAACACTTAACACCACGAAGAGACAGTTGAGCTTTCTAGCACATAATAAGAAGGGAGGGCCTGGGAAACCTGATACCCACAGAGCAGATTGAGGGCAAGAGAGAAAGAGGGAAGCAACGAGTAACATACTTGGGGAGCTTGCATAAATGGATGGCAGAGCAGAGCTTAGGAGAAATGAGAGAAAGACAAAGTTTATTAAGAGCTACAACGGACAGGAAGTTGTGTAGAGCCATGATCGCCTACATCCTGAGGGGACACGGCACAAAAAGAAGATTTCGCGTTGGATCTTATTTACAGAATTTTATTTCAGGTTTGATCTAATTTGCTGAACTTTATTCCGCGTTTGATCTGTTTTACAGAATTTTTTCTCGATTGATCCGATTTAAAAAAAACAATTATTCCGCGTTTAAACTAATTTACTCAAACTTATTTCTCGATTGATCTGTTTTACAGAATTTTTTCTCGATTGATCCGATTTAAAAAAAACAATTATTCCGCGTTTAAACTAATTTACTCAAACTTATTTCTCGATTGATCTGATTTACAGAATTTTATTTTGTGATTGTTCTAATTTACAAAATTATATTTATTGATTGACCTGGTATACACAATTTTATTTCTCGTTTGATTTGTTCTAAAAAAATTTCCTTTCTTTATTTTTATTAATTTCATGTCTTGGCGTAATGATAATAATTTCTATCGAAAATGCGTTACTGCAAAATTAGCGCGAATTAAATTATTTTGAGTTTAATTTTCGTGGATTAATGTTTATTTTACTTCTCATCTTTTATATTTGTCTAATTTTATCCTACTTCAACTTATCTTGGAATTAACTAGTTTTATCAATTAAAATAGGCTTAATTCAGAAACAAAAAATGACTCTTTTGTTAATGATTCTGGTGAGAAAAAAAAACATAATTTTGAAAGCGAATTCACTTTAACGAACATTGCAAAACATTCGGCAATAAATTTTAATTTCATTTTCCGATTTGATATAACTTCTAAATAAGTGTTTAAATTAGCATATCTTTAAAGCCTGCCTGTTAGTGACATGTAAACGTAAAAATAGAAAGAGAAAAGCGAGAAACCCCTTGCCTGCATCAGCATTTAATGCTTTCTTAATTCTACCGAAGCAGTGGATTCATGCAATGTCGTCCGACGACGAGCTCACTGGACTAACAAGCGATAGTCTCTCATGTAATTCACTGCCAACCAAAAATGTTGGTGTCCCGCATGCATTTGATTTAGTAGCGAAATCAGGCGAAACAAATCAGTTGAAGAGAATGTATACTGCGTTTTACGTTAATTAAAGTCATTTTTTATTGTCCTGTTACTTCTGGCAATGTTTCTAAAATTAGTTTTCAAGTAATTTAAATATTATTAGGATGTATCAAAGGTATTTTCATCTTTTACGCACAAAGCCTATATGATGTATACATTTAAAGTCTATCTATAACTCCATTAATAGAACTGAGCACACACACACACACACACACACACACACACACACACACACACATATATATATATATATATATATATATATATATATATATATTCTCTATCCTCTCATCAATCATTCGCTAATTTAGATTTATTGTATTTTACTCTTTTTCTCCCGATTAAAAACTTTGAAGAGTAGGAACGAAACCGGTCAGTTTTTCTCCTTCATTTTTTTACCATCAGTTTTTTTTAATTATGCCGATAATATTCAGCATATATATATATATATATATATATATATATATATATATATATATATATATATATATATATATATATATATATATGTATATGGCAGAACCAATAAATCTAGTTCGTCCGAGCATTTTCCATGTAAGTAGCGATAGAACAGTAAGAGACTTGCCACGTCTCGCCTGCAAGAGAGCGATTACAGAGTGGAAAATAATTCTTATCAACACTCAGAGACGCATTTGAACTCTGAGAAGTCTCCCGACTGGAAAGTGAGAACTGAGCTGCTCCCACCCAAATATGAGAACAGTGCTCCATTTTCGGCCTCCTCGAGGGAACATCCGACCTCAAGTGGAACTCCTATATACAATCATTGCTCAGAAGCTGGAGTTGTTTTATACATGAGTTATATGAAAAATCTCAGTTTTTAAAAGAATTCAGGGGTCGCACTATAAATGAATTAGTCTTATACACGAGTATATACGATTAGTTTTAAAAACATTTAGGCTCTGTTGATTAAAAAACGAACATACTTTTGATCAGCCTAATATTAATAGTGCTCGTTTATTTACTTTTTATTTGTTTATTCTAGTCATCAGTCTTAGATGTGGGCGTAGAACGGCCATCTAATTTGATGTAAAAGGGGCATTTGTTTTTAACGTATACTGATTTATATATGAGTTTTCTTGTGGATTTTTATGTCAAACTTCTTTGTCCTGTGTATTCAAAATGAAATAGCAAAAAAGAAACACGAGTGAAAAAGCAAAGTAAATAAATCAATATTTTTAAACGCCATTTTTGTCACAAAGCCGCATTCACAAAGCGATAAATACATAACCATCAACTATCTCCTCCTCTTCCTTATTCTTCTTCTTCTTCTTCTTCTTCTTCTTCTTCTTCTTCTTCTTCTTCTTCTATGTGCCGTGTCCGTTCAGGATGATGGTTATCATGGCTCTCCACAATTTCCTGTCCTTTGTAACTCTTAGTAAATTTTGTCCTTTCGCTATCTCTCCTAATCCCTGTTCTGCAAACCATTTACACAAGCTCGTTAGGTAAGGTATTTGTTGTTTTCCTCTATCCCTCTTGTACTGAATATGTCCTGTGAGTGTTACATTTTCTAAGCCGTCTTTCCTCATTATGTTAGTCCTGAGTATAAAACTACATCCGGTGGCAAGACCTCTGAAAGGGATATTGGAGGCTTTGAGGGGCGTGAAACCACCTCTTAATTGCTGTTGTTCCCAAGTCAACCCTGACCCGGGGTGGTAGCACCTGTTCGGGGGCCCAAGCTATGGGAAAAAAGTGAATCCCAAATAAACATCACAGCAAAAAAAAAAAAAAATTACCAGCAATACATTTGATCTGTAGTTGAAGGCATACAGTTGCGCTCAGAATTTATTTAGTTGAAGCCATAAAATTTCGTTCAAAATATTTAGATTTCGATATTAAATAACCCATAAAGATGTCAATATGCCGCTAAACAAAACCAACCAATCATTCTCGTTATGTGTCCTAGAAATTTCAAGTTTCTCTCTTTCTAATGTTAAGTATAAGTGTCCATTTTGTTTCCATTTTCTCTGGCTTCCGGCCACATCACGTTGAAATATTGATTCCTGTTTGATCACCGAAGTTAAGCAACATCGAACCTGGTCCGTACATAAAAGATTTGGGGATACTTGGTGCTGTAAGCGTGGATGAGCGGGTAGTACAATCGAAATTGTTAATCGAAGAGCCGAGATCGAATCCCGATAAATGAAATATACACATTTATATTTGATAATTTCTAAATAATAATTTCTAAATAATTTAAGTAATTCTATTACATTGATTTCTTTTAAAAGAAGTATAGCCTATTAGTAATTAAAATTAAGAATAATATTTTAAAATTGTACTTCAATACAAATATGCAAACAAACCTTTTAGAAAAAATCTTTACGTATACAAGTACAAATTTAACGGCGAAACAAAAGTGTCGAAAAACATGTTGTCGTTGAACGGATGTCATCATTCCTTGGAAAAGTCACCCCTACCCTACCTTAACTTAACCTCTTTTCGAAAGTAACTCATATTTTGATACAATAGTTGTCAGTGAAAATCAATATTCTATCACCCCTTGTTAAAATGATTGGATTTCCCCGTATCCTTAGAAACCAATGTTATGAATGTATGTGCTTATAAAACTCAGTAAATTTCAAAATAAGTTATTCCAAAATTCGCTTGAAAATGAAACAGGATTAGGGACTTTAATTCTATAACTGAATTTGAAATTTTCAGTTTCTGTTTTTGAAACATGGTAATTCCTGTGTAGCGATGGAACCATATTTTTAAATTAGTATATATATATATATATATATATATATATATATATATATATATATAGAATAGAATAAATATATAAAGTCATATTTTAATAAATATATTTTGCTTATTTATATGCATATGAAACAATGTTGGTTAGTTAAACCGTAAAAATGGTTAATACAGTCATAAAAAATTATATCTCAACAAACTGACCGATGTTTGAGTTAATTTGAAGCTACTTGACATATCGATTTGCATTAGGATGTGAGGTTCTGTGTAATGGATAAAGGCTCAGAATGGGAAATCGGAGTTCGACTTCCAGTCGCGCTCGTTAGATTCACTTACGCGCAAATACTCGTGGTAAAGGTATGAATCTGTCACTTCTTACTAATTAAACATTAGTAAGACTCGTATCATTAAATCATTATTTCCCCAACCCCTACAAAAATCTTTCCAATCTAAAGATATTTTCTGGTTTTAAAATAACTTGAAAAGGTTAGAAAACGAATGAATCAACCATTTTCTCTAACATTTCATGTCTATTTTATTGTATTCTCTGCACCCTTTTGTAGAATCGCAAATGAAAGGGCCTAAAAGATCATGTTTAAATACTCTCAACGAGGTTACTCAGTCAGCCGTTGAATGTTTTGATACGATATGATACCATTCATAATGACCAAAATGAGTAGATAATTCACATGTCATGCTGAGTTTTGTAAAGCGAAACATTGCATCATCCAAATTTGTCCGCCTCAGCCCCATTCCGATGCGGCACATAGCGACTTGTAATTTTATTTCCGATGCTAAAATCTCCACTGAAATAATATGGATGTGATTAAGAAGGAGACGAGGAAGCTGGTGGCGATCCCGAAAGTGGATTTTGCAGATTGCTTTTAAAAGTAGAAAGTACGCTAGTGTTACGTGTATTGTAAATGTTGATAAACCCATCGTTCCATTGACATTTTGATAATATTGGCCTGTGCGATGCAATTCCAGTGTTTGGCACTGCTGGGAAGTACCTGAAAATTGATATCACGTCTTGACCCAATCCTTCTGAGTGAAATTGGATGGACGAAACTGTTTGGAAGCCGTCGATGATTGTGCGAACACGAAGTCATGAGCCATTGTGACCGAGTGTTTCAGCGCACTAGTCTTGTTCAGCGATATTTCACACCAGATTATTCACACACTCTCATAAACTGTAACTACGGTCCGCTCAGAATAGTTACAGATTAAACCATATGGTGACTCTGTGGGTGTTGAATAAACAACAATGTGCCTGAGCAGGCGTCTGCAACAGGAATTAGCCACTCTGTCAGACAGATCTCAGTCAATCAGGTGCTATGCGTGATACACGCTTAGGCGATCATGACTGATGAAGCAGAAATTTTTTCCAGTTGCTATCCAAAGTCATGCTATTTACCCATAGCTGAAGGGAAGAAGAAGATTCATTCGTAAGTGAATATAATGGATTCGACTGGGACTCGAACTCGGCTCTCCGATTCCTCAATCCGAACAGCTATCCATTACTCTACCGTATATTGCTATATTATTTTGGTTTGTGTATTCAAAAGTGTATTGCGTACTTTCGTTTGCCCGGGATATATCTTTGGCGTATTTCCACTTGAATAAACTTGTTTGCGAGAGACGGAAAGAAAATCCTATCTGTAGCGAATAAAAATCGATTTTCTTTTTTTGCATTGCCACTTCCCGATTCATGTGTTAAACGAGCAGAAAGGTTATTATTAAGGTTGCGTGCAGTGGATTTCTTTTTGATTTTGGAGAGATGTTAATATACGATTAATGAACAACACATTACTGAATAATAAAAATAAGACCAACGATAGTAACAACAACAAAAAAGCAATTATCATTATGCGAACAGTAATAAAATATAATAACAATAGAAGCAAATCTCAGTATCAACAATATTGACAACAATAACAATGATAGAAACATTCATTATGATACTAATACGAGTAACGATAGTAAAATTATAATAAACATTATAACACAAACAGCAGGGACAATTGCCTCTTAATTATAGCTCCGTGAGGTTTATATAAATACCAAATTTCTACCGTGTATCATTTTCTTTGCACAAACAGCGAATAATTTCAAACACTGCCAATTATCTCTGCGTGAATTATTTGCAATTGTAGCACAGAAGTCTGCCATTAGTGTCGCGTCTTTTCTTAATTTATAGATTAAAATTCTTGGTAGTTACTTTCGAATTTTAACTTTTTTAAAGCAAGCTTGTAAATCTCGAAGGTAATTTCGATTTTAATAACGGCATGATGTCGTTTCGCTTTCCAGTTTTATATGAAACAGGAACCGTAGATGTCGACCGACACAAATGCGCAAATGCGTTAATTCGAGCAAGATTTGGTAAAACTGCCTGGCTATTCATCATTTTCTATGCTTTTTCATCTTTTTCTTGTCCATTCCAGATCATATACAGCACAAAATTTAAATTAAATAGCTTGAAATAAGAACTGAAATTAGTCTAATTTGACAGTTATTTTTTATTACGCACACACACACACACACACACACACACACACACACACACACACACACACACACACACACACACACACATATATAATTATTTAAAAAAATATGATTCCTTCGCATAATTATAATAATCATAATTTTTTTTTAAATAATTATAATTTAGTAATTTAATTACTTCTGTATGGAGCACAGTTTTATTTACCTAACGTGTTCTTTCTTATTTTTCTACATACCTGCATATATATATATATATATATATATATATATATATATATATATATATATATATATATATATATATAGAGAGAGAGAGAGAGAGAGAGAGAGAGAGAGAGAGAGAGAGAGAAAGAGAAAGAAAGAAAGTGACAAAAGTAATGGATTTTCTTTATATAAAAATCCGACAGATTTTAGAGCTTTAAAGGTTATTTTTAGAGGATACCCATATTTGAGTAAACCCGCCATTTATTTTAAACAATACATTTATTTTCGTCTGCTGGCCTGAATATTCGAGAAATTTTTATTAAAAAAATATGCGCTCCCCGGCAAGATTCGAACTTACGTCCACCTTTATAGGAGAAAGCGTCGTAAGATCAACGTGCATTCAACCGACTCGCATATAAATGCAAGTCAAAGCCGCATACTGCATTTAAGCATAAATCTTTCTTGTTCCAGATTCAGCTCAGTTTCACATCCAAGTGTAAACAAAATAATTTCTAGAGAAGTAATAGATTAATCGAACAGACTCAGGTTCGAATCCTACCGGATGGCGCATATTTTTATTTAAGTTTCTTTTCGAATATTGAAGCTGGTAGACGAAAATAAGTGCACTAAGTTATATATATATATATATATATATATATATATATATATATATATATATATATATATATATATATATATATATATATATATATATATATATATATATATATATATCCGAATGTAATGGAAACGAAGATAATATATAAATTCTAACGTCCACAGCATTAATTCAAAAGAGGGTTCAATAGTTGAGCAATAATTATTTATTATAATTTTTTCATATATACAAAAACAATTTACTCTCTACAAAGATGAAACTTCGTTTCAGTGCATTTAAATTGCACTTCGACTGGTGAGAACCAAATTGGTTATGAGCAATTCTGTTTGTAAGCAAGCTGCATGTGAATCGTCACTTCCATTTTTCCATTTATTTGAGAAAAAAAATACATAAAGGCAAAAATGGTGACGGAGTGAAACAATAATGACTGTTGATAGCAGTTTGGTGAAGGATGGTTGAGGTGTTAAAGAAATGGCTAGATCTGAAAAATTTCTTTTCGACAACAACTCTGAAGGGTTTAGGCACAGCATTTCCAAGTCTTCTCAGAGGGATGGAGGAGGAAAGGTGAGAATAAAAGATATTAATACGATGAGAGAGGATGAGGGGATAAATACAGACGATAGTTATAGTAGTAATTGGGAATGTTTTTTGGTTATTTAAAAAAAAACTAAGCCAGAACCGGATTGCATATAATTAGTTTTGTAATCAATGTAAGTGTTTTGTAAATTAATAAATTAAAAAGTAGAGATTTCTTCTTGGTATGTTGAATACATAAGTTATTCGTTTTTTTATTTAAATAAAAAGTTTTAATTTAGAAATTAAGATATAAGTAGAAAGGTATATAAAAGTATGGAATATTAATATAAATTTTATAAGCAAATATTGACCTATTGTCGGACTGTATAACGTGTAGAATAAGTGTGAGTGTAAATCAAATGTTTAATAATACATATTTTTTCTAGCAAACATAGAAACAAGGTTCGTTAAAAGATTTGCAAGTTCTGGCTTGTTTTAGGATTTTCCATTTAACCGTAGGTGTTTTTCATTTCTCCTTCAGTTTCCAAAAATATTTAGAAAGTGATGTCATATTGCGCTTGCCTACATTTGTAAAGGAGGATATGTGATTGTAATATCGATCCTTAAAAGGTCTTCTAGTTGATCCCACATACAATTTAATATCCTTGGGGTTCTCATTTGATGAGATATAGCATATATATACAATTTATTTCGTTAAGCACCTGTTTGATAATAGACATTGATGGGGGATTTTGCAATTACATAGCTCTGTTACTTGGGGTACATTAAAATTTGTGTTTGGGTTGTGTTTATTCTCGTTATGAAGTTTCATTATTCTATTGTTGTGTGATTTAATAATTTTATCTAGATTCCTAGAACAGCTATAACTAATTTTTACGCTATTGCAGTTGAAGATTTGACTTAATTTACTCTTCTTAGGAAAGTGTTTGTTAATTAAATTGAAAAATTTGTGTCCCAATTTGGTACGGACTAATTTGTTGAAGGGAGATGTATACCAAATTATTCTCCTTTCTCTATTGTTTTTTTTTTGCGTAACTATAATTTTTCCTATATTTAATTTCGGAAGATCTGTGGCCGCTGTCAGTAAGGATTAAGCATTACTCTTCAAGTATGAATTGAGTTCTCCGAGCCGCTGGCGTATTTCCTACAGAGAAAAACGTTAAAATTCCCTTCCTTTCTGCCGTGCGACAATGGCCTAGAGGTAAGCTATCTGATTGATGTCAAATCAGTCGTGTTTCTTGAAACAATCGGACGTCCAGCCACACTGAACAGCTGTGTTACAAAGAAACAATCCATCTGTGGATAACTATATATATATATATATATATATATATATATATATATATATATATATATTTACTAGCTTAAATGCCTTTCCGTACAAACAGTTATTTTTATATCATGGGTGACTGTCGCTGGATTTCGCAATTAATTTCGATTATTCCCACACTTATTTACAAGTTATAAAAATTGTTATCCTACAAAAAAATTCGTTGTAAGAAATCGCCCAAAACTGTCGCAGTAATGAAATCTTGGGAATCCAAAATTTCAGGATTGGGGCTCTGGATCCGGCCCCGAATGTTTTTAATTTGCTCACGGAGTCGGCCTCATCCCAAAATGATATGATATGTTGGTTTACGGCCTTTAGAAGTAAAGTTGAAAAGTATGACACAGTGACATACTGACATTCGCATTTATTATATAGATGTATATACTATTTGGTTTTATTATATTTTACTTTCTATTATTAAATAGCTGTTGTAACAAAAACAACAACGATAATAACAATAATAATGATAATAATAATTGTTGTATCGTCGAGATGAATGATACACAAAGAAGAACGAGAGCTTAATATATTTATTCAGTACCAGTATTCGGTGCTAACGGATACATGCAAAAAACACAGAACAATAAGTTACAAACAATTAACAAGACAACTCACAAGGAAAAGAGGAGGGTCAAATGCTGTATAGCCAAACGAAGTAAGATCAGTTCGAATATTAATCAGCTTAGTATCAACTTATTAATCAGCTGCTGAAGTCCTTAATCGTAGACTATTTAAGGCTATGAGCCATGCCATCTGGCAGAGTGCTGAAGGGGTGCTAGCTACTCTACAACAACAATAATAATGATAATAATAATAGTATTCAATATAATTGACTGTTCCAATATTTTACAAGAATTCCATAAGAAGCGCGATTTCCAGAATAAAAAGCGAAAAGAAACGAAAGAATGTTTAACAGTATTTCGACTATTCTTAGATTTATGTATGAAAAAAGAATTTATAAAAGTATGAAGAATTCAAGTCTATATACAAATGTGGTTTGTCTTTAAAATGCAAACTGCTGCACTGTTAGTCAACACGACAAGGCAATTTAAGCGAAGTCTTCTTGAATACAATTGAAACGCGACTAGAATTATGGGGAGAATGCGTGTCTAAATCTTTTTTCCCGAGTTGATTAGTTGTTAAGAGTAATTAATCAAACAGTTTAGTGTACATCTGATGGAATACCCATTTCTTTTTGTTCATTCTCCCTGAGTAGGACGCTAGTAATTTTTTTAATCATTTGACCGAAAATGTCACTAGGATGCTAGGTTACTAATAGCGAAAGAAACAGAGAGGAGAGTAAAAGAAAAGAATACATGGAGGTACAAGATGATGGCTGGAATTGCATTTAAACTTTTGAAGGTTGTAGTTGACAAGAAAGCAGGAAGCTTGAAGACGGTTACACGAGACAAACATGCGTTTTAACAGTTGAAAGGTCGTTGGTATGGATATATGTTTCAAGATCCACCAGATTTACTTTGCTCAAGAGACGCTACGCATAAGTGAATACTTACTGAGATATATCGGGGAGGGTTGACCAGGTGCTCAGCTGTGCAGCGAACCTACGACCACGCCCAGTCATAAGGCTGAGGATGATTGTGAAGAATGGCCAGGAAATGTCTGTCAAGCCTTTTGAAAAATTTAAAAGGAATCGCCAAAAACCTTAACAGATATATTCCCTTTCCATTTTTTAAAAAGTTTTCTTAAGAGAGTTAAAATTCTATGAATCGTCAATAAAGGTAATAGTCAACAGTTATGAAAATATTTTAACTTAAAAAAATAATTTAAATTTATTTTGTGGGGTGAATATTTCAGGAATCAGGAAAATTCTGAAGTTTTCTCTCTCACTCTCGTCTTCTCATCCTTTTTTTTTAACTTTCTCTTTCGTAGATTTTCCTTTTCTTTCTTTCTTTATCTGTTTCTCTATTTTTCCTCATTTACTCTCTCGTTATACTATATTCTTTCTTTCACTCTTTCTGTTTTCTTTCTTTCTTCACCTGTCTTACCTGTTATTTCTTTCTTTTTCACCTTTACTTTCCTCTTTATAGTTTACTATTTCTTTCTCCTTTCTGTCACTTTATTAAATTTTAGACACAGCACTGTTTATACTTTAAATAACATCAGCTCTTTGATAAAATTGTTTTATATTGCAATTTTCCCTGTATCCTTTATTGATTAGAAACACGACCTTCGTTTTTTTCTCAATTCTGGTTGCCTCCATTTTAACACCTAATATATATATTCTGAACTTTTGTCTCCGGGAAGAACAAGTTTTATTAGACAATTCAAACAAAAAAATTATGTGACTGCGATGAGATCGACATTGTAAAAAATAAACAAATAAGACTGCACACTATTGGTTTTTAATCAAATGTTCAGCTATCACTGACCCTGATACATTAACGCACAAATGTAAGTTGTCTACCATTCACTTGCGAATATTGGCTGACACGTGTTGGTTGATTGTGGTTGGTTGGCGTCCTTTGACTCGTTTTAGCTACAGAGTCACCAGGGCCCTGAGAAGAGGGAGAACACCACTGTTCTCATTTTTACACGTGAAATGTAACACCGGGGGAAGGTGTATTAAGACCCCATTTCACAGACTTCGCTGCTCATAAAACACGTAACACTTAAGAATGACATAAAAACACGCACCATCCCCTCTTATGTGGCTGTTCCATACATACTGTCACATTGGTTCTATATCGTTTTATTAAAAACACATTAGGTGGTATAGATAACTTCTTGGTTGATATACATACCGTTCCACTAACAATAGGTGATCTGGCAAAGAGTACACGATTTCATCGCGGTCACATAATTTTTTACAACGAGGTTCACCCTGTACAAGGCTCGGTGGCCACTCAAGGTAGAGGCTTACAGAGTAAGAGGCACAATTTATGCGAATAGATGGGGAAGATAACAGTTAACCATAGACGTGAATAGGTTAAGATTCTAGTGGTTGAGAAGACATCCACTTGGGCGTCGGTTCAATAGAGAAATGGCTCGCAATAATTCTTATAGACGTGTGGGTAAAGCAAATACCGATTTTAAGGTCATTGTACATTAAGTCCTACCAACCACCTCTTTGTAAGCAGGCGTGGCTGGTGGGCTTAAAGTCAACTAGCCATTAATGTTATTTTATCTTTATATTTATAATATATATTTATTTATTTTAAGGACACATGGTCTTTTTAATGTTGGTTCCTCATACGCATACATATGGTTAATGTTACTTTAAGCCCACCAGTCATTCTTGCTTACAAAACAATGACCAGTCTCAGCGACCACTGTCATATTGGTGTCGGTATTTCTCCAACTCCCCCTCTTTTGTACAACGAAGGAGGTGCTGCCGCAGGGCTTGAATCCCTAAAAGATTTCCCATGAACTGACAGAAAGATGACAAAGTGAACAGTAGATACTGCACTTTGATCCCAGAGAAACTCCATATCGCTAACCTGCAATTCATTTATTATCAGCCTTTATTTTATAAATTAAAATTGACATTTACAACGTAAGCAGTAATATTAATTTGCATCACACTTTTAAAAGCATATTTCAAATATATATATTTAAACTCTGCTGTTAAATTATCTTTCACATTTTTAAAATTGCCATATATAAGCAATGTTTCTGTCAATAAATTTAATTTTAAAATTCATCACGATTTTGTAGAAAGAATTTATATATTCAGTTTTAAGTGCTAACAACGTTCGTAACAAGCATTGCTGTCGTCTGCCATTTCCCATTCCTACAAATTAATGGAACGGAGCTGAAAATAATTTTTATGGAATTATTTAAACAAGTTAAAATGATCTGTTTAATTAGATTTTAAATAAAAATAAATTAGATACCAATTTATTTAAATAAGTGAAAAAATAGAAAGTTTGCTGAAATAAATCTTTCCCTCGTGGACAGTTCTATGTATCTATGTCCAGAGTAGAAAATTCAAGTGGACTCAGTATAAAGACACTAAGAATTTTAGAAAATGTAAATGTTGTTTATACAGACATTTTTAGAGAGTTAAGAAAACTTAGATTTCTCTGTCATTTGGACGAGTATTTGACTATTAATAATAATAATAATAATAATAATAATAATAATAATAATGATACAACACTTAGAGAAGAGGACGGTTTAAGAAGAAAAAAGACACAGAATTTAAAAATATTTCGACAGTACGTCTGTCTTCCAGTTATGTTTAAAAATTGCATACAAGTATAAAAAATGTAAAAAATAAAATTCATGTCTTTGTACAAATGTCGCTTGTCTTGAGAAAAATGGGTGTACTGACAATCAACGCGATAAAAGAAAGTAAATTTAGCCACCATTAATAGAATGCAATTGGAACGTTAGTAACATGATGGGGTCAGACTCATCTTGAAATTTTCGGTCAGTTGATTACTTAGTAAGCGCACAATATTGGAAGAGTTATACCAATCATCTTGTTTAATAATAATAATAATAAAGTACCTAGGAATTAGTGAGGGAGATGGCATACAACACCTCCAAATGAAGGAGAGTACTACAGGCGTTTACGCCTGGTACTAAATACCGAGCGAAACTAAAAAAAACGAATATCAGCCATAAACACCTTGGATGTTCCTGTGGTGCAATACAGCTTTAATGTCCTTAACTGGACCATAGCTGAAATTAAGCGAATGGACGCCAAAACGAGAAAGCTCCTCATTTGTTACCGCATGCATCATCCCAAAGCTGATATTGATCGCCTGTATGTCCCCAGATCCGAAGGAGGCAGAGGACTAGTTCAACTAGTGGCCTCCAAAGATACTTGGAAAATACAGAAGACTGGATGATGGCAAAGGAAGCCGACAAATTCATGTTCCTTGACACTTATTTTGTTTGTGGTCTTTAATAACAATGTCTGGGCGGTTGGCTTTCATTGTTCTGTCAGTGTGTATTGTGTAGTCCCATAGAATTGTAACAGGTCCTATCTCCGTAACCGGGTCAGGGTGGTGTTCGTACCAGTTTCTTTCAGTTTCCTTCCCGTAGGAGTTGCAAATTTTCCAGTGCAGATATTGGCCCACTCTGTCATGCCGGGTTTTATATTCAGTGGGTGCCAATATCGTGCAACCTGATACAAGATGATCAATGGTTTCTGGATATTTATCACCGAATCTGCATTTTGGGCTAACACAGTATTTTAGTATATGTGCTTGATAATTCCTAGTTAACAAGCATTGGTCTTGTGCAGCAAGGATAAAAGCTTCAGTTTCAGCTTTCAACCCTGCACTACGTAGCCACTGATGGGTTCGGTTTTTGTCTACGTCAGCTTGTTTGGTACGGGCAGAGTATTGGCCATGGAGCGGTTTATCTTGCCATTTTTTCTGTATCTGGTCGGTCGCATTTGTCTTTGCATTCTTTTTTAAGTATTTTGCAGCTTCAGCCGGTGTACAGTGATGTATTTGCATATCTGCACCCATTTGAAATTCCATTTTGAATTTGTCAGCTTCCTTTACTACAGAGTAAAGACACTTACTACTTTCATGTTCCTTGCCTCCTTATTGATATGGCAGTCCCTGCAGACTGCAATGTATCTTTGAAGATATTCGAAAAACTGTCAAAATACAAGGACTTTGAAATAGAAATCTCAAAAATGTGACACATGGGAACATCAACAATCCCTGTTGTAGTTGGAGCCCTTGGACTGGTTGGAAAAGATTCCAGTAGGCTAATTGAAGGGATACCTGGAACTCCATGCCTCAAAGAGATACAAAAATTGTTCTGACAAGTACAGCCCACACTTTACGAAGGGCTTTATCTATGTAATTATTTTTTTATTTATTTATTTATTTTCTTTCTTTGCAGTGGAATGTGTCATGATGCCATTTCTAACCTTAGGTCCCTGGGCGGGACACGGAAAGAAATGTGTAAACGCCAGATTTCAAAGAAAATAAAAATAATAATAATAATAATAATGATGACTGTCAACTAATATGACTTACCCACAAGATTCCAGTGTTTCTAAAAAAGGGTTTTAAAAAACTGTCAAATTATAAGGACCTGCAGATCGAAGTAAAAAAATGTGGAAATTGAAAACTAAGACTATCCGTGTTGTGATAGGGGGATTGGGTATGATAAACAAGGGCACCGAAAGGCATGAGAGTAAAATCATTAGACACATCAGCATCTCAGATTTAGAAAAGATTACTTTGTGCAGAACTGCATATATCATCCGCAAAACTCTCTCCACCTAAACGAAACGTACCAAATGTGATAAAATAATATTCTCCTACAGCGCACTTTTTTTGTTCATAGGCACCGGAGGAGACTTGGTAATTAGGCGCTTAAAATTACTCTCTAGCAAGGTAATACCATACAGTTCAGTTATGTGCCATGCCTGATACACACACTTAGGCAATAATGTATCTTTCGATACATGACTGACGAGGCAGATTTTTTACCCGCAGAAGATTGCCATTTCTTTCTGCAGTAGACCAGTTGACATCCAAGTCTATAGAACCTGGTCTGTCTTGCTATTTACCCATAGCTGGGGGGAGAAGAAGAGGATTCATAACTTTCCCAAGGGTATTAGCACGTAAGTGAATGTAATGGATTCGACTGGAATTCGAACTCGGCTCTCCGATTCTTCAATCCGAGCCGCTTTCTATTTCTCCACCGTACACAACAACAACAACAACAGCAGCAGCAACAACAACAACAACAGCAGCAGCAGCAACAACAGCAGCAGCAGCAACAACAACAACAATAACAACAACAGCAATAACAACATCAATAACAATGAAGCGTAAGTTCGAATAAATGGCAGCTTCAAATTTATCTAAAAAACGTAAACTTTAATATAAACTTTATTTTTCTAAAATTATTTAAAAATATTATGTTCGTTTCTTTAGGGAAAATAACATTTAACAATTCAAAAATCATTAAAGATACAAAAAATAACCAGTTCAAAATAGACGCTCTGTTAGTTTCCATGACATTAAATCTGTTAATATGTGTACAACTTACGTTTAATTAGTGTCTCAGGAAGTAAGACTTTCGTGCTAGATGTCATTAAAGCAACCCTGATTCCACTTGTAGAAATATTGTCCTCTTAGTCTTCCACTCCCATTGAGGCTGGAATGTCAAAAAACACTTAACCTCTGACGGTTTAACCAGGAAGTAAATATTATTAACATTCTTGTTACAGAAGTAGTGCATCTTTTACAGAACCGCTGCTTTCTTGATATGGGTGTAATTCTCTTCTTGTCTACACAATTTGAAAAGTTGCGTTCTTGTTTTGTGTTTGACGTAAACATTTCCTCTCCGGTTTATTATCGTAAAGAATTTCTTGCTGCTTATGACAATTTGTCGCAAGAAGTATTTTAACTATGAATTATCATGTCAAATGTGCGACTTTTCTTAAGTTTATTTAATGAACCACTAAGATAATTTGTATTACCTTTTAACGAATGAACAAAAAGATCTCCCTTCTAAAAATATAAAGCTTTGTGTTGTTTTAATTTGTACAGTTGGTTGACAGTTAAAATCACGATTAAAATGTACGATGAGTTTTTATCCCGATTCTCGTAAGATGATTTTTAAAAATCATTTAGACCCAAGCAAGGTTATAAAGCCGCTAAGATGCAAAAAGATACTGAGCATGAATTATCTCAGAAAAGGTAAAAGCAATATAAAGGAGAGAGGATAATAAAAAAGCGGGAATATAAGAAGATAACGAAAAATAATAATAATAATCAAGGCGATAATGCCACTAAGATGCAAGGAGTCTACTGGGAGTGAAATACAATGAGAAAACTTTAGAAGAAACCGGAGACCCCATCCTAAACAGGAAACAAGGGGTAAACCTCTACCCCTTTTCAAAAGGCATTGCATTTAAATTTTTAAACTTAAAAGTTGATTGGAAGGCGGAGGAGAGTTCCAGAAGTGAGAATTGTGAGAGAAAAAACTGTTAGCCTAGAACTGATGAGACCTAGCTGCCAATCTAGTACCGAGTTTAAATTCGTAAAGTCGAGTCGAGAGAAAAAGCTCATCAGAACAATTACCATGAAAATATTTAAAGAAAATGCAGAGAAACTACCAAGCTTAATGTATCGATCCGAGTCAGTACTTAGACTGTAGGCCGTTTAGAAAGCAACCTCTTACAACCCTGTAGCAAACTGTCACAAATTTTCAGAGCCTTAACTCCAAATAGCCAACAATCCATTGTTCCAACTTGCCGGCTTCATATTTCAAAATTTTTTTTCTCAAAAAATATATTGCTAGTACTATTTTTTTTTTAAATATGTATTGCTGGTATTAAAACCTATTTTTACATTTTTATAGTGTTTTGACCCCAGATTGGGTGTCTCCCTATTTTCCCATAGCTGGGAGCCTAACAGGGGCTACCACTCAGGGTCACTCTTTAAAACATCCTGATAAGAGGCCTTGTTGCCGGATGTAGTTTATCGTCATACACAAGGCGCGGATTTAGTTTATCGTCATACCCAGGAGCCTGGGAGAGGTGGGTGTTCTTACCCATCTGCAGAGGTGCAATCGGCGTATTCTGAAGTCCCAGCCGGCGGATATAGCTCGTCAAAAGATTACCCACTACACCGAATGATGTGAAACGAAATACAGATCAAATAGTACTAATATTGCGCATTTTATTTTCAGGAATAATGGCTTCACAGAAGGACAAAGTCAAAAGAGTTTCAGATCTTTATTTGTCCAGAAATCGACCAGAAAATGTATCTCCGACAGTGTGTGTCTTTTCACACTGTCAATGTCAAAAAGAACATTGATATGGAAAACACTATTCAGAGGAAATCACAGCGTCAACAAGAAATAGAATCGGAGCATCGTCAAGACTAAAATTAACATTAAATGCCGTTATTTGTTAACTTTTTATCCATTATTTATTATTGATTACTTAATTATTTGTTTTTGATTATTGTCAATATATTTAATTGCGTTTATGTGTCCAGTCGTTGTTTGATAATTTGTTTATTATTTACTTAATTTATCTAAGCAAAACATTCGGATCTGTATTCGGTTCAACAGTTATTTACACTCATAACCTTTAGAATAATCTGAAACATAACCGTTGAAACCCGCCCAATAACAGTCAGGATAATAAAATAGACCTTACTACCCATAATGCACCACTAACATGCATATATAGTCATGACCTGAAGAGTGCGCTGAAGCATGGAACAGATTGTCACCACTTATGTCGACTTTTATATTTACATGCGCTCTATCTCTGGTATTGAACACTTTTACGGATAAATATAGAATTCCTTAAAACTATGTTTTTATCATATGTATATATATATATATATATATATATATATATATATATATATATATATATATGTGTATATATATATGTGTGTATGTATGTATCATTATAGTATTTCATCGAGTCTAGAAGAATCCACAACAGAATGCAAAAAGCACTGGACAGCCGTTTTATCCTTTTTGGGACTCATCAGCAGTGCGCCTCCGCTATACAGATTCGAATCCGGACCGTTTCGATACAACGCAAACGTCGTACCAACTGTACCAACGGGCCTCAGTGACAAAGAAGAAACTCAATAGACTCGATATAGCGCCGTTACTCACAAATTCCGTGGTGATACCCATCCAAGTATTCATAACCTAACGGAATGTGCCCCAAGAGCCGCACCTCTCCTTTCTCCCGAATCGTTCCATCGCAGAGCATTAGCTGGGTCAAGCAAGGATATACAAGTAATAGAATTTTTGGTAGTGAATGCGCACAGCTGATGAGTTCCAAAATAGTACGAAACGGGCGTCCAGCGCTTTTTGCATCCTGCTGAGGATTCTTCTAGACTCGATGAATTACTATAATGATTTGCCTAAATCCCCAAAATTCTATTATTTAATCATGTATATATATATATATATATATATATATATATATATATTTCATTAAATAATATAGACAAGTGTTGTCTATATATTTTATGTAAGTTCTTTTCATATCGTCTGATAAGCTTAATAACATTATCATTAAACGAAGAAAGAAAATCACAATATTGATACATATTTTTTAATCCAATCTAAGCTTTCGGCTTACATAAGCCATTATCAAAGATGACAATTACACAATATATTAAGCAATACACGAACAAGAAAGTGATGATAGTCTGTTTCTGTTTACATGGATGATTTTCAAGCAAACGATAAAGACGCGAAAATCGCACCACAGCTCATGACGTCACACATGACCACGCGAGAGTGAATTCGAGAAGTATTAAGTATGGGAAGCCGTTGGTATAAAACAATGTCTTCTGTTAGTTCTTGTGCAGCAATTTTGAGTTGTTTAGTAAGTATTTTTGAGGAGTTTCGGCATTTATCATGCCGGTCCTTGAATGCCTCGGCCTTAAGTAAGTCTTTGAATTCTGGTGTAGTTTCTATTAGTTGTTCATCCTGGGGTTTAACGATGTTTGGTATAGGGTCTCAATTTCTATTTTTTTTTAAGAAGTCGGTTGTACTAACGGTATATATGGCAGTTGGGTCCAAGGTTAAGCAATTCCTTTTAGTGCTTAGGTAGTTCATAGTTGGAAAGGTTAATGTATTTATCAGTTTTGTTAGGAAGATTGATATAACCTTTGTATAATGCTTAGATTGGATTAAAAATATGTATCAATATTGTGATTTTCTTTCATTGTTTAATGATAATGTTATTAAGCTTATCAGACGATATGAAAAGAACTTACATAAAATATATAGACAACACTTATCTATATTATTTAATGAAACATGTATGAATGAAAAAATGCTGGCTAAATACACACAATATATATATATATATATATATATAAGATAATTCTAAGGAGACAGGTACATTTACCTAGGTTTCACCTAAATGGATCTTCAGGGTAAAGCCGGCTTTACCCCGAAGATCCGTTTAGGTGAAGTCGAGGCAAGTTTGTCTTGCTCCTTAGGATTATCTTAGGTTTTGATCTACTTAGTGCATTGAGCACTTTACGTAGTTGTCTTTTTGCTCGTTTTTTTTTCTTTGGACTTTGGGCTTAAACACTGAACGATTGTTTTCGCTTTGTTTTAATATTTTCGGTTGTTTCTTTTTTTATTCCCCATTTTTCCTCGGATACCGATTTGTTCTACTGCAAATTGAGCTATCCGAGGTTTTTTCAAACGAGTACCACCATTTATATATATATATATATATATATATATATATATATATATATATATATATATATATATATAATTATGATAAAAAATATACATATACGCACATATGCTTGTACGTACATATATATTTCTTTCTCAGGTGTTATAAATAGAGTGCTCAATGTTATGTAACAGAGCTATTAAGTATATATTAGTGAATATACATAATGTCCAACGTCGATAGCACGACTCGGAGTTTCATGCAAACTTGCAATCTTCAGGCGCTGAATACATTCTGACCGTTATAACGTTAGAAAATTCGCGTTCTCGTGGTGATGAATTAAAATTGTGTTAAAACTTGTTTATTTTATTATTCTTGCATAAAATATTATAATATTTTATAATATATTTATAATTATATTTATTATTATATATAATAATATATTTATAATTTATATTATTTTAATTCTTAATTTCGAAAGGGTGTTAACTCTCTTTTTTGCCTAAAATACCATTGTTATAAAATTTAACATGGGGTCTGGATAGGGAAATTCAGAAAATCAATGTATTTAGCGATTTCGAAAATCTCTTTCAATACTTGAATAATCTCCACCTCTTTTTGAAATATACTATATAGGTAGAAGAGAACAATAAGTTACCCTTCCTGGATGTGCTGGTTGCGAGAACACCACCATGTTTTATCACTAGTGTTTATAGGAAACCCATCTTTTCGGGGTTATATCTTAGTTGGGACTCTTGATCCCTAAACCAGGAAAATCAACCTTGTCAAAACCCTTACTCATCGCGCTTTGATGATATGTTCAGAGTGCAGACGCCGAACTCAGGCAAATTAAACAGCTGTTCCTGGTGAATTGTTACCCAGAATGTGTGATTCCAACTACCATTAGACGTAAAATTGCTAAGTTTAAAGGAGTTAAAGTGTTTGGTCCATCTAAGTGTCCTGTATATATGAGACTACTGAGGATTAGCCCCAGTAGTATACGCCGATAAAAGATCTTCAGTCAGGCGGTGTTTTAATTCTGTATTGGTCCGCAATATTTTTTCTACACGAAGGGCTTTCCCCTCTGTCACGTAAGGATGTCTTTCCTGCCCATCAGCAGAGCTTAGTCGTTTCTCAATATAAATGCCAGTGTGAGACTGACTAAGTGGGTAAGACTATCCAGCGTTTGAAGGTTAGAATTGCCCACCATGTCCTTGGCCAAATATGTAGACATGTGCCTATAACATCCGGGCGTTTACAGGTTTATGACTTCGCTATCGGCGAAAATTTATTGAATTCAGTGGGTTGTACGACTGGCTGCTCAGATGATGTCTTCTCTGTTTTGCACAGGGCAGGAACTAGGCTCCACTTAACATCATGGAGGCAGTTGTTATTAATATACAACGTCCGACCTTGTGAAGGCAAAGAGAATTAAAACACGCACTATTCAGTGAATCAGTCACCAATTCTAGGCCAAATTGAAGGAAAATATTTATTTAATTTTTTGTTCCCTCCCCGACTTTCAAAAAAAAAAATCAGTTGTTGAAATAAAATTCTTTTCATCTATTTAGTTTTATACCGACGATATATTTCTGAAGATGACTCGGTCGAAAAGTTCCTTAGGTTATAATTTTATTTGGTTTGATACTATTATCCTATTTTAGTAATAAATTATGATCTCCAAAAATTGTTTATATATATATATATATATATATATATATATATATATATATATATATAGCGAGAGAGAGAGAGAGAGAGAGAGAGAGAGAGAGAGAGAGAGATTAATATTAAAATGTTTTTCAGTTAACTCATGTTTACTTCAAAGTTTCGTGGCTATGCAACCGCTTGTCAGTATAGAATTCAACTGTTGATATTTCTCGATTCTTTTGTACTTTTATTGTGGCATGACTACGTTACTTTCTGTTGTGGGGCAGACCCTTTTACACAAGATGGACTCGTCCAAAGTATACTTATACTGACAGAGAGAATACCTGCAGGTTGAGATACGTTGAGTCAGGGTGAGAGATACGGAGACAGACACAGGGTGTTCACAGAGAGTTATACGAGAGTCCAGAGAGATAGAGATAATTACGGCTTCACTTACAGAGACTTGTACATATACTTTCTACTAACCCGCATTCCTCGACTACTAATCTTCACTTCAAGTCTGTATTCTTACGTTTAATACACTTATTTTTCTATCTCAATTACTGGCGTTGTTTATTTATTTGTGCAGGATACCATTCCCGGAATCCACAACACTTTCCTTTTCGCTTGTTGAGTGTTGATTAGTTGCTAATTTATCTTCCACTCCCTACCTTTTTTCTTCTTTTATTTTTTCCTCACTTTCTCCGTTGATCTCTGGTTTATTGTCATTGTTTTAAAAATTTAATTTATGTTATGGCTGTTTTTTCTCTCTGTGTATGTTTGCGCGGGTGTGTATTTATGGGTATGCTCATGTATGTACATTTATGTACGCATACATACATACATACATACATATATGTACGCACATACTTATCTGCACGTGTGCGCTTATGTGTTCGCATATCCGCGTCTAACTGCGTGTTTGTGTTTGTGTGTATGTTTGTATATCTATTGTGTTATTTAACTTAATGTTTGATAAGTCTTTTGTGTTTAGTTGTTTCAAAGAACAGTATTTTTTTCTGTTGGTGATGTTGTTACACCAATTAATTGTTTCTTTTGTATTTTTTCATTGTTTTGTTTAGTATGCTCCTTATCTTTGGTTTATTGCCATTTAGTTTAGGTTATGATTGAATTTCTGTCTCTGTATGCGTCTTTGTGCGGGTGTGTGTTTTCATATGTGCTTGTGCATAAAATGGAAAGTTTTCTACTTTCTCTATAACGACAGTACCAACAACAACTACAACAAATCAGGAGTTAAGTCAATGAAAATCACAGCATAACAGACTAGAAACAATGATAACAAATCACAAATTCCCAAAAAGAACTGGAAAAAGACTCCCCCAAATATAAATAAACAAATGAACATATATATATATATATATATATATATATATATATATATATATATATATATATATATATTATATATATATATATATGATGAAAATGTGGAAAAGACAAAGCAAAATCCGAATATGTGAGTTTACTGTTTTTTATTTTGTTTTTGTTTTTTGTTTTTAAAATAAAAAACAGTAAACTCACATGTTCGGATTTTGCTTTGTCTTTTCCACATTTTCATCATACCGTCGGATCTACATCCACATATTTGCTTACAGATATATATATATATATATATATATATGTGTGTGTGTGTGTGTGTGTGTGTGTATATATATATATATATATATATATATATATATATATATATATATATATATATATATATGTATGCAGGTGTGCAGTGAAATAGGAAAGAACACGTTAGGTAGATAATCCGGTGTTCCTTAATATTTAGCTTTATTTTCAAAAGGACAGTGCTCCATACAGAAGTAGAGCTTATATTATATTAATATTTTTAGTTTTTAAAAATATGATTCCTCCGCTACATAAGAGTTCTCATGTTTCAAAAGCGAGAGCCGAGACCCCTAACATAATTTTTTAAGTTATGAAGAGTTAAGGTGTCCGGACCCGCTTCCTTGTCAAGCGAGAATTTGAGGAAGCGGGTCCGGACACCTTAACTCTTCATAACTTAAAAAATTATGTTAGGGGTCTCGGCTCTCGCTTTTGAAACATGAGAACTCTTATGTAGCGGAGGAATCATATTTTTAAAAACTAAAAATATTAATATAATTATATTATATATATATATATATATATACATAATCCGACACACCCGGAGCCATTTATAAAATAGAAAAAAGAAAGTGCAAAGAACAAATTGAAAAAGAAATCAACAAATTCTGCAAAACTAGCCACAATAAATTGGAAACAACATAAAGGAAGAAGCATAAACCATTGCAACCAAATTAAGATTAGACAAAAGTATCAAAACTATCAAAAGTGGAACCATTCATTAAACTAAAAGACCACAAAGACAATATTTTAGATAAGCCAACATGCAGACTAATAAAATCTAACATTAGAAAAATAAGTAAGTAAACTGTAGAATATATGCACAAAGTTAAGGAGCAGATTAAACATAAACCAACGGAAAAATACAAAAGAAACAATTATTTGATTTTACAACATCACCAACAAAAGAAACACAAACTGTTCCTTCATACAACTAGACATAAAAGACCTTTACCTATCCATCAATAAAAATACAATAGACAATGCACTAGACTTGGCGAAGCAACACATAGGCATCCCAAACGAAGACCTAGACATTATCAGACACTTCAGAAAAATAATACTATACGACAACAACAAAATATGGTCAAAAATGCAATAATAACTACCATATCAGTATCGACCATACGTTTGATGTAACAATGGGCAGCTATGACAGCGCAGAAATATGCACTAAAATTCAACCATGGCCTAAACTAATTGGCAAGACAATAGCAATAAACCAAATCTAAGGAGTATATTAAACAAACCAATGAGAAATACAAAAGAAACAGTTAATTGCCTTAACAGTATCACCAAGTAAGAAAACTGTAACCTGGAAAAAGTTGCTGAATGAGGAATTACCAAAACGGAGGTTGAAAATGAAATGGTAATCATTATGATACCAACAAAATGCAATACTCGCCAGCGGTGTGACGTAGGTAAACCATTGCTAGTCGTTGATTACAGCATATTACCCTCACTTACAATATTGTCCACTAATATATTTATGCGGATTGAGACATACACATTAATGTTCATAGGTACGGTATATAACACTATCTATCTATCTATCTATCTATCTATCTATCTATCTATCTGCATGTATACACACATTCAGTTACGCACATGCAAACGCACACTCATTTGAATGTATGTTTATTAACTGGAGGATCTAAAACCTTCAAGATGTTGCTCTTACTGTGATTTTCTCTCTGGTTTAGATTCGTATATATCTGGATAATTATTTAACAGAATAAATTCTGAGAACTGCCCTCTCCTATTTTAAATGGAGACTTGTTTCCTGAGAAAGTTGAAACGGCTGGACTCATTCTGATTCCCTATTCATAGAAACGCTTGGTTGGATTTATAAATTGGTTAACTCAAGAAGCCATTGCCGTTAAGTGAATTTGTCATCTCAATTCTAGAACCACACAGAGTGCAGACAGAAGTTTGCAAATAGATTCGTTGTAGCTTGAAAATGATTTACTTGATTGGCATTTTGCACTAGTTTTTGTTATTGAACAACTGGCTCCCTTTGTGAATATAATAAACGCACAAAGTTATTATTCACCAAACGGTTGTTTTGTTGGAAATCTTGCGGGGGGTGGGGGGAGGTAGTCAAGAAATATCGGTTTTCACAATGTTTCTCCGAAAGAATTCGGTAAATTAGTCGAATAGAAAGAGTTTCTCCAAACGACTACATTTGCCATCTCGATATTGTTCTGTAAGAAAGTATGCCACACAATGCAAGGTGACATATTGGTTTTCTTAGCTCGAGGAATTATATTGGAAAATAAAGCCTATTCCAGACAAATAGAACCGGATAAAAATAAAATTAAAAATTACAAATGCAAAGTCAAAATAAGAAAAATGAACAAATCTATATTAAAAAATATGAACTAATTTTCTGTCCGTCACACGGTCTGCGCGTGATTTTTCGGTCACGTATATTTTTCTTTCTGTGTGGCGTGTCCTTTCAGGACGTAGACTATCATAGCTATTCACCTCCCTCTATCCCTTGCAGTTCTCAACAAGTTCCTTCCCTCTGCCACCTCCCCAAGACTACGTTCTGTCATCCACTTGCTTAAGGCCGCTAGTTATGTCATGCGTTGTTTTCCCATGTCTTTCTTTCCCTCTGTTCGACTCGTGAGTATCAGATTCTCCAGGCCCTCCCTCCTGATTATCTGTCCCAGAAACTTCAGATGCCTCTTCCTGGTGTTAAGTCTAAGCCTCCTCTTTGTTTGCATCCTCTCTAAGACCTCATCGTTGCTCACATGCTCGATCCATGATATCCTTAGCGTCTTTCTGTAGAACCACATCTCCGTCGCCTCGAGTCTCTTCTTCATCTTTGAAGAAATCGCCCAACATTCGCTGTCGTAAAGAAGGACAGATGTCACGTAACAGCTCAGTATGCTTTTCTTCGTTATCAAAGAAATCCTCCTGTCTCGCAATACTCTGCCCAGCTTTTGGAATGCGTCCGTGTCAATCCCAATACGTCTACGGATCTCAGTGTCGCATTTACCGTTCTCTGTCAGAACCATTCCCATATATTTAAACTTCCGAGTCCACTTAATTCTAGTGTTCCCTACCTGCAAATCGTATTTCGGGCTCATCCATTTACTCGATGACCAGGCATTCTGTTTTCTTGTAGTTTATGCTTAGTCCCTTCTTCACACTCTCCATCATTACCTTCTGTAAGAGATTTTGTAATTTCTTTTTGTTATATATATATATGATAAATTATATATATATATGATAAATTAATATATTAAATCCTTTTTAGATTTAACATATTAGTTGACTGATGTCAGGATACGAGGTCATAACCAATAACATTGTAGATTCCTTTTTGGATTTAACATATTGAATATTGTTTAATATTGTTCAACATATTGAATATATATATATATATATATATATATATATATATATATATATATATATATGATAAATTAATATATTAAATCCTTTTTAGATTTAGCATATTAATTGACTGATGTCAGGATACGAGGTCATAACCAATAACATTGTAGATTCCTTTTTGGATTTAACATATTGAATATTGTTTAATATTGTTCAACATATTGAATATATATATATATATATATATATATATATATATATATATATATATATATATATATATATATGATAAATTAATATATTAAATCCTTTTTAGATTTAACATATTAATTGACTGATGTCAGGATACGAGGTCGTAACCAATAACATTGCAGATTCCTTTTTTGGATTTAACATATTGAATATTGTTTTATATTGTTCAACACATTGAATATATATATATATATATATGATAAATTAATATATTAAATCCTTTTTAGATTTAACATATTAATTGACTGATGTCAGGATACGAGGTCGTAACCAATAACATTGCAGATTCCTTTTTGGATTTTATTAAGAATCTTGAAATATATAGCAGGATCACCAGACCAGATAAAGCAACAGTATTCAAAGTAAGTACGAAGGGTAGACTTATAAATATGTAAGATAGATTCTGGTGAGAAAAATTGTTTAGCACAACACATGGATCCAGCTTTCCTAGCAGCAGATGTAGCAATTGATTCAATATAGTCTTTACATTTCACAGGAAAACGTTACCCGAGAAGGTGCAATGAGTCACTCTCCTGGAGGTTAGCATCAGCCATGCTGATTGAAGAAGCTAAAAGGGATTCTCTCAGACGACTAAAAGAGAGCAGTTTCGTTTTGGAGACATTAAAGACACGACACGACACTCCTTGCCCCAACTGGCAACGGATTGTATGTCATTTGTTTTTAGATCAGCTGCCAATATCACCATATCGTACGGATCAAACGTATTATTAAGACAGGAATACACAATGAGATCATTGTTACAATTTATATCTTTTTCTTGATATCGAATGAGTAACTTGTTTACGAAGGTAAATCAGAAAGTGAAGGTAATTTTGATATTACGCGGTAAGAACGACAGTAAGACGCTGACACGGAACACCACAGGTGCACATAGGTTGACTGGTAGTTAGCTGCGAGCAGTATTATATCGTTCAGTCGAGTGGCAGGAAGCAAAGAGGTTAGACGTATGCACACTCCATTCAGTGAGTGTACCATCAAGGAACAACATGCCGTAATATGCTTTCTGTGTGCACCGCGAGTCAAACCTGCGGAAATCCATCGCTTGATGTTGGGGCAGGATGAAGCATGAATCAACGAAAATTGTACGAGTGGATAGAATTGGAAGGACAAATATAATGAACGAAAGCCGACCTCATCTCTCATTAACATCACGCACGGGAGAGCACATCCCAAGGGTGGATGCTTGGATCAGAGAATACCGACGAATAACTTTGGTACAAATGGCAGCGATCGAGGGTGTTAGCTGTGAATCTATACAAGCCATAATGCATGATGACTTGGATTACCTTAAGATATATGCGCGTTGGGTACCTAAACACAGATGAGGTGCAAGCGTGGCTTCGTGAGCAGCCAAAAAGTTTCTTTTCCGAAGGGATGAAGAAGCTTTGAGTCACTGGCGTGTTTATTCAAAAATAAATACGTAAAAATTCACCTTCCTCTCTGCCGGGAGCTAATAGTTCACGGAAAAAATCTCCAAGTAATGCCAAAATAGTTGGGTTTCGACCCTGGCTTGAGGCAATCGGATGTCTAGCCACACTGATGAGCGAAACAGTCTGCCTGTGGATGACAATACACACACACACACACACACATATATATATATATATTTAAAGACATTTTTATGTTTGACATTCTTTTTTATAGATACAAGTATTTAAGTAAATGCTCTGTTTATAATAAACATTATTAAATAACATTTACCGGCATGAATGTCCGAGAAATTTTCATAGAAAATATTCGTCCTCCCACAGGATTCGAACCTGTATCCTATACGGAACCGTCATATAGCCTGACGTGCCTTAACCGATTCGGCCACTGAGGATCGTTCGGTTGGCAAGGTCGAATTTACTGCTTATAAACTTCAATCTTCCATGAATCTCTCAAGTACATTCATAACTGCTCATGGCGTATCAAATTTAAACAAACGACGTCACACATTATGAAATGGACAAAGTCCGACAATTATTAGATCACCCAACAAGAAATTGAAAATTTAATTTCCTCATGCAGTCGAAGATGTCAAAGTGTGATTGAAGCTAAAGGGCTTCACAGTAAATATTAAATAATTCCAGTATTCTCTGTCATTTTTTATTATTTTGTTATTTTTTCAACCATTCTGATCATTTTGGCCGCCATAGGTTTTGCAGTAAATCACTGAATCATCCATAACTTTTGTATTATCCTCTCAAATTACACCAAAATCTCAGACAATAACAATTAATATCGCATTTATTGTCTGTAAAAATTATAGAATATAAAACAACTTTAATAAAAACTTATACCTACTTTTCGGACGAAAACAATGCCGTTCTGAACATTTTGGCCGCAACTGTATATATTATTATTATTATATATTATTATTATTATTATATATATATATATATATATATATATATATATATATATATATATATATATATATATGTATGTATATTGCCTTGGATTACAGACATGCGCCAGTCCGAATTAAAGAATTCACATTCCAACGAAACAAGCTTTATCCGTATGACTCTTCTTTTTGTTACCAAGAAGAAGAAGAAGAAGAAGAAGAAGAAGAAGAAGAAGAAGAAGAAGAAGAAGAAGAAGAAGAAGAAGCAGCAGCAGCGAGGTCCTTCCTGGATCCAACCACACAGTATCAGAAAGTTGTACCAATTAGATCAGGATAATAACCATTCAACTCAAACAAGAGGGAGAAATAAAAGTAAGCGCTAATCAGTCTGACAAATTATAAAACGTTTTTATAAAAATGCATCAATCTATGATTTCCTCTAAATCGAATTATTTCCCATTACGGAGAACAAACGGTGTAATTTTTACTTTAGCAGTAACGTTATTAATCTAGGGGGTTGCTGAATGTTATTATCTCGACCCACTTCCAAAGATCAATATTGCAGTGACTAAGCATTAGAATTCTTTTAAGTTGAAAGAAACTGGAGAAACCTGGTAGCGTGTTGAACTACCGCTGAATATGTGTAATAGCATTCAGTTCATTCTTTTGGTTTGACCAAAAACTTTTCCTCACCTTTTGTACTCAATTAAAGGTGAACATTAAGCTTAATGGCAAATCACACCTTATAGAATTTATATCAGGATAAATGGGTTACCGAATGATAAAATGAATAAAAAATCTCCTAAATAACGCGTTTCCTCTCCAACTTGTCAGCGGTGTTCTCCTAGCACCTGTTAGCTGGCATTGTATAAAGAACACTCTTTATTATTTTTTTCTTTCTTCCACTACAGGAATGTAGAGATGTGTTTTTGTATCCCTCCGGAAGACTTCTTAGTCCCCAAAGAACCACGCATTGCATACAACACTATCTCCTCTTTGAAAAACCTCATGTAATCACAATATTTCTACAACACACGAAAACAATGCAATGAAACAAACTGGTCAATGCCGCTATTTCCGGCGGACGAAGCACGCTAAAACTTCCTCAGACGAAACACGTTACTTTTCTCAGTTTTGTCATTCGATTACCCAATATTTGACGGATATAGAGATTTGGAGATCATATCTTCCACGGCTTATGGCCACACCACTTTGAACTCCGGTTCTCGTACGAACACTGAAATTAAGCAACGTCGAACCTTGTCAGTACCTAGATGGGTGACCGCTTGGGAATACCACGTGCTGTAAGCTTGGATGTGTAGGTGGTATAATGATAATAGTCCGGAATTGTTAACGGGAGAGTCGAGTCCCAATTCCCTTTGAGATCGTTACTTACGCGCATATACATCTCATGAAAGGTATGAATTCTGCTCGCCTTCCCCCAGCTATGGGCTAGTTAGTATGATTTGTATCACTAAAACATTATTATGTCCCCATCAATTCTTACAATCAAAAATATTTTCTGGCTTTAATTGACCTGTAAGGGGTTGATAATCTATAAAAAAAATAATCAATATCTTTCATGATGACGACTAAATATATATGTAAACAAATGTTATTAAAGACCACAGACATTTTGTGTCGATTGATTTTATTGACTGACTTTTCCAAATTAAGAATATGCCTTCTTAATATTTGCTTTAACGAACTAAATACGCACAATGTAAATCTATATAATAAATTGGAATGTCAGTGTGTCACTGTGTCACGCTTTTTCAACTTTACTCCTAGAGGCCGTAGCCCAACATATCATTCCATTCTGGAATCAGGCCGACTCCGTGAGCAAATTAAAACATTCCGGGTCGGATTCGGACCCGCAATCCTGCAATTTTGGATTCACAAGATTTATTTTTTACGTGATTTTTTGCGACGAATATTTTTGTATGATAACAATTTTTATAACTTGGAAATAAATTTGGGAATAATCGAAATTAATTGCGAAATTCAAGCGAAAATCAGCCATGAAATAAAAATAATTGTTTGTACGGAAAGTAAGGATCTACGTACGTCAAATTGTCTTTAAATTAAGTGGCGACAGAAGAATTATCGTTGAACTTTTAAAAGCTTAAATATTAATGCAATACTTAAATGCAGCGATCAATTTTGAGTTCTTTTGTAGTTTATTGTTGCCTATCGCATCTACTCCCCCCTACCTATTGTGACGAAGGCCCAGTCAAGAGCCCCTCGCAGAAGCTAACTTAAATGCCGTTCAATATGGCTGCTTTTAAGCTAGTAAATATATATCGTAAATAAGAGATACGACTCGATAATTAGCAGTTAAATCTTATTTCTATGCAGAAATGTATAGTTTATTTTTTGACAAAATAAACCTAACTGTTGCAAATTGAATGAGCTTCCATGCATTGAACGTCAAATGGAACATACAAAGTGCAAGGGAGAAACTGTTGTCTCCATGATATAAAAATGAAAATAACACTGACATATCATTTTTAACAGATATATTTACCAAAATGACATAAAAATATATTGAAATACTAAAGAGTAAATATATTCAATAAAAATCCATTGGCTTCAACCACGGCCTCCAGACGGCTTCGAAATCTTCTTAATCTCTTCTGTGCTGTCTTCTTGTTTAAGTTGGTGAATGCTGCCATAATCCTGACCTTCAGTTCTTTTTTGATGTTACAAGAAGTATTTTTGTCTATTGCTCAACTGCGCTCCACACATAATAGTCAAGTGCGTTGCAGTCTGGGGAGTTAGGTGGCCAGATGTAAGGGGTGATGTGGTTGCACAAATTGTCTGACAGCCATCATTGGACACTATTTACATTAATTCGGACTATTGCTCTCATCTTTGTCGCCATATTTATTACAACGTTTCGGCCGTTGTACGCTCCGGCCTTCTTCAGGTAGATGGAATGTCGAAGTGAAACCTTTATTTCGCTCACTGGGGTAGACTGTTCTAGTTCCACGTGCCATGTCTAATGGATGTCAGTTATCAGTTATCTAAATGGATAACTGATAACTGACAAAAATGGACAATAGTCCGAATAATGTAAATAGTGTACATAATTCCTCATCTCAAAAAATATAAACAGATAGCCATCATTGGGTCTTCCTGCTTGTGTGGTGTGGTGCAGAGTCCTGTTGTCAGACATAAGGTCTTCCAGCAGCCACCCTCTTGACCCAGGGCAGCACTATCTCCTCGGGGCACTTGATGTAGGCCTCCGTGTTGAGTATGAGGCCCTCACCAACAAATTCGGGAGTTCTTTTCTTATCAGAACGACCAGAGTTAGTTTTTCGAACTGACGTACCTTCGCAATCAGCATTAGACTCATCTAACTCTTTCCCAATCCTCTGCACTGTCCCTAGATTGACACTCAAACACTGTGTCATATTCGTATTCATGCTTCCGTCACAAATACCAAGTAGTGCAGAATGCCGTTTCCAAATTTCTGGCGGAGTGAATTGGGTCTTGGTGATCTTTTTCTCACATACGGTGCCCAACTGACCCTACTATACTGAGCAGTCGACAAAATCAAAAGCATACAACGCACATGCTCGAAAGTAAAAGTATAAAACGGCGAGAATTTACCTATCGCACCCTATATATATATATATATATATATATATATATACAGGATGTATGAAAAATATTTTCCAAAATTAGGGGGCAGGTTCCTCACACCAAAACAAGGACACAAGCCTATATAAACATATCTCTGCAAATTCTTCGTTTTTGAGTTATTAAGTTTAAAGAAAGTTTACGGTAGATCGCGCTATGTTGTAGATAGTGTTCCGGTTTAACAATGGCAGAATATTCATATCGTGAGCAGGCAGATATGATTTGTACATACGGCCGCGCGAATGGTAATGGGCGTGAATCCGCAAGGTTGAATCAAAATAGCGTTTCCAGACCAAAGGCAGCCGAGTCATCATCCAACCATTGCTGCTATTTATCGTCGCGTTGCTGAGACAGGATCCGTGATACCACAACTTATGGAACAAGGAGGACCGAGATCCGCTTGCACGACGGAACACATTCAACAGGATATCGGAGACAATCCAATGTATCAGCACAAGCCTAGTCTGTGTACATATATTACCGCGCATGGAGGATACTTCAGGAGCAGCTCCTCTATCCGTATCATTTGAAACGTGTCCAGGGTCTTTTGCCCTCTCATTACTCACCGATGGTTTATTTCACAAACTGCCGATCCGTTGTTTGTCTCTTCAGTCTTGATTACGGATGAGGCAACATTTGGAAGAGATACAATAAAAAATTTACACAACCAACATTTGTGGGCGGATCGGAATACACATGATACAACACAGGCTAGATAGCATCATCAGTTTACAATTAATGTGTGGTGACTGTCTGGTAGGTCCATATATTCTCCCAGCACGTCTTATAGGAGCTGCCTACAAGGAAATTATTTCGAACACACTTCCAGACCTACCAGAGGATGTACCCCTGCTAACACGAAGACGCATATGGTTCACTCATGATGGGTCTCAAGCACAAAGTTAGTCACATTGTACGCGATGCACTGGCTGACATCTACATAAAAGATAGATAGGTAAGGGAGGGTCGGTGGCATGGCTTGCATGTTCCCCCGACCTCAATACTTTGGATTTTTATCTGGGAGACCGTCTAAAACAATTCGTTTATGTAACAGACATTAATAATGCAGCGACGCTTCATCAACGTGTCATGGGGGCCTGCAAAACCATTCGACACCGTGAGGGAGTATTTCAAATGGTCCGCCAGTCAATGATCCAACGGGTGCATGTTTGTGTAGAAGCAAGCGGAGGACATTTTAAACATTTGTTTATGAGTTGCTGAATTCAGGTACAACGATGGCCTTTTGTGCATATATTTATATGGACATTTGAACTTTTTCTGGTGTCAGGAACCAGCACCCAAAGCTTACAAACGTATTTTTAGATTGTATCTTCAATTGTACATTTAACAGCGACGACCGTAAACTTTAAACTTAATAAGTCAAAAAATGAAGGATTTGCAGACGTATGTTTATATGGACGTTTTTTCCTTGTTCGGGTGTGAGGAACCCGCCCTCAAAGTTTGTAAAAGTATATATATATATATATATATATATATATATATATATATGTATGTATATATATATATATATATATATATATATATATATATATATACATATATATATATATATATAAAGTTTTTGATAGTCTCTCTCTCTCTCTCTCTCTCACCATATATATATATATATATATATATATGATATAATTTTGAGGGATCAGAATAATAATTATAGTAATTAATCGAGTCTAGAAGAATCCTCCTACAGAATGCAGAAAGACAGCTGTTTTGTCCTAATTGGGACTCATCATTCTGTTGGCGATTCTTCTATACTCAATGAATTACTATAATGAATATATATATATATATATATATATATATATATATATATATATATATATATATATATATATATATATATATAAATATAAATAAAAGAAAGAAAGAAAGAAAGAAAGAATGAAATAAAAAAAGAAAGAAAGTAAAAGAAAGTTGGAACTTTTCAGAATTTGGTCTTAGAATTTATGTATGACCATAATGTCGAAGGTATATTGTTAAAGAATATCTGTAATATTATCAAAACACTCTTCTGTGACCTATTTTTGTTCCTGTGTCAATAGAAAGACAAATTTACTAAATATAGGGAGAGAAGTAGAAAGATACTTTCGTATGATTTATAACTGATTTTCTTTTATACAAATTTCCGCTGAAAAAACCGCATTATTTTTAATGCATTCAAATTTCCTATTGCGTCAACAAGCGAAGTCATTTTTTAGGGGCGGGGTGTTCAAAAGTCGTTGTCACAAGTGCAACCATTTTGTTTTTTTTCAAGAACTTTATAAAACACTCTCATTGATCTAATCAGTGGTTTAAAACTGCTAATTCAGACTATGAACAACCTCCGATGTAAAACTGTCTTTAAACCGCTTAAATCTCACGTGATTTTTAATGTTCTCCTGCTATACACAGGAATTTATGCAATTGTAGAAGATTTTTCAAGTGAATTCTGTATTTTTTCTTATTAATTCTCTTGCAGAGACATTTTGATATTTTTTCGTATTAATTCGCTTGCAGAGACATTTTGCGTTTATTTTTATCTGTAACAATCCTATACAAAATGATGAGGCAAAATAGTTCGCATTGCTAACTATATAGTTTGAAAGTACAAAGGAAACTTTGAAAAAACTCAGGTTTACAGAAAAACACTTCACTTAAATGAATATGAAAGTCGAGTACCTCTCTGTTTAAAAAGAATGTACAATCATTTTAAATATAGCCTTGTATATTTATAAATGTTTTGCGTTATTTTTTAGATTAAAATTCAACTGCTGAAGATTGCAGCCAAATCTGGTCTCGTGAATTTGGATATATATATCATAAGATTCTCCACAAAATCCAAAGAAGGGTCTGTAATATTATCGGTCGTGATGTCGTTTACCTCTGCCTTTTCTATAAATACATGCTATGCAGTTGTTCTAATGAGCTCACCTCCCTGGTACATCAACCGCATGAATTTAAACGTATTACTAGATCGTCTACTAGCTCTCAACTTTTCACTATTGAAATAACTAGTAAATTCTATTCTAATAGTTTCTTTTCTCACACTTGTTGGAACACTTTCAGTCTCTTGCTCCCCTGTCACCTACAATCTTGAAAAATTTAAATGCAACGCCAATCTTGTTCTTTTATTGTTCTTTTACTTCACTAAAGTCTTCTTACCCTTTTCCATTCTCAGTTGCGTCTTAGTGGCATTAACGCCTTGCTTGTAGTGGAAAGATTAAAGAAAATTCAAATACATTTAAAATTAGAAAATACATTTTAACTAAATTCATATCTTAAGTTTCAGGCTACTTTCGATCTTTCTTATCTGACTGCTTGCCAATTTGACCTTTGTGATACACTCGGCCAGGCCTAATTAACAGGACTGGTGCTTGCTACTCTCGAGCACCCTGATTCAAGCCTGATTGAGGACCCCGAACAGTGCTTTGTGACCCCACTATCTTATCAGTATTTGCTTTTTTTCTATCTACATTTATATACGTTTCAAATTAAACTCGGCACAACTGACTATTAAAGGATGAAACATTTTCGCGGATTTTGACGTCATTCTGGGCTCTTTTTTTTTCTCGTCCAAATCCGTGAATTTGTTTGGCTCGTGCTAAGTTTCCAAAAACATTATATGAAATTCACTATTTTTTTATGCATAAAGTTGAACCTATTAAAATTATTCAGCTTTTAACAAGAAAAATCTCAAGTTGATGTTAAAAATTGCTGCAAAATATTATCGATTTATTTAAGATGGAATTATCTATTATGACATTCTCTAATTTGCATTTAGATACATTGTAATTATATTACAATTTATCTCGATGAATTGTTCATCTATATTGCAGATAATCCATTACTGGACTTAATTAGATTACAATAAAATTTGTATTTTTTATGAAAACTACCTTATCTAATGTAGTAGAGTGGCATTCCCCTTATCGTAGATTGGCGGGAGGCTAAGCAGGCCTTGCACCGGTCCTGATAATTAATATCTATTTACGACAATGTAAAAAATGCACCAGAGTTACATTAAAACGAGCAAAAATGAAGAAATAATAAAAACCAATGTTAATGAGCATCAATCGAGGAAAGTATGTGCGAGTTGAGCGGCGGAGTTGCGTGAGATTTGTTACTAGAAGGATTTTTGACTGCAAGATTTTATAGATTATAATATGTGAAGCTGGAGTCATGGGGAGGAAAAGAAAATTGGGAAATAATTCAAGAGAAATTAAACAGAATCATAGCTGGAAAACGGCGACATTTCCCTTTGGTAACAAACAGAAAGCAGGCGAACTGTAGAAACAATATACTCGATAAGATGAAATTAATGATACTGTAATCTATCTATCTATCTATCTATCTATCTATCTATCTATCTATCTATCTATCTATTACAGTATATTACAATCTCTCTCTCTCTCTCTCTCTCTCTCTCTCTCTATATATATATATATATATATATATATCAGTGTATGCCAATCTATCTATCTATCTATTGAAAATCAGTTTCTATCTCATCTATTGCAAATCAGTTTCTACCTATCTATCTATCTATCTATCTATCTATCTATCTATCTATCTATCTATCTATTACAGTATATTACAATCTCTCTCTCTCTCTCTCTATCTATCTATCTATATATATATATATATATATCAGTGTATGCCAATCTATCTATCTATCTATCTATCTATTCCTATCTATTTATCTATCTCAGTCTATGCCTATCTATCTGTCTATCTATCTATCTATCTATCTATCTATCTATCTATCTATCTATCTATCTACCTATCACAGTCTATGCCTATCTATGTATCTATCTATCTATCTATCTATCTATCTATCTATCTATCTATCTATCTATCTATCTATCTAAGTCTATTCCTATCTATCTATCTATCTATCTATCTATCTATCTATCTATCTATCTAAGTCTATTCCTATCTATCTATCTATCTATCTATCTATCTATCTATCTATCTATCTATCTATCTATCTATCACAGTCTATGCCTATCTATCTATCTATCTATCTATCTATCTATCTATCTATCTAAGTCTATTCCTATCTATCTATCTATCTATCTATCTATCTATCTATCTATCTATCTATCTATCTGTCTACGCTGATGCATTCACATATAATTTCACACACACAATCCTTAAACTTCTTCCCCTTCGAGGCCGAACGACCTTCAGCTGACCTCTATGCCAACCATCTTCTTTTCGGAACGCGTTGTCGACTCAGGCGATAAACCGTTTATTTTTTTTATTTAAATATAAAGCCAAAAATGATTAAAAAAATCGCCAAGAATTGCAATCGCCTTCTTTGTGCCATGCCTTCATCTTTCGCTTCGTTAGTAAACGACATCCGCAAATGGATTAGTAACAAATGGATTAGTAACAGCAGTATGTGTCGTATTACCAGCTGTCGAGCTTTAGAATTCAACTTTGAATATATACGTAATTAGCTAGATTTACATGGAGCGAATAGTATTGTTAAAAAAGTCTGAGGTATGAACAACTTGTAGGTAAATACACACAGATTGGTAATTTGAATGCGTATTATTTTCTATCAAGATTTGAAACAGGCTAATTTAATTTATACAGTTCGCGACACGACAATTTTCGGCTTGTGTTAATAACGTCCGTGCTGTTTTTGAATTCCTCCATTTTAAACTCAATTTATTCGTCAACTCTGACAGTTTAAATTCAGAGTAAATATCAACTTGTTCTTTTCAGAAAGAAAGAACTGAGAGAAAAAAGAATAAAAGAAAGTGAGAGAGAAATGGGAAGGATAAAGTGAAACAAAAAGAAAGAAGGTAATTAGAATAAAATAGAGGTTTTCCGAAATGAAGTCAACTTAAAAAAAACCTGGTTCAGGAAGTATACAGGGAAGAAAGAAACTATTTGAAATGCTTCTAAGCAACGGCCATCGATGCACTAAAAAAAGGTTAGAAAGAGAAAAGAAATTAAAAACGAGAAAGAAAGAACGAAAGAATGAAAGAAAGAAAAAAGATAGAAAGAAAGATAGAGAAGAAAAGAGAAGAGAAGGAAAAAGAAAAATGAAAAAGGAGATGAATTGGTAATTGAAAAAGAAAGAAAGAAAAGATTAAGGGAGGGAAATAAAAGAAAGAAAGGAAAAATGAATTAGAAAAAAAATGATCTTCAAGTAAACCAATCGGAAACCTATTTGCGGTTGCCACATATTTTATTTTTTTTATGAAAATCTTTTATAAAATTTGCAAGACAAGTAACACTTTTCAGTGTATGTCAGTCGCAAATATAATTCATGCTTTGTCGAAAACTTTATCTTATTCAAATACCTGAATCTCGCTGACTATTAGATAGTTAAATAACATTTTATATTTCACTATTGTAAAATGAGAATTTAGATCTTACCCATGAGAATACATGACCATATAAATTTAGAAATTAAATAGTTTAATCGAAAAATAGTTACAAAGTTACGATCTTCCCAAGACATTTTACCATATTGTAATTTCATGAACTAATATTTTCTTACAGTTATAAAACAATATTTTATTTTACTGTTACAGCGCTTAAATCAATATTATATTGTTTATTGAAGATAGCAATATTTTATGTCACATCATAAATCAATATTTTATTCTTAGATTGTAAAGCAATATTTTATTATATTGTTGACTCTTAAACAGTACTTTTGAAAAATTAAACCAAAGGTCAAATTGTCAGTGATCGAGTATTCAGAATCTTCCCCAAAATCATTATTGAATAACGCACGCACGCACACACACACACACACACACACACACACACACACACACACACACACACACACACTCTGAAAAAAAATTACACACATCCACACACACAGCTATATATATATATATATATATATATATATTTATATATAAATAAAAAGGAAAGAACAGTAAGATATAAAATCCGGTGTTCTTATAGATGTTTTTATTTTTACACAATAGTGCTCTATGTAAATTTAAATTTACAGAGCATTAATATTATAAATTAATAGATTTAAAATATGGTTTTACCGCTACACAGTGATAACCATGTTTCAGAAATGGAAGCTAAAGCCCCTGAATTTAATTTTGTTATTAAACCAAAGCTTCCATTTCTGAAACATGGTTATCACTGTGTAGCGGTAAAACCATATTTTAAATCTATTAATTTATAATATATATATATATATATATATATATATATATATATATATATATATATATATACCGGGTGTAACAGCAAAATTGACCAAATCGTGTAACAGTAAAATTGTCCCATTAAGCTTTGAACCGTTGTATCTTGGAAATGACTAAAGATACCTTTGCTGAAATTCTCCGATGCTTTATGATCCCATTGGAGTCTACTTTGAGCAATAAGCATGTATGTAGTTCTAAATTGAAATGACGATCCTCTTGCTGTTGTGACCGCCTCAGTCAGTTTTGCTATATACTGGTTCCTCTTTTTTAAACTTATTTACCCTTATCTTGATGGTTCTCGAATGGACGTTGAAGATGGAAGCCACAGTATGAATGTTGGTACCATTATTGAAGGTCTGAATGATCTGTTTCCTCTCACAATTGCTCATTTGGGAAGACGTAGTAGGGCTGACACAAAACGATTTTGATCTGTTCTCGTTCTAGCTGGAAAACTCAAAGTGTTTTACAGTGATTCTTACGACAAATGCTGTCAAGATGGCTAAACGTCTTCTTTGAAAACCTGGAAAAAAGAAACGTAATGAGCTTAGTGGGTTTTAGATATTAAACATTTTAGGAGATGGACAATTATCGCCCCATGCTGTTATACGATTTGGACAATTTTGCTGTTATATATATATATATATATATATATATATATATATATATATATATATATATATATATATATATATATATATATATGTATATATATGTATATATATATATATATGTATATATATATATATATATATACATATATATATATATACATATATATATATATATATATATATGTATATATATATATATATATACATATATATATATATATATGTATATATATATATATATATATGTATATTTGTGTGCGTGCGTATAAAAGAAAAGAACATAGCCCAACACCTTCGTCTCCAGCAGATTTGCAACGGAAGCCGAATGAAATTGGAAGCTGTCCACAAATTCATCTACCTGGGATGCACCATATCGATTGACGTCGATTTGTACAAAGAGATAGTGACATATCTAACTGGTAAATATAAAGTCTTTGCTAGACAATTACAAACATGTCAGAAGCTGCAAGAAACACAGAACATACACAATAAGTGTCTACAAAGCCGATGTGTTGTCTTTATATCCAAATCCTGGCTCCCCAAACGCTTCCATCAGCATTGTCTACCGCCTCATTCTCAGAATGCACGGTAAGGAGTTTATTTCAAGCACCGAAGACCTTATGACAACGCATGCCACAAACACTTGGACTGTACTGGAAAAATCCTCTACGTTTAGAAAAGTGTGGTTCGAAGGTTTTCTAGGGTGTGGGACAAGGCCGAAAGTGATGTGCACCCAGTGAGGATCCAACTCATTACTCAATCGTAATTGTTAACTATTACACTGTCAAAGCGGCCAGGATAGGGATTTACTAAGCGAGATTAGATGTGGCACAAAGCTGAAAGAATGGAGGTTCGAACCCACTATTCAATCATCATTGGTCTGTCAAGACAGGCTTGCTGACCATTATATCGATGTGCACTAAATTATTTTCTAAACGTAGCTTATACAAAGCCGAAAGTGTCAAGCACTCAGTGAGGATCGAACTTGCTAACCATTACACCACTACCGAACAACAGAGGGCGTCGAACAGGAGACATAGCGAACCCTAAGCTATCTCTGGGCATCTGAAGCTATCACCGGTTGCCAGACTTTCTCCTGCATTCACTGGAGAAAAATGCATTTGTCACCCGTGTACCTCGCCGACCATCGACAGATCTGTAAAAGACATGTGAAGACTTAAATAGTCTTTTGAAAAGCCAGGCTATTGGACCGGCGGTGGTTGTGTGCGGGTGTGTGTATGTGTGTGCGTGTGCTGTGAGAAAGATAATAAAACAAATTAATCGAAATAGTGAGTTTCTAAGCGTAGCTTAGATGTGATACAAAGCCGAAAGTATGAAATCGAACGCACTACTTAGTCGTAATTGTTTTAGCAGGACAATCTTGCTAACCAGTGCCCCACGTATAGGTGCCCCTTTGTTTTCTCTAAGCGTAGCTTAGACGTGGCTCAAAACTGAAAGTATGTATCACCTAGTGAGGATCGAACTCAGTTGTAATTGATATGTCAAGACTAGCGAGACAAGATTGCTAATCATTACACCACGTCCAAGTGCCCAATAAATTACCCAAAACGTGTTTATATCAAAGTACTCAGACACAAAGGAAATTTCGTTATACACAAAGAAAATAGTGTCGAACTGTTATGTAATAGGAACCTTTCTGTATGGCAGTGAATCCTACACAGTCTTCTTCCTGATGAAGGGATGTCTTGGGGCAACAGAAATGTGGTACTACAGTAGGATCCTGAATATGGGCATAAACAAAGCGCCTAACAAAGAAGTCAAGGAAAATGGAAACGAAAATGACGCTTATACTCAGAATAAGTAAGAAACAGCTGATATTTCTTGGACACATAATGAGGAAAGAGGACTCGGAAAATAAAACACTCACAGGACAAATTGAAGGAAAAAAGGGCAGAGGAAATCACCCAACTAACGAGTTTGTGCAAAAGATAAACATTATTACTGACGGAAGAAGGAGAAGAAAATAAAGAAGAAGAAAATAAAGAAGAAGAAAAAAGAAGAAAAAAATAAAGAAGAATAAGAAAAAGAAGAAAATAAAGAAGAAAATAAAGAAGAAGAAGAAGAAGAAAAAAGAAAATAAAGAAGAGAAAGAAGAAGAAGGAAATAAAGAAGAAGTAGAAAATGAATAAGAAGAAAATGAAGAAGAAGAAAAGTAGAAGAAATAAAGAAGAAGAAAAAGAAAAAGAAGAAAAAAAGAAAAATAAGGAAGAGGAGGGGGAGGAGGGGGAGAAAAGAAGGAGAAGACTAACATAAAATGTCTAAATATCAGATTCGACCTTATTTTTGGTTGTACGCATCGATTATGATTATTGATTATCAGTTTACTTCAGTGTTTATCAACTGTCGCAGCCGGTCGCACTAATATATAAAAAAAGTCCTTATTTCTAAAAGCTAGAGACACCAAACACACGGCTTCCATGTCTAAGTCAAGTTTTTTGTCAATTGATATTTTAAACTGGATGCTAAATTCCTTAATCTTTAAGAAGGAATAGATAATCCTTTCCCTTTTGCATCCTTAAAGAAGGAAAACAGGAAAGGATTATCCAGTCATTATCAACCTCTCTAAAAATAATAGCAGATTCTTCAAAATTTCCTGTAAATCAAAATTATACTGGTGAACTTCTTTGGGAATGCTAAACGAAAATTTCCTATTTTCAAATTTCATGACTAATTTTTCCTTACTAAAATTTAAAATGTGCCCCTGAGTTTTAGTTACTTTACAAATGTGCCCTGAATTGAAAAAAAAAGATTGAGAAACATTGGTTTATATTAAATCTGATTTGACAAAAAAGATGAATAATTCCAATAATTTTAACTTAAATTGTAAAGAATTATGTTCTATACAGTTATGCAAGAACTTAAATCGGAACGGGCAAGGTGCCATAGTTTATATTCGGTATCACTTATAACAAAAAGGTCTCTTCATTACTACAAAAATAATAACTAACAGCTTTTTCCCAAGTTGTATTTTGCCAACACGCTCAAAGCTAGGTTTCGTTTTCTACTTCAACTATGCTGAATAGGCCTTAAAGTTTCTGAGACAGAGTCCATAATCTCGAAGCTCAGTACGCTCAGATTTTCAATTACAGTGTATTTTGACCTCATGCAATCACAGTCATTGATGGGTTCCAAACGTTTTCGTCTTTCCAATTTTATTCTCAATTCCTCGATCAACTCGTAGTATGATTTACAAGCATTCCCCATCATTGCTATACGCTGGGATCATCTCCCCCAGGCCGATCAAGAAGACACCTCTTCAATAAATCGACCATGTTGTAGTGGTGGCCCTACATTTTTGCGGCACAGAAGCTTGAATAGATATCGCGACCATTTTGTAACCAGCAACAATATGGCAACAATGAAGACGAGTGTAGCCTGAATTGAGAATTCAAATGTCGTTTCATAGTTTTGATTGTCCCTAGGCTAAGTGCTGTGCTGTAGAACTATTAAGCCGGGCACCAATGAAGGATTCGAGGATCCCACGGCCAAAATGTAGGCTATGAACAGATTATAGCGAGCTGAACGACTCCATACAGCTGGGAGTTCGGACGCTGCATGCTCCCAAGAAAAGTTTGAAATTTGACCAATTACATGGGAAATTTGAGGCCATATGAAATGGATATGTGATAATATTCTAAGCCCAACATTAGCTTCTTCACCCCATTGGCTTATGATTCTATCAATAAAATGTCCTTATATTAATAATAAATACTTATAAAATAAGATCGATATTGTTGAAAAATTAACTTCAGTGAGATTAGGAGCCCTGAATATTAATATATCCATTCGATAACAATATACGTGCTGAACAATGGTCTTCAAATTAATTTTATAATTTATTCAAAGCACAGAAATCTTAATCAATCTCGACATTTTATTGTTAAATTACAATCCAATACCTCAGTAACAATAGATAAAAATAAGCAAACGAAAAAACATGTATCTGCATTTTTCTCGTCACCAGCTTTTATTCGCCGTGTTCCCTCAGAAAGAGGGGGGGTCATGGCTCTCCACGGCTTCTTACAATTTGTAGCTCTGAGAAATGTTTATTATCTATATTTGTCTTTATCATCCCTGTTTGTCCCCGTTCCACCATCCACTTACATCTTCTTTTATGCGCTGTGTTCCTTATGGACGTGGGTGATCATGGCTCTCCACAACTTTCTGTCCGATGAAGCTCTAAGCAACGTTTGACTCCTTTTCATCCCTCTTTGTCCAGGCTCAATTCAAACCTTTTATGTATCGTGTCTCTTCTGAACATGTATGACCATGGCTCTCCACAAGTCATTTGAGCTCTAGGCTCCTTTTTAAACTTTCCCCGTTTGTCCCCTGCTCTGTCATCCATTCAAACTCGTTTTCTTTGATGTGACGTGTGTCATAAGGACTTAAGTGATTATGACTCTTCACAACTTCCTGTCCCTTGAAGCTCTAAGGAACGTTTGACTCTTTACCATCACACATTGACCCCGCTCTGCCACCCCTTCAACCGTTTTGCTTTAGTGTATAGGTGATCATGGCTCTCCATAACTTCCTAAAACCTGTTCGTCTAGGCAACATTTGTATCTTTACCATAACCCTTTTGCTTGCCGCCACGTTGTTCATTTATATTTTCCTCTTCCACGTACCTTCCATTAAAGACGTAGGCGGTCATGGAATTCCACAATTTCTTGTATGTTCTAACTTTGTCCCTGCTCTGCCATTTACTTCCTTCCATCATCTTTTATGTACCGTGTCCATCATTAAGTGGGCGTCATGGCACTCTACAACTTCCTATCAGTTTTAGCTCTAAATAACATTTGTACCCTTACCATTTCTTTTTCCCACCGCCCTGTTATAGATTTACACATATTCGTAGGTAAGCTCTTTATAGTTTCCCTCTATCCATCCGTTTCTCAATACGCCCTGAGAAAATTAATTTACCAAACCTTCTATTCTCATAGTATATTCTAGAAATCTTGTTCTGATTTTTTAAGTATTTGTTTTTCTAGTTCGTGTTTTCGTTAGAACGTCCTCGTTGCTCGCGTATTTTATACATTTTTTTTTTACAATGATGTCCACTCTGTACAAAGCCACTCGATCTAGGGGAATTACAGAGTAAGAGATACAGTGGACGACAACAGTTAACCCTAAACTTTAAACGGTTAAGATTGTAGTGATCGGGAATCATCATCTTGAGAGCCGTTTCCACAAAGCAGCGGCTCTTGGAAAGAAGCTGCTCGAGTGAAACTTACATCTCACCAATGGAATACGAAGGGAATGAAGGTGGTTCGCTACAATGTGCATGGCATGGCGAGCTTTTGCCATGAAGAATATCCATAATTTGTAGTCCTGGGTATGACGATAAACTACATCCGTCAGCAAGGTCTCTGGTCGGGTGATTGGAGGTTTTGAGGAGCGTCGAACCACCTCTTATTTGCCGCTGTTCCTAGGTCCATCCCGATCCGTGGTAACAGCACCTGTTAGGGCCCCAGCTATAGGCAAACAAAAACAAAACTGTTTCAAAGTACAAAAACACATATTTATAGTAAAATTACCAACAATATAATTTCAAAACAAAAGGACCAGCAATACATATTTATAGTAGAATTACCAATAATGCATTTGGTAGAAAAATAACCAGCAATACATTTTATCAGTAGTTGAATGTATAGAATTGCGTTCAAAAATGGTTATGGGATCTTACCTGTAACGACAATGAACTCTTCCTGGCACTATAAAGACTGCGCCTCTCAAGAGAGACAGAGAGAAGAAGGGAGGAGGAATCCCTCGGTCTCAAGGCTAAGATCAAAGTGTAGTATCTGTTCGCAGATTACTCACTGAATGATCGCCTATGGGGCCGGGATTCTTCCTCCGATACAGGCCGGCGGCAGGGATTGGTCCCTGCGCTGGTAGTATCGTGGCTACGTCTGACTAGCTATGACCACCTCTGACCAGCTTGGACAAGCTATGACCAGCTAAGACCAGCCAAGACCAGCTATGACTAGCTAAAGCCAAAGCACTGCGACCCGGGTGAAAACTCGGGTCCATTCCCCCTCCCCTTCCCACGTTAAACCCGACCTTGTGTCACAACCTGGCCATGTGGGAGGTCAAGTAAATCCCGAGAAGAAGTGTAATTGGGCACCTCGAGGTGGTGTAATGGTTAGCAAGCTTGTCTCGCTAGAACAATTACGTCTGAGTAGTGAGTTCGATCCTCACTGGGTGCCCCTTACTTTCGGCCTTGTGCCACATCCAAGCGTAGCTTGGAAAGAGGAGAAGGACGTGGAATCGGTCTCAAGGCTAAGATCAAAGTGTAGTATCTGTTCGCAGATTACTCACTGAATGATCGCCTATGAGGCCGGGATTCCTTCTCCCGATACAGGCCGGCGGCGGGGATTCGTCCCTGCGCTGGTAGTATCGTGGCTACGTCTGACTAGCTATGACCAGCTTGGACAAGCTATGACCAGCTAAGACCAGCCAAGACCAGCTATGACTAGCTAAAGCCAAAGCACTGCGACCCGGGTGAAAACTCGGGTCCATTCCCCCTCCCCTTCCCACGTTAAACCCGACCTTGTGTCACAACCTGGCCATGTGGGAGGTCAAGTAAATCCCGAGAAGAAGTGTAATTGGGCACCTCGAGGTGGTGTAATGGTTAGCAAGCTTGTCTCGCTAGAACAATTACGTCTGAGTAGTGAGTTCGATCCTCACTGGGTGCCCCTTACTTTCGGCCTTGTGCCACATCCAAGCGTAGCTTGGAAAGAGGAGAAGGACGTGGAATCGGTCTCAAGGCTAAGATCAAAGTGTAGTATCTGTTCGCAGATTACTCACTGAATGATCGCCTATGAGGCCGGGATTCCTTCTCCCGATACAGGCCGGCGGCGGGGATTCGTCCCTGCGCTGGTAGTATCGTGGCTACGTCTGACTAGCTATGACCAGCTTGGACAAGCTATGACCAGCTAAGACCAGCCAAGACCAGCTATGACTAGCTAAAGCCAAAGCACTGCGACCCGGGTGAAAACTCGGGTCCATTCCCCCTCCCTTCCCACGTTAAACTCCGACCTTGTGTCACAACCTGGCCCTGTGGGAGGTCAAGTAAATCCCGAGAAGAAGTGTAATACGAGTCGAGACGCAGTCTCCGTCTGTGCGCGACTCCTGTCGAACTCCCTGCTTTGGCAGAGAGGAACCCGGACGGGGCTTTGCCGCAGGGCAGAGTGTCATCCGGGGAGGCAGACAGTCGCTGAACCCGTTTATACGGGTTCGAATGGGCATATTTTTGGCCGAGCCTACGGGCTCGGGGAACCCACATTAAGTCGGCCTTGTGCCACATGCGACCCACGTAGGGAGGGTTGTTAAATATTAGAATGAAGTGTAACGAGTCGAGACAATAATAGTTCACTCTAAACCAGACTGACAGTCATACTAACACCTTCAACTTCTTGTATTATTATTCTGTTTAATATATCTTTGTTATTTCTACTCTTGTGTTCGTGTTGTTCTTCCTTGGTCCTAACCTTGGACCATAACATTGGTGCGAGGATATTGGACCATAACTAAAAAATTATTTTCAAAATATTTGGATTTCGGCATTAAATAACCTATGGAGGTGTTCATATGCCTCCAAACAAAATCAACCAACTCATAATCTGCTCTTTTTTACATACTTCTCTTTTTCTATAAAACATCCTCATTCAGTAACTCGCTACCTTAAGTGGATTTTACGTTTTATATTGAATGAACAATAGCGTAAAAAAAAAAAAAAATCAATTTAGGATCCGTAAATTTTCATCTTTTATACAAATTTGCCTGATGAAGACCAAATTTTAACGGGAGATTATATTTTTGCCTTCTAATCCCTTGCATACTAGTGGCATTATCGCCTTGCTTGGGGTGAAGGGACTAAAAAAGCGTGTATCACTTAACTGACTTCAGTCAGTTATGTGCCACACGTGATACACGCTTGGGCGATCATGTATCTTTCGATACATAACTGACGAGGCAGAAGATTTTTCCCGCGATATGTTGCCATTTCTTTCTGCGGCAGACTGGTTGCCAACCAAGGCTAAAGAACCCAGTCTGTCCTGCTATTTAACCCATAAGACGGATTCATAATTGTTCCCTTAAGAACAATAAATATAAAGAACTCGAGTGGAATTCGAACTCGGATCTCATAGTTCGCATTCGGAGCCGATATCCATTACACTATTATTGCTATTACCCATGTCTATTATCGATACATAATATCGAATCGAAAAAATCTTGTGAATGCTAAATTAAAAAGGTAAACATCACTAGCGGCGCCATTATAGAATTTCTCTGTTGACAAACGCTGAAATAGTTTTAAAAAAATCATCATGCCAGTTAATTTTCTTTGACGAAAATCCATTGGCGCTGTTATATTTCTTTTCCTGGAGAAGATGGAAAACTTGTATAGGTTTTCCATTCTATGAAAAAACAAAATAGCCATAAACGGCAAATGTAAAAAAGAAAGCAATCGGAGTGCGTTTCCAATTATTAGTTAGGGAGAGAATTGCAAAATTGATTTTATGAAAGATGATATAAGACACTTTTATTTCAGAAAAAATGGATGCTGCATGCTGTTGATGTTGTTGCTGTTGTTGCTGTTTTTGTTCATCTTCTTCGTTTTTTTCTTCGTCTTTTTGAACATGTGAATATGTTTCTAAATTTATTCACTTAATGTGAACTTAGGCGATTCAAATGCTGCAAAAAGAGACAAGAGTATTCGATTTGCCATTTTATATTATACTTATGCCAATAAAAGGAAATATATATTTTACAATCTCATATATATATATATATATATATATATATATATATATATATATATATATAGAGAGAGAGAGAGAGAGAGAGAGAGAGAGAGAAAGAGAGAGAGAGAACGGAGTTCGAATTCCAGTCGAATCCATTACATTCACTTACGTGCTAATACCCATGTGAAAGTAAGAATCCTCTTCTCCCTGAATGGTAAATAGCAGGACAGACTGGGTTCTGTAGCCTTGGATGGCAACTGGTCTAGGAGAAGGACAACTCTGATGTTAAAACTTGCGGAAGATCATTTGGGGATCTTGTGGCACGTAGTGCACCAGGTCTCTGTATTCGGCCCTTCAAAAAGTGTGGTTGGTTCTGCACAAAGCCTTCACCACTATAATCAAAATCATATGTGCTGGTGTCTGGGCTGTCGGTTCCTAGGAGCTGAGTTGCTGGCCCTCATATATCGAATACATACATATATATATATATATATATATATATATATATATATATATATATATATATATATATATATATATATATACATATACATATATATATATATATATACATATATATATATATATATACATATATATATATATATATATATATATATATATATATATATATATATATATATATATATATGTGTGTATTTGTAGGATTGTAAGATTTATTTTCTTTTGAGATAATAATTATTTATTGATACAAATTCAACTGGGAGAGGAAAGGTAGATTCATGCCTTTCCCAACGGTATTTGCGTGTAAGTGAATATAACGAAACCGACTGGATTTGAAAGACGGCTCTCCGATTTCCAACTCCGGTCCGTTATCCATTACACCAACCGCACATCCAAGCTTCCAGCACCTGATATTCTCAAGCGGTCACCCCTCTATGTACTGACCTTGTTCGATGTTACGCAACTTTGGTGATCGTACGAGAAACAGTGTCTCAATGTGATATGGCCGTATGCCAAGTACTGATGAGTATAAGTAATAAGCATGAGTAATGGCGAGTGTAAGTAATGAGTATAACAAATGATAAGTATAAAAATGATTATATGTAATGATGAGTAAAAATAATGAGTATAAGTAATAATGACTGTAAGTAGTCAGTATAACTAATGAGGAGTATAAGCAATGAGTATAAATAATTATGAGTAAAAATAAAGAGAAGTATGAGTAATAAGTATAATTAATGATGAGAGTTAATAATAAGTATAAGTAAGGATGAGTGGAAGTAATGAGTGTAAATAATGATTAGTATAAGTAATAAGTGTGAGTAATAAGTATAAATAATGATGAGTATATGTGATGAGTATAAATAATGATGAGTATAGGTAATGTGTATAATCAATGATTAGAAATTATGATGAGTATAATGATGAGTATAAGTAATGAGTATAGGTAATGATGAGTATAATTAATAAGTATGAGTAATGATGAGTATAATTTATGAGTATACGTAATGACGAGTGTAAGTAATGACTATAATTACTGATGAGTATAAGCACTGAGTATAAGTAATGATGCACAAAAAATATTGCCAATATCAAGAAGGAAATGTCATCGTCGATAAAGCAAAGCGGTAATATTTCCATGAAGGGGAAAGCAGAAGATGAAAATGTTTATGATCAGGAAAGTGAAAGTAGATAAACTAATTCTGTTTATGATCATCAAAAATGGCGCTAAGAGAATATCTAAATATTTTATGACATAAATTTTGAATAAATTAAGAAACGTTCAAGTGAATTATCTGGTTATCTGATTCAAGTGTCAGGGCTAGATATTTGATCTGGGCCCTGAAGTGCGTTACAATGCGAATCTCTTGAGTCGGTCAACCAGATAAGTCACTTGAAAGTTTCATAGTCTATTAAATATCATAGATTTACTTATCTATTCAGCACTTTTTGTCAAAAATTATAGACGTAAATTTCTCGTAATTTTCCTGTATTTTCTTAGTTGTATTATTATTATTATTATTATTATTATTATTATTATTATTATTATTATTATTATTATTTTATTTCTTTTGATTTCTGGTGTGTACTCATTTCTCTCCGAGTCCCGACCAGAGACCTAACGTCAGAAATGCGATCATGACATTTTCCACTCAGCAGTTTTGAAAAAAAAAACAAGAAAACAAAACACACGTATTTTACATAGATAAAGCCCTTCGTAAGATGTGGGCTGTACTTGAGAGAACAATGTTTTGTATTTCTTTAAGGCATGGGCTACCAGGGATTCCTTCTGTGAGTCTATTGGAATATTTTCCAATCAATCCGAGGACTTCAACTAAAAATGGGATTGTTAATGTCCTCATGTGCCACATTTTTGAGATTTCAATTTCAAGGTCCTTGTTTTTTGAAGATTTTCAAAGATACCTTACATTTTCCAGAGACCCGCCATGTCAATAGGAAAGCACAATTTGCGGTCTTTAATCACGATGTCTGGGTGATTATCGTTGATTGTTCTGTCTGTGGATTGTAAAGTCCCATAAAATTGTTACAGGTCCTAACCGGGTCGGAATGGTGTTCGTACCAATTTCTTGCAGTTTCTTTTCCATAAAAGTTGCATATTTTCCAATACAAATATTAGCCCACTTTGTCATGCCGGTTTTTATATTATGTGGGTGTCAATACTGTGCAATCTGATACAAAATTGTCAATTGTGTCTAGATACTTATCACGGAATCTGTATTTTGTACTAACATAGTTTTTTAGTATATGTATTTGGTAATTTCTACTTAGCACCCATTGGACCTGTGCAGCAAGAATAAATCCTTCGGTTTCAGCTTTTAACCCTGCACTACGTAGCCACTGATGGGTACGGGGTTTGTCTACATCAGCTTGTTTGACAGGGGCAGAATATTGAGCGTGAAGCGGTTTATCTTGTCATCGTTTCAGTATCCGGTCGGTTGCTTTTGCTTTCTTTTTTAAGTGTTTTTGCAGCTGCAGTCTGTGTATTATGCGTTATTTGCATCACCCATTTGAAACTCCAGTTTGAACTTGTTGGCTTCCTTTATCACTGAATGAAGTTTCTTATTTCTTTCATGTTCTTTGACAAATCATCATCGTTTTCAGGTATCTTTGAAGGCCGATTGTTGTAGTTCCGGTCTGGACACGTACAGACGATCAACATCAGCGTTAGGATGATGCATGTGGTGGCAAGTGAGAAGCTTTCTCGTTTTGGCGGCCATTGGTTTTCAGCTGTGGTCTAATTAAGGATGTTGAAACTGTATTGTACCTCAGGGACAACCAAGGTGTTTATGGCTGATATTCTGGTTTTTGAATTCAGTTCGGTATTCACTATCAAACTCACACGCCTGCAATAATCTTTTCTTATCATTTTCATTTCCATCGTCCTTCGCTAATTCCTAGATACCTATAGTCTTCTTCTTGTTCCAGTTCCTTAATCTTTGTGTCAAGACCTACATCTATTGAGTGTGTTTCTGTAATTTTCCCTTTCTTAAATATTGCTTTTGCACATTTATCTAATGCGAAATCCATACCTCTCCTCAGTGAAACATTTTACAATATTGAGGGGACCCTTCAACTTATTGTCGTCTTTGGCAAAGAGTTTGAGATCATCCATGTAGAGTAGGTGATTGAGTACTTTCTTGTTTAGTTTGTATCCATAGCTATTATTGTTTAGTTCATGCGTAAGGTACAAGCAAAATGCGTAAGGACAGACAAAACAGAAAAGGGTGACAGGGAGTCTCCTTGAAAGATTCCACGTCGTATATTCAGACGGTTCGCGGTGATTTATGTATATGGTGGTTTTCCACATTCCCATGCTATGTTTAAAGAAATTTACAATCACGGAGGAAACTTCCAAAGTCTTAAGGATCCCAGAGTGTGGCACACTATCAAAGGTAATTGTTGTAGATTCCGGGATGAAATCCGATATCAATGAATAACAAACGCCAGGAATGGATAAGGAAAATAAATGTATTAACATAATAATACAACTGGTAATACGGGTTAGTAGATCCAGGAATGCGGGTTAGTAGCAATAATATCTATACAGTCTTGGTATTGAAGTATCGCGGTATGACTCCTTACTGAGTCTACGTGCTCGCTAACTGTGACGCTTGCCGCCGTCTCTGTGTGTGACTTACTCTACTACTACTGAACTCTACTACTCTTCTGTCGTTCCGTCTCGACTCCTTGACTCTTCGGGTATTCACTGCTAGTAGTATATGTATACCTTGGGTGAGTCCATTTGTGTGAAAAGGGGAGACCACTTAACAGTAAATTTATGCAATTTTCCAGGATCATTTTGTTTATCAGTAGTTGATTTTTGCAACCATATCAACCTCTCCACCATCCCTTCTGTTCCAGTTGAAGATTGTTGTTTGCTTCGAGAAAAGATTAAGTACGGTTCGTCAGGACAGACTTGATCAATTTATGCGTGGTGGACAGATATGTTACTGGCCTATAATTTTTCTGACCATTTGTTTCCCTTGTTTTTGTCATGAGATATGTAATACTTTCAATGATCCATTCTGGGACCTAATTAGGATTATTAATACCCATTGATAGAGTTTGTAGAAGGGTTTAAAGGATTGATGACAGATTATAGAGTCAAAAACTGGATACCTTGTCATTTCCTGGGGGGGTCATTTTGGGGGTTTCGTTAGAACTTGCCTAACACTATTCGTGGTTATATTTTCCCATTCTTATAGGTGTTTATACGATATTCACTCTTCTTCTCGTTGGAACCATTCTGCATTGGGGTTATATTCCTTTGGGCTGCTCCTAATATTCTCCCAGTATTTCTGCACTTTTTTAATGGTGGCTTTTAACATGCATAACTGCTTTTTCCATTTCCCTGTAAAATTTCTTAAGGCCCGTTTGGAATATATTATTTTGGCGATAGAACCTACAACGCTTTTTGTATCGTCTTGTTCTCTGTGTCTTTAACTGCAGTTTCATTTCCTTTTATTGATAGAATTTCATTTAGTGATTTAATTTTATATTTCCGTTTAATCTTCCTGCATTTGCGTTTTAAGACATTTGTGTTTCTAGTGAGCTCATCCAGTATCGAAATCTCACATATGATTTGCTTTATTTCTCGCATCAGTTTTGCCTTTCAGGCTGTCTCTCTTTGTCTGTTGTTTGATCTTTTCTTTGTCTTGACTCCAAGCTTCCAAGTAGCCGCTAAAGCCGTTGCGTATATGATATTGTTAACTTCTGTAGTGTTTCCCAGTGGTTTGTCCGTTATCAGTTTTTCCAGTGCTTAATGGACTTTGTCATATGAATTTTTGGGAACCGTTCTCTTTCTGACATTTGTGTGTGAGTTACTCTACCACGATGTGCTTTTACGCTTTGATGATTTCACCTGTGTGGTTTTCAAGGAATTCTAGCCTAATGTAGTTGGACTTATTCTCAGCGACGGTGTCTGAATAACTGCAGGTTATGTCACAGGTAGATTCTTCGCTTTTATTTCCTGAAAGATTATTATTTCGTATCTCATTTATTTTAGTTTTTACCTCATCCTCTGTCATATTTATTTCTACTCTCGTCTCTTTACTGTTTGAGTGATGCGTTATTGTATTCTGTTTTATATTTAGTTTTATCTTATCTATTTCTGCATTTGAGAGTCTTTTGTTTCACACGAATTCCATGCGGACATTGACAAACATGTTTGGGTTGAGATGGTGTCTTATTCTACTTCCTACCATAGATCTTCATATTTGGTATATCTTATCCGTGGTGTTCTTTTGTGGATTTTCGAGTTCGGTGAAAAAGGACGTCATCACTTGTTGATACTCTTCGCGAGACTATTTCATTCGTTTTCCTTTTTATTGGTTGATTTGGCATAGAGTCACTTGGTGCAAGGTTGGAAATAGTCCGGGATTTGATGACCAGGTATCTCTTCGTTGTTGGAAGAGTTTGTTCCAGTGACCGATTTTTCGGTCCCAGACTGGTTCTTCTCTGAGGTGAGCAGCCCTTGTTGGCCCTGGTAACGACCGATCTGGTATGAGTATTTGTTCGTAATACTTTAGATTTGTAACTTTTTGCGTTTTATCCTTGACCGGCAAGGGGTAATTTTGTTCAAGTTTCCAAAGCGCTCGTCCTTCCCATGAAATTGGGGGTGGGTATAGTCAGATGTCCATGGTTCAAGAGTTCATCATCTAGTACTGTATTCAGTGGGGTAGCATAGGGGCATGGAAATGGTATTGACTATAATAAGTTTTAACTTATTATAAATCGCAATGACCACTACCAGATGAAATGTCAAAGATGGACACTGAGGATTATCATAAAAATTTTTAAATTAAAAAATTAAAGTTAAATAAAGCCAAAGAGATTTAAAATAAAATGAAAGAAAAGAAAAATGTAATTTAAATTGTATAAAATTTAGCATAGCTTGCATGTTGAAAGGCGGACACAGAATAGCATCCGGAAAAATGTTCAACTTTCCGCTGCCAATGAGAGTGATATTTATCAAGTTTTATAGGGTAGAGCACCCCCCGCCACTGCAACTTACCGGAAGGGTCACCAAAGAATGCATTAAACAAAGAAAAACAAACAAAAAGTAAGTAGATTTTACATTTGGGGTCATTTCTCAACTATTCTCACCGGATGTAGTTTATCGTCTTACCCAGGAAGCGATTATTTATGTCAGAAATTAAATACGTAAATTTTTCGTAATTTTCCCGTATTTTTTCAGTTGCCTTATTATTATTATTATTATTATTATTATTATTATTATTATTAGTTATCCTCTTTAGCACCTTAGCTTTTCGAATCCAAGAGCAGTGCTGCATTGATAGCAAGATCTAATCATTTTACTGTTGAAATTGATCGATGGGCAAACTTGAACCTTCGTTCCTATCACAAAACGGCGTGTAAAAAGGACGATTTTTAGATTGACGCCGCTACTGTTTTAACTCCTCGACAATGTTTATTGTTCTAAAAGCGATGATTAGAATTATAATAAAGCCTAAACATATGAAAGTGAATTTGTACATTGTCTTTGTCATTGACAACAGAAATAATAAACACTCTTTATTTATTAGATTTTTTATTTACACTATTTATTTATGATATTATCTATTGGAATGGTTGGCAAATTGCCAATTGATTCGAACTTTATCAAATGGTAAAGGATTTCCTTATAGTCTGTTCACATATTTTAATGATTTAGTAAATGTTTATAAATTTATGAAAATAAATATTTTTATATTTATTTCTTTATAAATTAGTAAATAATAAATATTGCATTGCATTAGTTTTTTATATAATTGTATTAGTTTTTGGAATGTTGTAAATATAAATTATTCTTGTATTAAAAGAATCTTTTTTTTATTGTCTAGTATTCAATATTCTTGTTGCAAATATTCAAGAACAAAGTGTATATATATAGATTCACATTCATCATATGTTTAGGTTTTATTACAGTTCTGATCATCGCTTTTTAAAAACAACATACGTTGACTTGGAGTGAAGGTATTTAAAATAATAGCTTGTCAATGGAAAAACCGTCCTTTTGACACCCGTTTTGTTTGCGGGTACGTTTGGCGCTAGATGTTACAGTAAGTTCTATGCTGATAGTTTCTTCTCTTGTACTTCACGCTTGTGGAACCCTCTTCCGGTTTCTTGGTTTCCGGTCAAATTTAATTTTCAAACATTGAAATACAATGTCAATTTATCGTCTTCTGTCTCCTTGAATCCTTTTGTTTTAGTGACCTGTTCTCAATAATGTTTTTACTTTTTCAAATTCTTTCACTCCCAGTAATGCCCTTGCGTCTTAGTGGCTTTATTGCATTGCTTGAAATGGTAAAAAAATATTTCCTCTTATTGTCTTTCTTACAATATTACAAGAAATCTCTTGCTAAAAGAATTCATTTTTATCATTTCTTCTGAACTAAACATATTCTATTGAGTGCATATCAACAGAAAGACTTTTATTTAAAGCAAATTGTTCAACCATTTTAAGCTTATATGCTAACGGAACGTACGTTGTATCTAAATTAACCCTGTAGATATCCGTGTGGAGTATAGGGACACAGCCTCACCAAGCTACGCGTTGCGGGTGTGTTGTCCGTAGCAAGTGGGTTTTTACACAATGAAGTAGCTAGACCCTCGCCCAAACAGATTTGGGGTTATAAGATGTTCTTCTTCCAAACTTGTTGCTATCTAATGCTAGAGAACCTACTCTGCTATTAGACTCACTTTCGCACATATCTGTGCGAAAGAGAGTACAACGACATCGGCCGGAATTTGAACTCGGTAAGCCAATCCGATTCCCTAGACGATATCCGCTACGCTATATGCGCTTCCCTTTATACAAACGTTGAAAGTTAATTGTTAAAATGTGGTAATTTTGATTACCTTCGCATTGGAAAACATTTCCCTTATTTCACTTCCTCTTTCTCTCTCTCACTCCATATATATATATATATATATATATATATATATATATATATATATATATTAGTAGAAAATACATCTATATGACCAGAAATGAGTTTTTCAGTCCAGAAAGGAGTTCAAGGTTCGCTAATAAATACAGAAAATGAACAATGAGACATTAAAAGAACGTAAGGAACATTTATTCCTTTAAAAATGTATTCCTTTTATTTGCCTGAAGAAGGGCTCGAGAGAGGGAACACGTGTATCAGAAATTTGAAGAATAAAATATAATATATATACTAAAAATCCTCATTATAACCAAAAACGATTGCGGTTTCTCTCTCTTTATATATATATATATATATATATATATATATATATATATATATATATATATATATATATATATATATATATATATATATATATATATATATATATATATATATATATATATATATATATATATATATATATATATATATATATATATATATATATATATATATATATATGTGGGGGGGTATGTATATGGTGCATTAATTGATAGCGGTTCGGATTGAGGAATCGGTGAGCTGAGTTCGAATTCTAGTCGGATCAATTACATTCACTTACGTGCTGATATACCTTGGGAAAGGTATGAATCGAATTCTTCTCCCCTCAGCTATGGGTAAATATCAGGACAGACCTGGGTTCTATAGCTCATAACTGCTCAGTCACGTATCTAAAACGTAAACAAAACAATTTCTAGAGTCCAAGTGTTAGATTAAGTTTTTGAAATGATTAAGATATCTTACTGGAATTCTCCAAGGTTTTTATTTATTTGAGAAATAAGAATGTATTTAGCTGTAAGTTAAAATGATGACCCCTCTTGTTGTTGCGACCTCCTGATCCAGTTTTCCTCTCTACTGTTCCCTCATTTTTAAAATTATTCACCGTTCTCTTGCTGGTTCTTGAGTGGACTTTGAAGATGGAAGCCATTACTGAAGGACTATTTTCTTGTCATCTTTGCTCATTTGGGAAGACATAGTGAGGCTGACACGAAACGATTTTAACCTGTTCTCTTTCTGGCTGAATATAACTCAAAGTGATTTTTCAGTGATTCTTACGACAAATGATGTCAAGATGGCTAAACGTCTGGGAAAAAGAAACTCAATTAATTTAGTCTTTCCTTTTTCTTTTTTTTTAGATATTAAACATTTTGTGGGATAGCCAATTATCGCATGATGTTACACGATTTGTACAATTTTGCTGTTACACGCGGTATACATACATATATATATATTGTCATTTATATTTATAAATATTGTCTTTTCTACAGGTTAACTCTGAGAAATTTTCTTTGGGTGTGTGGAACCCGCCCTCAAAGTTTGTAAAAGTATCTTAATATATATATATATATATATATATATATATATATATATATATATATATATATATATATATATATATATATATATATATATATATTTATATATATATATATATATTAATGAGCCAGGTACTACCTACTTAGTATTACATCATATGGGATCATCAAGGTGAACTGCCAGTTCAGTTCACCCTGATGATCCCATGTGGTGAAACCTTTGTAGGTAGTCCCTGGCTCATTAGGATTTATTTATTTTACTTTTGCTCTACTTAGCGTATTAAGCAATCTTCGTTTTAACTTGTTACACGCTGGGTTCTTTTTTCTTTGTACTTGAGATTTAAGATACAGGACGATTTCTTTCGCTCTGCTCAAAGGTTTCTGGTGCTGTCTTTGTTTTCCATTGTTCCTCGGATACCAATTTATTTGCAAATTGTGCTATACAGATTTCTTCACCTACCGAGTTTAAATAGGTTTACATTATATATTTTATTTATATATATATATATATATATATATATATATATATATATGTGTGTGTGTGTGTGTGTGTGTGTGTGTGTGTGCGTGTGTGTGTGTGTGTGTGTCTGTGTCTGTGTGTCCGCATATGTGTGTGTGTGTGTATGTGTGTATATATATGTGTGCGCGTACGTCTCAAGAGAAAAGTAGACATTCTCATTTACACAATTAAACTAATCTCCTCATCTTTGTTGTTACTATTGTAACGTTTCGGTCGTAGCGCCATCCGGCTTTTTTCAGGTGACTGTCGATATAAGAAACCCTCTGCGAGTTTCGAACTTTATTTAATCTACGCTGCTAGATTGTTCCAGTTACACTGTCAATGTCTAGGGATATCTCCATTGCCCTGAAGATCGCTTGAAGCGTGAAATTGACAGTCACTATGCAGTATTGAATCCTATGTCTGCACTTTCTATAATGGTGCTATATATTGAACACTCTCCCATCGCGATTGTAGCAAATTTTAAACATCGAAAGTTGAAGCCGGTGCGCCTATTGCAGTTTTCGCGCACCATCCACTTTCAAATCAAATAATTTTGAACAAGATAACGTATTCTCTTCAAATATTACAAAGTACAATATACGAGAAGAAGGCCAGAGAGTGTATCGATCACAAAGGTTATTCGAATAATTCTTGTGGTAAAATCTCATCTGGTAGTGCCTGACCAAAATATAGGAGTCGATATGCCATGAAACAACATTGTAAAAAAAACAAAAAATGGAAAAAGGTGAGTAATTTATTTCATCTAGTGAACAAAACTAATGCATTTTAATAATAAAATACACAACGTGATACAACTCCATGATAATGTAGAAAAAACAAAACAAAAGAAAACTGAAAAAGGGTCGTTTTCCCCAACATTTTTCGCTATTTTTTTTACGTTTTCTTTTGAAATTTCTCTTCAGTTTTTTGTTCTCCCCCCCACATTTTTTTAACCAGAAAAAAAGTAATTTCAGGTTGTTTTCTTTCTAGTGAAAATGGATTTTCGTATGGAAAATATGACAAAAATTATTTCCGTTTTATTTTATGGAATCAATATTATTTCTCCCTAAGCAAGCAGATTTTTTTTTACGACTTGTTTGAAAAATGACTTCCATAAAAGTACATCTAATTCGAAGTAATACATTGTCATACAGTTACCCAAGTGGCAAACTTTGACTATTTCCCTTATTTCGACGTTGATTGCTAGATTATTATTTCTTTTCGTCCTATAAAAATGAGAAAATCAATAATCTGTATATAATAGTAGGAACAAAGAGCCTACACACGGAGAGAAAAATAGTAAATACAGAAAAATAAACAGCGGAATAAGATGAAGTTTTTTCTTGCCAGATTTATCTAACCTTATAGAACAAGACAATCCCAAGAGAACTAGAAAATCTACCTGGATTTATTATAAGCGAACATAGCCTTAACAACGTACGCTACGACAAATTTAGAAGTAAAACTGAAATATTAGACAAGGGAAACAAATCGAAAGGATTAATGTTAATATGACAATATATTTTACATCATCATTTTACAGATGAAATAACTAGATGCAACTGTAAGGTAATAAGTTTTTCTTTCTCACTTCTCTCTAATGAATCACTCTTCCTACTACTCACATTCTCACCGCTGTAACGTAGTTTCTCTGTGCATTTTCTATAAATATTTCCATAGAAGTTGTTCCGATGAGCTTTCCTATTTCGTACCACGACATTACGAATTAGCAGAATGAGGCAGGTACATACTGGATCAGTACCGACCATTTTTCCTGCCTATTTAGCGAGGGATCGTATAGACGAGTTTTATTTATTAGTCTGCTGCACTTTCACACTAATGCCCTTGGTAAAAGGTATGAATCCATCTGTTCTCTCCCTAGATATGGATTAAATAGTGTTGATTCTGTTCTCTAACCTTAACGGGAAACATTTTCTCTCTTGTCCAAGAAATTCACAGATAAAGAAAATAAAACTGTGAAGTATCATGAACTGATATGGAATTAAAAGAAAAAAATCAGATATAGAAGTAAAAATTACTACAGTGAATTTGAATCGCACAGGGTGCCCTATATTTGTCTACTGTAGTAAGTAAAGTAAATGTCAATATAATAAAATCGCAGCTTATCACTTATCTTTACTTTTCCTTCCACTTTGTTTTTGTATATCTGTATATACAAAGCTGGATCAAAAAGTAATTCTGACCTGAAGACGCCTATCGAACTACCTAACGAAGACGAAACGTGTTGTCAATAAAAATGTTTTTCACATATATATATATATATATATATATGTATATATATATATATATATATATATATATATATATATATATATATATATATATATATATATATATACGAGGGTCATTCAATAAATAAGTTAAATCTTTCGGTATAAGGACTTCTAATACAGATAGAAGCTTACTCTTTTTTATGTTTTTTTTTGTTTTACTTCTTTTTCACATGGATTTAATTTGTTTTGCAGATTAAAAAAAATCTTTGAGAGTTTTGGCGATTAACAAAGATGGCCGACCAAGAAGCATGCT